>CP141147.1:5701272-6301272 GCA_035235625.1 Saururus chinensis
CAATTCAAAAACAATATTATGCTGCAGCAGCGAACCAACCTTGGAGCTACCCACTAACACCACATGTCCCATACCACAGGTGTTTAGTGGTTTCTCCACAGCAGTTCTACAACCCTTTGAATCATGTTACCTAATTATCTTCGTTGACATATCTTGAGGTGTACATGTAATGGAGCTTCTAAGTGGCCGCTAGTACTCACGTCCCATACCACGAGTATTTTCCGACGCCTCAAAAACAACTTTATGCTAAACAAGCTCAACAAATCTTGGAGCTATCCACTAACAACGCATGTCCCATACCACGGGCATTTGGTAGATTTCTCCTCGGCAGTTCCACAACCTTACATGATATACCACCAACAGAACTATGTTTATTAATTTACATGCTCCACCCCTTGACTCATATGAAAAATTAGTCTAATCTCAACATTATTTTTCACCTCATGTATTTGTATACAAAGTTTCTTTGTTGCTCTAATACCAATTGTCGCACCCCGGGATTTTGAAAGCATAAAAAAATTTATTTTCATAAAAATATTGGAGTTCACCCGGGCCTGAGACTGGAGCCTCTCGCCTTATGCGATAATATAATAATCATTTCCCCAGGAACCACAGTCTGTGTACAAATACACAAGAGAAAAATAATAAAGACTTCTTACACGTTTTGGTGCGGTTGAAATCTTTAAAATCACATTGATAAAACTCGGAGTAGGCCCCTCTACCCGTACAATAAGCTTCGTCGAGTCCTGCAAAATCATAGGGGTGGTGAGTATTTTAAAATACTTAGTAGGGGAGTTTATACTATCAGGCATGAACAAACACATGGCAGTTTTGCAACACATATCAAATATTATATTTTTAATGAAAATAGGGTGTGCCTCTAACCCAGAACCACCCTAGTACTTCTTCCTACGTATCGAAGATGCTTCTAGGGTTTGTAAGCTCACATTGTTTACTACTAATGTCCCAGACATATATGTTATTAATAGGAATTTGTTGCGGGTACAAAGCAGCAACCTCTTACTCCTCCACAGATCATCTCAGAAATATTTCGTGCTTGTGGATAGAAGAGCTACCCGTGCTCATGGGGCAACTGGATCTATAGAGTAGATAGTTTTCCCATGATACTCTCTACCCTAGCGCACGTAGCCTTGATAGGTGCCCGTCGTTAGAGGATAATCAGGGCTCTTGCCCTTCGTTAGGGGCTCGTCAGGCTAAAATAAATATCGTGCATCCGATTCCAAACCGGATTAATTATGCCCTCATCTAGTCAATAGAACTCTATCGGGACTCCCAACAATAGCTCTGGACAACCAAAACACTCATGAGTCCCAAACTCATAGTCTTGAGTCCCATACTCATAATCTTGAGTCCCTGACTCAATCGAAATATCCTAGAGTTCCCAAACTTCAAAAAGGGTTGTTTTCTTTTAAAACTTTCTATCCCAATGTTTATCTTTTTAAAAACCCTAGCACCGCCTCTACAAGCCATGGGAGCATCACTATCAATGACTACAAAGGCAAGGTTGGTCTCTCATTCCAATGAGATAGTTACCCCTTCTTTCTCCCACTTCAGTAACTCGATCACCATGCTTATACGTCTTTTCAAAAATAATCTTGAGAATCCTCCTTTCAACAAGGGTGAGTCCTCTAAAACCGTCTTTCAAACATATTGAATTCATTTGCAATGAAAATAGTGGCGGCTAGTTTGTCTCTATCTCACACACTCCAACGTGTATAATTTATATCAAACTCCACGAATAAGCATTCAATCAAACTATATATGAGGCAATCGTAAAGCATGCAGTATATACAACATATCCGTTTCTAATGGATTTATATCTATGAGGAAATCAAAAGGCATGCAGTATATAAAATATATCCACTTTCAGTGGCTAATCATTCTATTAATCGAATAATATCATTATAAACATATGATATATAAATCATATTCTATCTCAACAATTAACCATTAGACAGATCGAATATATGTGCAGAAATAATAAATCATAACTTGAAAGTAACCTCTAACGCAACCAAAGTTCATAATCATGCCTTAAGAAAGGATAAAAGCCCCTTCCTTGCTCTCTGTGTGAGTTTGAAACTGATACACTGGTTACCACGGAATTGGACATCCACTTCTAGGGTTCTGGAGGTCTTCTACTAGAAAAATAGCCCCTCCACGATGTCCGGCATGCTTGATTTAGGTAAGAATGCATTAAGAACGACTCAAATCGGACTTAAAATGAGTGAGAAACGAAGAAATAAAGTTTGAAAAATGTAGGAGAAAATGAAGAAACGTGGGAGAGGAAGAACTTGAAAACTGGACACTCTGGATGCTATTTATAGAAAAAGTAGAAAGAAGTGAGGCTGACATGTGGCAAATAGGATTGACAAATCAATCCTATCCGAACAGCACTGATCTTATCTACTGCATGGTCAATCCTATCTGCTTCGTCGTCAGTCTTATCCGCTGCGTCGTTGATCTATCTAGAATGATATTATTTTATTCAAATAATATCATAACCTCAAAACGTGATAACTTGCTACCTCGAAGTCAAAATCGCGCGCACTTATTACTGATGGACTCGTGTTGACGAGTCCTTCAAAACAAGACCACACATGGGTGGTTATCCCGCACTTTTCATGTGGGTCCCGCCTATGTGGCACACTTCCGGAGGCCTAATGTTCGACCTTGGTGTCCGATTTAGACATTCTTGGGCTCGATACGCTTGCATCTTTGAGCTCTAAACCCTAAACCCTAAATCTTCAGCAGAAGTCAAGTCATCCAACCGTGTCTTCCTCTTCCACGGTTAGAAACATCCTTGGGGTACTACTCAATTGTAACCACCTTGAAGTAACAGTTTATTTCACACACACAAACAAGTTTTTCTTCTACTCTTTTCTTGAAATGAGACGTGTGTTTTACAACACCCCGTTCACTCGTTTTCAAAACCAAAACATAAAAAATCCTTCTGATAATAACAATTATTATTTGGCAATAAAATCGTAAAAATAGAAAATCAATTGTTGGTTTGAACATGCCTGGAAGTATACGGATAACAACGCTTTTGAGTGGCCAATTCAAACACAATATTACGCTGTAGCAGCGCAACCAACCTTGGAGCTACCCACTAACACCACATGTCCCATACCATGGGTGTTTAGTGGTTTCTCCATGGCAATTCCACAACCCTTCGAATCATGTTACGTAATTATCTGCATTGACATATCTTGAGGTGTATGCATAACGGCGGTTCTGAGTGGCCGCTAGTACTCACATCTCATACCACGAGTATTTTGAGATGCCTCAAAAACAACTTTATGCTAAACAAGCACAACAAACCTTGGAGCTATCCACTAACACCGCATGTCCCATACCATGGGCATTTGGTGGATTTCTCCTTGGCAGTTCCACAACCCTACAAGATATACCACCAGCAGAACTATGTTTATTAATTTACATGCTACACCCCCTGACTCATACTAAAAATCAGTCTAATCTCAACATCATTTTTCACCTCATGTATTTGTATACAGAGTTTCCTGGTTGCTCTAATACCAACTGTCGCGCCCCTGGATTTTGGAAGTATAAAAAAATTTATTTTCATAAAAATATCGGAGTTCACCTGGGCTTGTGACTAAAGCCACTCGCCTTATGCGATAATGTAATAATCATTTCCCCATAAACCACAGTCCATGTACAAACACACAAGAGAAAAATAATAAAGATTTCTTACTCGTATCAGTGCGGTTGAAAGCTTTGAAATCATATCGATAAAACTCGAAGTAGGCCCTTCTACTTGCACACTAAGCTTCGTCGAGTCCTGCAAAGTCTGGTGAGGTTCTAGGACTCATCATCTTGAGTCCCAGACTCATCCATGTGAGCATGATTCATTTTCTTCGTACGCTCACACAGAATTTCCTATAAATACTTATTTCCGTTCAAACTTCCGGAGGAATTTCTAGAGTCGTTCTGAGTCCATTTTCTTTTGTTCAAAAGGCGTTCTTAGCTAATTCGAGGGTGTTCTACACAATAGAAGCATCCATTCCTCAAGTTAGCAACTCCATAAGGGAGAAACACCCTGGGTAGAGGAGGTTTTGTTTGTTGCCTACGGGCACGTGAAGGGTAAATTGTCTCCGAGTAAGGGGAGGTTATGTCCGTCACCTTCGAGCGCGTAGAGGGTAAAGTGTCTCTAGGTAAGGGGAAGTTTTGTTCGTCGCCTATGAGCACTTGAAGGGTAGAGTGTCTCCGGGTAAGGGGAGGTTATGTCCATAGCCTACATGCATGGAAAGAGCAAAGTATTCTGGAAATAGAGGAGGTTTTGCCTGCCATCTCCAGACCTGAAAGGGAGAACACCTTGAGGAAACATGCAACTCATATAGGGTTTCTTACCTCTCGTTTTAATTATAGAACTGCATGTGTTAATTCATATGTATGTTATGCTATAATTCGTGTGTTTTAATATGTGTAGTAATAATATGTATTTATATGACCTGTTTGTGTGCAGTCTCGCTCTAGGGTAGAGCCGGACGTGTGGTGTGTGTTCAATCTCAGCTCATTGATAAAGCGAGACGTATAAAGGTGTTTTGTTTGGATTTGCTTTGTGAAAGAGTGAGACATGTGTTTCCGCTGATTGATTGTTTTCAGTATAACACCGATTAAATATTCAGAGATACTTATTTTATCATATGTGTTTTTGTACAGTCTGATATATTCCGATTTGTTCTATTGTGTACTCATGCTCCACTCTGTAATAGAGTGGCACATGTGATGCTGCTAGAGTTTTGATTCTGTTGATTTATGGGCTTCCGTTTGACTCCGATGATTTACAAGATTTCCGTCTAACTCCAAATGAATTATTCGGATATAAAGTATATGTATTTTATCGTATATGATTTTATAATGCCTGATGCAGTATTAGCCATTAGGCAAAACTACGTTCTGATCCGATCGTATTGGAATAATGTCAGAAATGGTATCCAATACGTATGTTGGCAACCAACGGCAAGGCAACATTGGATCGATCCAAATTAGTTATAAAATTAGGTTTGTTTTGATCTACGCACAACGGAACATTAAATCTCCGTAGTGTGTGAAAGAATGTTATGACTCTCGCACTCAGAGTCCGCCACTCCTGGTCAACTCGTTTTAATTTTTTTACTTAACTTGATAAACTCCAATTTCTATTTTCTAAACTAACCCCCAGTCCGGGTCGGGGTGACAGAACCTCTCCTTATCCCGGAATACTTTTCTCTTCACGTGTCCTAGGCAGCGAACAGAACCTCCCTTTGCCCCGGGATGTTTCCCCCCTATAGGGTTGCTAACTCAAAGAATGGATGCTTCCATTGCGTAGAACACACTCGATTAGTCAAGAATGCCTCTTTAACCGACTAAATTGGAGTTAGGATGATCAAAACATAGAAGAAGAAGTTCTCTGTGCTCGAGGATGACGAGCAGAACCACTCTTTGTCTTGAGGTATTTCCTCCTTATACGGTCTCAAACTTGAAGAAAGGACCCTCCATTGCATAGAGCACACTCAATATACTTAGGAACACCTCTTGAACAGCCTTAATCGGACTCAGAATGCTCAGAAATGGAGAAAATGAAGTTCATCCTTCAAAATGGAGCAGAATGGAGTATTTATAAGCCCCCGAACCGCCGAAACAAAACCACGGCGCCACCACAAACGGCGACACACACCGTTAGACATGGTGTGTCACCCATGCATAATGCGTGTGGTGATCACGCATCACTGTCATGTGTTATGTGCACCACGATTGCGCATACCGCGCGCGTCCGTCGCGTGCACGCCCCTTTTTCTTTCTTTTTTTAATACACTAATCTTCAAAAGCGCATAACTTCCTATCCCGGACTCGGTTTTGCATGTTCTTGGTACTATTGGACTCGTAACGATGAGCCCTTTGATCGTATCCCACTTAAATCACTTTATCTCACTCTTTTAAAGTGAGTCCTGCCTAAATTATACACTTCCCGAGGTCATAATTTTTGGTCCCAACCTCCATTTTGGGCGTTCTTCGATTCCTTACACTCGTTTCTTCTAGCTCTACCCCTGTTTTAACCTCTGAAAACCTCTAAAATTTATTCAAAAATTATCTAATTATCTCTAACCCATCAGATTAGACGTAATCAAAAAATGAATTTTTACATTCTTCCCCCCTTAATTGAATTGCGTCCTCGCAATTCGCCCAAACCACTTTTTTCTAAACACAACAAAATCCAGTCATTATTCAAACACAAAACACAAATAAAATTCTGATAATTTACTATCAGAGGAAATCTTCACAAAGAAATTCTAATAGCTTATAATCAGATAAAATACTTTAAACAGAATTCGATAATTTAGATCGGATAAAGTCATCATAACATAATCCGATGACTTATGATCGGATTAAACACTCTAAACACAAGCTTATGTTTACGTCCAAAGCAGGTAAATCTAAATTCAAAATCAAAACACAAAGAGCAAATCCGGATTAAGTGAATCCCGTCAAACACAAATCCAAGACACTCTTGGATTTCAATATCCGATAATCACAGTCCGATAATTTGGTCAGACAAATCATTTCACAAAATTCTATTGAAAATTAAATACTTTTTTTTCAAAAACACAGTAGATCAATTCAGCTCAAAACACATACTGTGATACCAAACGATGTTCCTTCCAACACTCATGGGGTAATCGAAAGGCTCACAAGGATAAGAGTTTTCCCATGATGATCCACACCTATGCGCGCATCACTAGCCGATTATTTTTCTCTAGGCGAGCATCTCACTAATCACTTCACATGTCACGATGCCCAATGGCCTTCCCTCGTGCTCATGGGGCAATCGAGAGGTCACAAGAATAGGAGTTTTCCCATGATCTCCACATCTATGCATGCCACAACCAATTATTTTTTTCGATAGGTATCCACTATTGATAGTTTTTGGGCTTTATACAAAATAACTATCCACAAAGCCTGAAGACCCAAATCATAGAAAAACCTCATATTCAAATCAAATCCAGAGCAAATAATCCCGATTAAACCAGACTCGAAATCGAAATTCATTTCAATACACTATTGGAATCAACCTTAAAGCTATCCACTAACACCTCATGTCCCATACCACAGGTGTTTGATGGTTTCTTCTAAGCAATTCCATAGGGGATTGAGATAAATTTACTAAATTTCAAATTTGTTTTCAAATAACAAAGGATTTGAAATCAAAATTTCATATTAAATCCACCAGCAAATCCAACCATAGAGTAATTCACTAACACCTTATATCTCATACAACAGGTATTTAGTGATTCCTCCTCAGAAATTGCAATGTTTTTCAAAATCAAATTTATTTCTTAATCAAATACATTTTATGAAACAAACACTTTAAAATCAAATTTCATTTCAATATCCTAATAGAATTAACCGACGAGTTTTCCACTAGCGCATCATGTCCCATATTATGAGCAATTGGTGGTTACTCCTTAGTAATTCTACCATTGTTTAAAACACATTTGAAATCAAACCACTGAAAATGTTTAAAAAAATCATGTACTGATTTCAAAACAAAATTCTCAATTGAGTCAAACTCAAAATCAAAACTTGTAAAATAAGTGCCACACATGTAAAACAAATTTTAATTCATTCTCGATTAAAATTTTCTAAATTGGAATCCATCTTAAATACATGCAGAACAAAATTTTAAAATCAAACCCGATTCAACTTATTTAGAATAAGATTTTCAAGTCACTCGAGAATGGAATTTTGAATTCCCGAAATCAAAGTTTGAATTAAAACTAACATCACAAATACAAAATGCAAAGTACAAAATCAAAGTTCCAACTAAATTAGATTAATTAGTTGCTACAAAATTTTATGTTAATTCAAATTTTAAAAATTATTTAACCTGATGCAATATATCTAAACAGAAAATTTTAATTTAATTCAAATTAAAAGGATTAAACATGATGGAACACATTCAAATATAAACTATAAATAAGCAAATTGATGTTCACATCTAATACCTTGCAATAAATGGTGAACAGAAATCTCAAATAATATATATATATATATATATATATATATATATATATATATATATATATATATATATATATATATATATATATATATATATATATATATATATATATATATATATATATATATATATATATATATATATATATATATATATATATATATATATTATTGCTTCAGATGCAACTCAAACATTTTAGATTACTCCTAATGTGAGTTCGGCATTTGCAAAATCAAAGTTTATCTTTAATCTAATACCACATATGCAGAATAAAATTTTAATTCACTTCTAATTCATAAAATCAAAGTTCAAAGAAATTCCAATGATGCACCAGTATCATGGAATTACAAATCAAAATCCAACACAACTTATTCATAACAGAAATGTCAAATCAAAATCCACTTGAGAATAGAAGTTCTCAAATTTGATCACACACTTGTAAAATGAAAAGTTCACAATTGGAATTTTCCTTAATTCCAATATCACATATGCAAAACAAATGTTCACAATCGGAATTTGTATAAAATCCGATGTCACATATGCATAATTTTTTTTGTTTCAAAATTGGAGTCTCTCTTAAAACTGATGACAAACATGCAAAACAGAAACTTTCACAATCAGAGTGGGTATTAACTTCAATGTTACCCGAAAAATTCACAATCGGAGTATGTATTAAATCCGATACAACACTTCCTGAATAAAAGCTTTATGTCAAATTGAACTTCATAGAACGGAACTTCAAATCAAATCAAAATTTGAATCAAATCAATATATATTTTAAAATATTTCTCTCTCGCAGACAGATCAATGCTCCGATACCATTTGTAACACCCCGACCCAAGCCAGGGTCAAAAAATCTCTAATAAAAAATTTTCTTTCCTTAAGCCAGGAATCATCCTCTGTGTGAGAGCTACAATGTCCATCTACGCAATACGAAGCTTCAAAGCTTCCCTGTACATAGTCTCAATTGTAACGGTCACATACACACAATGAAGCTTAGTTCATCGTGTGTAAATCAGAATAAAACATAATATTATAATTAATTTGGATTGGGCCAACGTTGCATTGTCGTTGGTTGCCTACGTACGCATTGGATAACATTCACAATATTATTCCAATACGATCGGATCTGAATGTAGTTTTGCCTAACGGCTACTACATACATCATGCATCACAAAACCATATACATTAAAATATGTATATACTAATATTCAATCGAAGTTATATTGAAACTCGTCATTTATCGGAGTCAAGCGGAAGTTAATAAATCATCAAAATCATACTTCTCGCTCTACTAGAGAGCGGAATCAAAACCACATACACATGTCTTGCTCCATCACTGAATCGAGACCGCATGCACACCACATGTCTCGCTCTACTAGAGAATGAGATGGAACATATTCAGAGGTCTCGCTCTATCACTGAGCCGAGACTGAACATACACCACACGTCTCGCTCTATCACTGAGCCAAGACTGAACATACACCACACGTCTCGCTCTATCACTGAGCCAAGACTGAACATACACCACACGTCTTGCTCTATCACTGAGCTGAGACTGAGCAATCACCCGTCTCGCTCCATCACTAATCCGAGACCAGACACACACCACCACACATAACATGTCTCACTCTCCCCTAGAGCGAGACAGAACATAAACTAGTCACATCAAAGCATAGTATATCATAACACAAAGTATCATGACATAGCACTCATCCTAATTTAGAACATGCAGGTCTATAATTTAAATGGGAGGTTAGAAACACTTACTCCCCTAATGTCTCGCAAGAGAGCAGCATTCGGGGTTGCTCATTCCTTCTTGGCGTCCTCCCCTTCAGATCTAGAGGCAATAGATGGAGCCCCCTCTAGCCTCCATGTGTCCCTCGCCTTGCACCGAAAGATGACGCACAAACGCTCCCCTCCTAGAGACTCTTCTCGTTTTCTGTGCCCGCTGGCGGTGGATAGAACCTCCCCTACTCAGGGATAATCCTCACACATTGTGGCCCTTCGGTGGAGGGTAGAGCCTCTCCTACTTTAGGTCACTTCTCTTGATTTGTCCTCGTGACGGAGGATGGAATCCCCTCTTGTTCCTAGCCTCTTTTTCTTTCTTTGATGCTCAAGGATGATGGGTGGGGCCTCTCCTTACATCAGAGAATTTTCTCCTCATATGGTCTTCAACTCAGGAACTATCAGTGCGAATATTAGCATGCTCGGATTTCCATTCCAATTAGAATCCCCCTTTTCCGGAGGCTTATGCCTTTTTCAATCCAATCGTAGAATAGACCCCTCCATTGTGTAGAACACACTCGATTTAGTCAAGAATGCCTCTTAAATGGACTAAATCAGACTTAGGATGATAAGAAACGAAAAAGAAGAAGTTCTATGTGCTTGAGGACGACGGGCAAAACCTCTCTTTGTCTTAGGGAGTTTCCTCCTTATATGGTCTCCAACTCGAAGAAATGACCCCTCCATTGCACAGAGAACACTCGATTTACTTGATAACGCCTCTTGAACGGCCTTAATCGGACTCCGATAGCTCGAAAACCGAGAAAATGAAGTGTGTATCTCAAAACGGAGTAGAATGGGGTATTTATAAGCCCCCGAGCTGCCGAAATAAAAATTCGGTGCCGCACTTCACCAAACTGCGGCACCGCCAGAAAAGGCGGTGCCTACCATTTATACACCGCGTGTGCAGTGCATCGCCCATGTGTTACACGCACGGTGATCATGCATCACGGTTGCGAGTACCACGCACGTCTGTCGCACGCACACCCCTTTTTCTTCTTTTTTTTAATACACTAATCTTCAAACGAGTGTAACTTCCTACCCCAGACTCGGTTTCACGTGTTTGTAGTATCATTTGACTTGTATCAACGAGCCCTTCAATTCTAGCCCACTTAAATCACTCTATCTCACTCTTTTCAAGTGAGTCCCATCTAAATTATATGCTTCCCTAGGTCGTAACTTTCTATCCCGACCTCCATTTTGTGCATTCTTCAATTCTTTACAATCGTTTCTTCAAGCTCTAGCCCTATACGAAGGTTTTAACCTCTGAAAACCTCTAAAATTTATTCAAAAATTATCAAATTATCTCTAACCCCTCAAGTTAGGTGTAATCGAAAAATGAATCGTTACATTCTTCCCCCCTTAATTGAATTATGTCCTCACCAAATTCATATTCTATCTTACTCCGATACCAACTATCGCGCCCTAAGATTTTGGAAGCATAAAAATTTTCATTTCACAAATATATTGGAGTTCACCCAGACCTGTGACTAGAGCCGCTCGCCTTATGCGATAATATAATAATTATTTCCCCAGGAACCACAGTCCATGTACAAACACACAAGAGAAAAATAATAAGGAGAGTTCTTACTCATTTTAGTGCGGTTCAAATCCTTTAAATCACATCGATAAAACTCGGAGTAGGCCCTTCTACCCACACACTAAGCTTCATCGAGTCCTGCAAAGTCTGGGGGGTGGTGAGTATTTTAAAATACTCAGTAGAGGAGTTTATATGATCAAGCATGAATAAACACATGGCAGTTTCACATCACATATCATATATAGTATTTTTCATGAAAATAGGGTGTGCCTCTCACCTATATCCATCCCTAGTGCTTCTTCCTACATATCGAAGATGCTTCTAGGGTTTGTGAGCTCTCACGGCTTACTACTAATGTCCTAGATATATATATATATATATATATATATATATATATATATATATATATATATATATATATATATATATATATATATATATATATATATATATATATATATATATATATATATATATATATATATATATATATATAGGAATTTACTATGGGTACAAAGCAGCGACCTCTTACTCCTCCACAGATCATCTCAAAACATGTCATGCTTGTGGATAGAAGAGCCACCCGTGCTCATAGGGCACCGAGATCTAGAGAGTAGAGAGTATTCTCATGATACTCTCTACTCTAGCATGCATAGCCTTGATAGGTGCCCTTCGTTAGGTGCTAATTAGGGGTCTTGCCCTTCGTTAGGGGCTCACCAGGCTAAAATAGGTATCATGCATCTGATTCCGAACTGGATTAAAATTGTGCCCTTGATTCAACATCTTCAACCAACCATTTACCACATCATCAAAACGAAGAAGATGTCCAAAAGGTCCTCTACATCACTAATTCCTGAACTGATACTTCAGTAGAAATCAAGTCATCCGACAGTGTCTACCTCTTCCACGGCTAGACACATCCTTGGGGTACTACTCGACTGTAACCACCTTGAATTGACAGTTTGTTTCACACACACAAACAAGTTTTTCTACGCTATTCTTTTTAAAATGAGATGTGTGTTTTACAACACCCGCTCATACATTTTCAAAACCAAAGCACACAGAATCCTTCCGATAATAACAATTATTATCGAGAAACAAACTGTAAAACCAGAAAATCAATTGTTGGTTTTAACATGTCGGGAAGTATATGCATAACGACACTTTTGAGGGGCCAATTCAAAAAAAATATTACGAGACAGCAACATAACCAACTTTGGAGCTACGCACTAACACCACATGTCCCATACCACGGGTGTTTGGTGGTTTCTCCACGGAAATTCCACAACCCTTCGAGACATGTTACCTAATTATCTGCATTGACATATCTTCAAGTGTACTTGTAACGGCGCTTCTGAGTAGCTGCTAGTAATGTCCCATGTCACGAGTATTTCGCGACACCTCAAAAACAACTTTATGCTAAACAAAAGCAACAAACCTTGGAGCTATCCACTAACACCGCATGTATTTATAGACAAAGTTTCCTTGTAGCTCCGATACAAACAACTGCGCCCCAGGATTTTGGAAGCATAAAAAAAATTTCTTTTCACAAAAATATCAAAGTTCACTCGAGCCTGCGACTGGAGCCGCTTGCCTTATGCGATAATATAATAATCACTTCCGCAGGAACCACGGTCCGTGTACAAACACACAAGAGAAAAATAATAAGGGGTTCTTACTCATTTCGGTGTGGTTGAAATCCTTGTAATCACATCGATAAAACTTCAGAGTAGGCCCTTCTACCCGCACACTAAGCTTTGTCAATTCCTGCAAACTCTGGGGGGTGGTGAGTATTTTAAAATACTCAGTAAGGGAATTTATACTATCAGACATGAATAAACATATGGCAATTTCATAACACATATCATATATAATATTTTTCATAAAAATAGGGTGTGCCTCTCACCCAAAACCACCCCTAGTGCTTCTTCCAACGTATCGAAGATGCTTCTAGGGTTTGTAAGCTCTCACGGCTTACTACTCTTGTCCCAAAAAAAAATTATATATATATATATAGAGAGAGAGAGAGAGAGAAATTTGTTGCTGGTACAAAGCGGTGACCTCTTACTCCTCCATAGATCATCTCAAAACATTTCTTGCTTGTGGATAGAAGAGCCACCCGTGCTCATGGGGAGCCAAGATCTAGAGAGCAGAGAGTCTTCCCATGATACTCTCTACCCTAGAGCGCATTGCCTTGATATGTGCCCTTCGTTAGGGGCTAATCAGGGGTCTTGCCCTTCGTTAGGGGCTCACTAGGCAAAAAATAGGTATCATGCATCCGATTCTGAACCGGATTAATTGTGCCCTTAACTAGTCAACGGAGCTCTATCGAGGCACCCAACAATAGCTCCGGACAACCAAAACACTCATGAGTCCCATACTCATAATCTTGAGTCTCAGACTCAATCAAAATATCCTAGAGTTCCCAGACTCCAAAAAGGGTTGTTTTCTTTTAAAGCATTCTATCTCAATGTTTAGCCATTTCAAAAACCCTAGCTTAGCCTCTACAAGCCATGGGAGCGGCACTATCAACAACTACAAAGGCAAGGTTGGTCGCTCATTCCAATGAGACAGTTACCCCTTCTTTGTCCCGCTTTAGCGACTCAATCACCATGCTTATACGTCTTTTCCAAATTAATCTTGAGAATCCTCTTTTCAACAAGGATGAGTCCTCTAAAATCGTCTTTCAAACACATTGTATTCATTTGCAATGAAAACAGTGGCGAAGCTAGTTTGTCTCTATCTCACATACTCAAACGTGTATATCAAATTCCACCGATAAACATTCAATAAAACAATATATGAGGCAATTGTAAACCACGCAGTATATACAACATATATGTTTCCAACGAAATCATATATATGAGGAAATCATAAAGCATGCAATATATAAAACATATCTTCTTCCAGCGGCTAATCATTCGACTAATCGAATATACATAAAAGAATTATAAACATACGGTATATAATTCATATTCTCTCTCAACGATTAATCATTCGACAAATCGAATATATGCATGGAAATCATAAAGCATAACTTGAAAGTAATTCTAACGCATATCATGCAAGATTTAAATAAATACTAAGTTAAAAACACAACAAAAGTTCATAATCAAGCCTTAAGAAAGGATAAAAGGCCCTACCTCGCTCTCCACGTCAGTTTGAAGCTGATATACCGATACCACAAAATTGGACGTCCACTTCTAGGGTTCTCGAGGTCTCAATCCATAAAAATAACCCTGCCACGACATCCGACGCACTCTATTTAGGTAAGAATGCATCAAGAACGACTAGAATAGGACTTAAAATGAGTGAGGAATGAAGAAATGAAATTTGAAGAACATAGGAGAAAACGTAGAAATGTGGGAGAGGAAGAACTTGAAAACTGGATGCTCTAGACACTATTTATAGAAAAAGTGAGCAGATGTAAGGCTGACTCGTAGAAGATAGGATTGACACATGTTAATTCCATCCAAACGGCTCTGATCTTATCCATTGTGTCGTCGACCCTATCCGCTTTGTCGTCAATCCTATCTACGGCGTCGTTGATCCTATCTAGAATGATATTATTTTAATCAAATAATATCCTAACCTCAAAATGCGACAACTTCCAACCTGATGTTGAAATTGCACGTTCTTATTACCGAAAGACTCGCGCCAATGAGCCCTTCAAAATAAGACCACACATGGGTAGGTTATCCCGTACTTTTAAAGTGCGTCCCGCCTATGTGGCATGCTTCCCGAGGTTATAACTTTCGCTCTTGACCTTCGTTTTGTGCGTTCTTAGGTTCGTTACACTTGTCCCACCAAGCTCTATCACACCCATATAAAACCCTCTAAATATATACCCCTAATAATTTAAAAATCATCAAAACTCATAAAATAGGTTTATTAGAGGTAGGAAATCATACCAAAAATTCGTGGTCATTACAATCTACCCCCCTTAAAGAAATTTCATCCTCAAAATTTGTACCTTGTACTCATTGAAAAGTTCAGGACACTTCTTCATCACTTTTCTTCTAACTCCCAAGCTTCTAAGTCTCTTCCTCTGATAGTGGTGTTTCCATAACTCTTTCCATCATGGAATCTTTTATGTCCAACATCGGTTCCTTACAATCCAACCTTTTGATTGATCTTTCCTCCAAAGATGAATCATATTTTACAACGACTATTGTTTAGTCCATGACTTGTGTCACATCTCACCCACGCTTCCAAGGTATGAACACCTGAAACACATCTTAACTACCATTAGGTTTTTGGGTAATGCTAGTCTTTAAGCCATCAACCCTACCTTGTCCAAGCTTACAAAGGTCCTACCACACTTCCGCTACGCACTCTGATAAACTTCACTGAATCTAGTCAAAGTTGCAATTACTCGGGTTTCACCAACCAACCCTTCAACATGTCGATGCTCTCTCTCTAACCCATTGCATGACCATGCTTCAACATATTGGTGTTCTCCCTCTAATCCATCGTACGACTTTGCTTCAACATGTTGGTGCTCTCTCTCTAATTCATCGCATGAGCATACAATATATCTTCTTTGTCTGAATTGTCCTCTTTGACTAATTATCCATTTATGACTTTTCCCAAAACCTTGACTCTACACTATTATCCTCTGCATACAGTGAAGTTAAGACTGACACAATCGTTTGCTTTCTTGTTAGTTCTTGATCGCATTTGTACAAACCTCATCCAAAATAAACTTCACTCCTTTCTTTTAAACCAATATGACCTAGAAACATAACTTACTCTAACCAGAATTCATACTCAATGGATTCAACATATAGCCGATGAGTTTTCCAAGATTGTAAAACTATCTGTAAAATATTCTTGATGTTCCTCAAGAAACAGACTAAATCACAACTTCCAGAGCAAAATCCAATCACAACTTATTTAGGTAAGCTTGAAAACATTCAATTTATGAAATCCATAAAAGCTACTACGATATTAATCAAACTGAAAGCTGAACTAATCATTCATCATTCTTATACAGTGTTCGAAAAGAAGCCTTTGAGATATCTCTTCTCAAATCCTTAGTTGATGACATCGAGATATTGAGTCTCTCCAAGAGAACATCATGGTCGACTGTAACTAATCGAAGAGATTGTCTTCTTTCTTCACAAAATCACTTCTGCTCCTCTAGGAAATACTCTTAGATGGATGAAATCTTTGATTAACCAATCTTGAAGTTGTCCCTTTCATTTCCTAAGCTCTTGTCACGGCCTGGATTTTTAAAACCATTTTTAAATAGCACGAACAGTAAGCAACGAAAATTTTCTTTTTTTCTTTAAATACAAAATAAACCATTCGATTAAATATCCGAGTCATGATAACTGGGGTTCACAAATACGAATATCAAATCATATAATATTATTTAACGTCTGAAAATTCATAAAGAATAGCTCATCCATCTAAGTACAAGTCCATCGTCCGTCTGAAAATAAATAACAAGTTGACTCTCACGCTAAAGGTACACATACATACCGGAGTTGCAGAAACGTAACAACTTCTTCTTGTGCTCGCCTGTCTTGATCTCACTTGTCATCGCTTAGAGAATCTATAACCAAGGAAACCAAACAACAACACAACAATGGAATCTCTCTGCCTTTCAGCAGATGAGCTTCCAAAGAACAAAAGGTTTTATTAATATTATTCGGATCGGGCCAACATCACCCGATGTTAGTTGCCTACGTACTCATTAGACAACATCTCCAATGTTTCCAACAAGATCGGATCCAAACGTAATTCTGCCTAGAAACTACTCTATCCTAATAAAAATAGCACCACACATGCAATGCTTAAGTATATTTAACCTACATTTTAGTAAGTCATTTAATCGTTCCACTTGTCTAATTAACAAGCAATATCAAACAATGTTATTAATTATCTCACAACTCTTGTTCGACAATTAATACTATAAAATCTATAACTCAGAGATGTCTCGCCCCTCGAGAAATCCCTAAACAAAGTACTCCAACCTTGGAGTAGACTGCTTAACAGCAGCTTGACCCAAATCCCCAGGGCTCTCAATAGCCTGCCACGAATCTGGGGAAAATGATCCCAACTGTGCTCATGGACACAGATTGGCGAGAAGCACAAGCCTTCCATGATGCTCATACAACTCCGCTTTTCGTACGTACTAAATATTCCTGAGAAGACCTGTGGGAGACCCACGGTAAAGACCCTTTTGGTCAATACCTAAACCGTCGTGGCGATGAAGAAGCATATCGCAATCTCCAGCATTATCCAAAGAAGCCTTAGGTCTTTATGACCATTGACTCTGCCAAACATCTGAACTTAGACTAGATTATTTTCATCCAGTCAAGCATCCACTAAACCATTTGGGTCCTCTTCAGCTTGTGAATCGGCCCAATAAATAGCTCATCAACTGAGCTAAGACTCAAAGAACATCCTATAACCATCCTCGGTTCATTAACCAAAGTAAAATTCTATGTCAAGACCCCATTCAAATCCATGAATCAGTCCCAAACCCTATTGAGGGTATTTTAGTCTTTATCTTGATTAGATGTTCTCCCTCCAAACCAACAGCAACCCATGTCTCTTGATTAATCTTTATTAACCTTACATTATTGATGTAACTTAACATAGCAATAATAAATGTAAGCATCAGAATAATCAACATATATATTACGCAGTCACACAAGTGTATAAATAATAAACGGAGGCTCGTTGCATTCCTTTGCAGTGCCAGGGCTCAGAGAATTCAAGCCCGAGAGTGTAATCAACTCCAACACATCGCACGAGTTACATTTTTAATACTCTAGTCGATCGACGTACTCGGTTGCAGAGACGAGTAATCTGTTGCCCTAAACCTTGAGAATGAGGGTCATTCCTCTTGATTCCCATGACACTATGACCTGACAAGGTCTTCGTGTCACTTACTAGTCACACCCCTTCCTTTCGAAGTCATTTAACATCAAGGGCACCCTAACGCTCAGTTGCTAGGTTATCTGTTTTAGCGGAAATAGAACATACTGCCCCCTAAGGGCATTATGGTAATTCCACCACCCCTCCCTTGGTTCATTCTAGTCATTTTACTACCCTTCTATTACTTCAAGTCTTTGACCTCTCACAAAGCTCCACTCTCAGACTGACCCGCGCTTCCATTCACACAAATGTAGTTGGGTCCACTCTAAGGGGTATTTCTATCATTTGGTTTAAGGCCTTAATGACATCCAATGGGTCCAAAATTTAACTCAAGGATACTACTAGGCTTCATAGCCTTTGTGTAATTTTCCTGGCATGTGACGGGGTCGTGAACCCCTTGAACCGACCCAGGTTTTGACTAACAGTTTACTATAAACCCTAAGGGCAAAAGGGTCCATTAACCACTCACTGAAATTTTTCTTCACTTAGATATTTGGGCTATAAATAGGGTACCCATTAAAATATCACTGAGAATTTTTCTAAATTTTAGATCCACTCATAGGCCCCTGAACCAGAGCCTCGAACTCGGGTAAGTTAATTTTATACGATAATTAACTAATAGGGGTAAAAAGGTCATTTCACAATCTCTGGGATTTTTCCCCAAGGTGAAACTTGGTCAGAATAGTCCCAAACCTCTCCAGGTACATGATTATTTTTATAGAATTTTTTTGACACTTTTAACCCTCCGAACCGGACCCGGTTCACTCCCCTCCTTATTTTGATTTTTATTTTTTTTTAAAACAATCTGAGCCGGGTCAGCGGTTCGGCCCGAAGTCGGGCCAGACTCGCTGACCCACCTGCGGGTCATCTTCCTCGCGGAGACGCCTGCAAGGTCACGGACGATGGCTGGACTATGCGTCCACCGCCGCCGGTCCAGCTTTCCGGCATGGGCCAAGTCGCCCACGCCAGGGCTGCCGAGGTGGAAGCCCATATCCCTGTGCTCTGTCCGGCGGCGCCCAGATCGGATCTGGATACCTGGCCGCGTCTGCCGGCCGCCGCAGGTGTAACACCAGCCGCAGGGCCATGCCGGGATGAACCGCCGTCAAGCGGTGATTCTATTGGCTATGGCCCTGCCGATGGTCGGTGGCTACACCTTTTCCGTCCGGTGGCCCAAAGGCTCTGCCTTCCTGCAATTACTGCCGGCCATTCTAGCCGCCGCCTCGGCTGGGCATAGGGCCGGGACTGGTCGGCCCGCCGTCCAACGGCGATTCTGACCACCTTGGCCCCGAGTCCAGCCGGTGACCGGCCGGTCTCCGCCGAGAAGAACTAGCCGGCGAACAGATGGATCACTGATTTAAATAAATTTAAGAACAGTAGCTGCAAGGTTAAAACTAATGGAATAAAAATGATAGAAATCATCCTTTCCATTCAGATTTAATGAACTAAAACCTCTTATAAGTTCGACTTCGAGTATAATATAAGGATCCTACCTCAATTTGCCGATTCGTCGTCAATCCACCATCGCCAACGTTTCGCCGGAATATTTCTTCATCTCTTTCACCGTCCAAAGCTCTCTCTTTCTCTGTTATGATCGGGCAAAAGACCCCCAAAAAAACCCTAATTAATTCTATTTATAGGCATGGGATTAGGACTCCTAATCCCATGAGAAATTAGGTCTCAAAAACCCAATTTCGGAACAGTAATTCCTCGGGCCCGCATCGCAACTTAAACAGACAAATCGCGCGTTCAATTCGGGTAAACGGGTCCTGCACGTTAAAGTCAACTTTGAACGGTCGTATCTCCCTCATCTGAACTCCGTTTTGCGCGTTCTTGGTGGCATTTCGAAGCTCTTTCTGTCTATTTTCCATCCATATAAACTTTAGCCACCACTTCCAACTGATCATCAGGTTATTCTCATGGGAAGATCAAGGGGTTCTACACCCTAATTTCCCCATATACAACTTCGGAAATTTAGAAAATTCCCGGACGTTACAGCTCTACTGCACCCATAGTGTGTCCATCTCGTCCAAACTCATCTCCCTTGTTTTGCCGAGAATAATCGCTGCAAGGTATGTCGAACACCCTTGGCTCAACTATTTATGTACTTTGTGGGGGATACAACACACCGACTTGACCTATCTTGAATTCCTTGAAACACTAAGCTCTCTTTTCCAAAAGACTTGCTCTTTTCCATAATCTACTCTCTTGTCAAAAGAGAAATTCCTTTCTATTGACGATCACTACATAGCTGCCTTCCTCGTCCTAAAAAAATATCTCATCTTTCTGTCTGTTGGAACCTTCATCACCTTAAGACTCTTTCCACTTCAATGGTCCAATTCCATGGTGTTCGGTGTATTGGCTTCAAACTCACACGGAGAGCGAAGTAGGGGCTTTTATCCTTTCTTAAGGCATGATTATAAACTTTGGTTACGTTTTTAACTTAATAATTATATGACTCTCGCATGTTATGCATTAGAGATTACTTTCAAGTTATGATTTATGATTTTTTCACATATATTCGATTAGTCGAATGATTAGCTGCTGGAAGCGGATATATTTTATATATTGCATGCTTTTGATTGCCTCATATATGATTCTGTTGGAAACGGATATGTTGTATGTACTGCATGCTTTATGATTGCCTCATATATGATAGTTTGATCGAATGTTTATCTGTGAAATTTGATATAAATTATACACATTGGAGCGTGTGAATAGAGACAAACTAGCTTCGCCACTGTTTTCATTGCGGATGAATATATTATGTTTGAAAGACGGTTTTAGAGGACTCGTTCTTGTTGAATGAGGCAATCGTAAAGCACGCAGTACATACAGCATATCCGTTTCCAATGGAATCATATATGAGGCAATGAAAAGCATGCAATATATAAAATATATCTGCTTACAGCGGCTAATCATTCAACTAATCGAATATACATAAAAGAATTATAAACATATGGTATATAATTCATATTCTATCTCAACGATTAATCATTTGACAAATCGAATACATGTTCGGAAACCATAAATCATAACTTGAAAGTAACTCTAACACATAACATGCAAGAGTTATATAAATATTAAGTTAAAAACACAAGAAAAGTTCATATTCATGCCTTACTAAAGGATAAAAGCCCCTACCTCGCTCTCCGCGCATCTTCGAAGCCGATACACTGACCACCTCGAAATTGGACATCCATTTCTAGGGTTCTGGAGGTCTCCAATAGGAAAAATAACCCCTCCACGACATCCAGCAGGCTCGATTTAGGTAAGAACGCCTCAAAAACGACTGGAATCGGACTTAAAATGATTTATGGTCAAAACCTTTTGGACAACTTCTTCGTTTTGATGGTGTGGTAAATGGTTGGTTGAAGATGTTGAATCAAGGGCATTGGTTCAAGCCTAATTCTAGTTGTTGAAGTGATTGTAATTATTCTGTTGAGAATAATCGTAGTAAGAAGGATCATCCATTAAAGTGAGTAAAGAAGATTTCTCCAGCTTTACAGGATAGGGCGATTCTAAGGCGATCGAAAAGTGGACCGTTGAAGTGGAAAGGGTTTTAAGGTGATGAAGGTTCCAACGGATAGAAAGATGAGATATTTTTAAGGTGATGAGGAAGGCAAATTTGTGGTGACCATCAAAGGAAAGGAATTTCTCTTCTAACAAGAGAATAAATTATGGAAAAGAAAAAAACTTTTGGAAAAAAGAGCTCATTGTTTCAAGGAATTTAAGATAGGTCAAGTCGGTGTGTTGTATCCACCACAAAGTATAGAAATGGCCGAGACAAGGGTGTTCGATATACCTTGCTGTGGTTATTTTCGGCAAAGTAAAAGAGATAAGTTTGGAGGAGACTGATAAGTATAATTTATACGTTATTTTATCCTTAATTATTCTATTTTCTAGTCTCATTTAAGAGTTAATATAGGTTAAATAATTAGAAATTAAATTTAATTAGGTTAGAAAAAGCTTCCATGATGTTTTGAATTAAATTGGCTTATTTTGCATATTCTTCATTGGCGTTTGAACGGCCTCACTTACCGTTCGATCGGGATAACGTAATTTTGAAGAAAAGTCAATTCAAGCGTTCGAACGGGCAAGCAGGGCATTCGAACGGCATAACACGCAGTTTCCTTATTTCAATCAATTTCGAGTTTTTTTCATATTGGACTCCTTCTTACGGATTTAATGCCTATATAAAGACATATTTGGCTCAAAATTGAAGGGTTAGAAAGTAGATTTTCTGAAGAGAAGAAGGAAGGCTAGGTTTTTATTTTACTTAGGAGTTGATGAAGCTATAGATAAGTTTCAGTTTCTTTTCTTTTTACTTTAGATCTCAGTTGTGAATTATGACAATTGCATGATAAGGATTTCCTTTTTAATGGAAGAGCTTTTCATGTTTATTCAAATCTATGTTGATTTATTGTCTTGTAAATGATAGATTGATGCTATTGTCAAAGATAGTTCATGCTATGGAAATTAATTAATGATTCTTTCTGAAGTAATTCTAGCTTGTAGCTGAGAATACTTGTTCATATTCACACTAGATTTAGATTAAAAGTTAAGGAATCGTTATGGTTCTATAGTGGATTCGATTTCCTAAGTAAAATCTATCATATTAGTCTCTTACTTTTGATATAGTTTATTCTTTTCCTTTGCTTAATTTAAGTTTAAGTTCTTTTTAGTTTTCAATCAGTAAATTCCACTTTAGATTTAGTAATAATTCATCCGTCCCTAAGGTTCGACAACCCTTAAATACTCATCCTAGTACAATTACCTTGTACACTTGCAAAGGGTTTAATTATAAACGATCAGAGACAACACATTATCACTCTTGTTCAAAGGCACCCTAAAGAACAGGCGTAGAAGATCTTAGAGTATTAAAGGAACAACTTTAAGATCATTTGGTCAAGACTTTATCCATGTGTTTTCCTAGAGGATTGCAAGTGATTTTGTGAAGAAGGAAGACAAATCTCTTCGATCAGCTACAGTCGGCCAAGATGTTCTCTTAGTGACTCACAAGATCTTGATGTCATCGACTAAAGAATTGAGATGGAGATATCTCAAGAGCTTCTTTTCAAACAAGGTATAAGAATGATACATGATTAGTTAAGCTTTTGGTTTGATTAATATCCGAGCAGCTTTTATGGATTTCATAAACTAAATTTTTCGAGCTTACCTAGAAAAGTTGTGATTGAATTTTGTTGTGGATGTTGTGATTTATTTTGTTTGCTTTGTGGAACATCAAGAACATTTTACATATAGTTTTACAATTTTGGAAAACTCATCAGCTATATGTTGAATGCATTGAGTATGAATTTTGGTTGGAGTAAGTTATGTTTCTAGGTCATGTTGGTTTAAAAGAAAGGAGTGAAGTTTATTTGGATGAGGCTTGTACGAATGCAATCAAGAACTAACAAGGAAGCTAACGATTGTGCCAGTCTTAGCTTCACTGTATAGCAGTGGAAGATAATAGTGTAGATTCAAGGTTTTGGAAAAATCCATGGATGTGTGTGGATGGTTGTATGTTGATTGGACTAGGCATTGTACTAATTTATCATATAAGAATCAGGACCCGTTGAGAAATAATCAAAGGGTAGTTAGTGGATGGTTGGTTGAGGTTTTCTTGATAGTGTTGATGCATGCTTCACATTTGGTGTGTGGATGCGGATTGAGAAAGTAGTATCGGAAGCATTGAGTCACAAGACCTGAAAAATGGATTGCTCCAATGCTCGGAAGAAGCAGAAGTTATTGAAATAAAACAGTAAGGAATTAACATGATGTGCGGCCTAAAAAGAAGAGAATTCGTGTGGTTAATTTAGAGGCAAAGTCGGCATTGGATGAGTTCATTTCAAAACCACAAAAAGAAGATGATGAAGTTCAAGCGCTACATGGAAAGCTTAACCTTAACAAGGCTATGATGAAAGTGTTAGATTCAGAAAAGGATTTGAGATTCCGATAATACTTGAGCTAAGGAAGGAGCTATCGTGTGACATGTATAGATTTCAGAACACTATCCAGCCGGGAGGAGCGAAAAGGTCTCAGGACCTGAACAAAAAATTTCAATTGAATGGAATGAAATGAAAGTGGATATAAGGGAGGATGTTTCGAGGAGTGTAATTTTTAGCAGGTCAAAGCCGAATAGTAGGAACATTCGAGTACTCTTTAATTGATGGAAAGTCCAGAATAGAAGCAAAAGTGCATTGCTATGTATTCGATGTCAGATTTACCGAGGACAACGCAATGTCATGAATCTATTCTGGCAATAGTAGATCAAGTATGAGTGTATATCTTCTATCTTTGAAAAGGATGCCCTCTTTAAACCTCAAGTAAAAGGAGGCATGTGAAGGAAATGACAAGTTGATAGGGAGTACCATCATCGATCATCCAAGAGCACCAATATGTTGAAACAAAGTCATGCAATGGATTAGAGAGAGCACCAATATGTTGAAACAAAGTCGTGCGATGGATTAGAGAGAGCACCATTCTGTTGAAACAAAGTCGTGCAATGGATTAGAGAGAGCACCATTTTGTTGAAGCAAAGTCATGCGATGGATTAGAAAGAGAGCACTCATATGTTAAAGGGTAGGTTGGCGAAACTGAGTGATTGCAACATTGACTAGATTTGGTGAAGTTCATCAAAGTGTGTAGTAGAAGTGTGGTAGGACCATTGTAAGCTTGGACAAGGTGGGGCTAATGGCTTAAAGACTAGCCTTACCCCTTAGCCCAATGCTGGTTAAGACGTGTTTTAGGTATCCATACTTTGGAAGCACGAGTGAGATGCTTCACACGTCTTGGACTAAATAGCAGTTGCACTAAGATATGATTTATCTTTGGAGGAAAGATCGATCAAAAGGTTGGGTTGTAAGGAACCGTAGTTCGAACATAAGAGATTTCATTTTGGAAATTGTTATGGCAGCACCGACTTAGAAGTTTGGGAGTTAGAAAGAAAAGTAATGGAGAAGTGTCCTGAACTTTTGATGAGAACATGGTGCAAATTTCAAGGATGAAATTTCTTTAAGGGGGGAGATTGTAACGACCATGAATTTTTAGTATGATTTTCTGCCTCTAATAAAGCTATTTTATGAGTTTTAAATGATTTTAAATAATTTAGAGGCAGACATTTGGTGGGTTTTTATATGGGTTTGTTAGAGCTTAGAGAGACGAGCATATCGAGCCCAAGAACAACTAAATTGTACACCGAGGTCGAAAGTTAGGCCTCGGGAAGTGTGCCACATAGGCAGGACCCACATGAAAAGTGCGAGATAACCTACCCATGTGTGGTCTTGTTTTAAAGGGCTCGTTGACACGAGTCCATAGGTAACAAGAACATGCAATTCCAACTTCGAGGTTGAAAGTTATTGCATTTTAAGGTTAGGATATTATTTGAATAAAATAATATCATTCTGGATAGGATCAACGATGCAGTGGATAGGATTGACGACGAAGCAGATAGGGTCGATGACATAGCGGATAAGATCGGAGCCATTCAGATAGGATTGATGTCAATCCTTTCTTTTACATGTCAGCCTCACATCTATCCACTTTTTCTATAAATAGCGTCCAGAGCATCCAGTTTTCAAGTTCTTCTTCCTCTCCCACGTTTCTTTATTTTCTCCTACATTCTTCAAACATAATTTCTTTGTTTCTCACTCATTTTAAATCCGATTCGAGTCGTTCTTGATGCATTCTTAACTAAATCGAGTGTGCCGGACGTCGTGGCAGGTGTATTTTTCTGGTTGGAGACATCTAACCATCAGGCATGAATCAAACGTTCTTATTACCAATGGACTCGTGTCGACGAGCCCGTCAAAACAAGACCACACATGGGTAGGTTATCTCGCACTTTCATGTGGGTCCGGCCCATGTAGCACACTTCTCAAGGCCTAACTTTCGATCTTGGCCTCCGTTTCGTGTGTTCTTAGGTTCGTTATGCTCGTCTCACCGAGCTCTATCACACCCATATAAAAAATCTCCAATTATCTACCTCTAAATAATTTAAAATAATTAAAAACTCATAAAATAGCTTTATTAGAGGCAAGAAATCATACCGAAAATTTGCGGTGTCTGGTGTATCGGCTTCAAACTCACACGGAGAGTGAGGTATGGGCTTTTATCCTTTCTTAAGGCATGATTATAAACTTAGGTTGTGTTTTTAATTTATTATTTATATGACTCTTGCATGTTATGCGTTAGAGGTTACTTTCAAGTTATGATTTATGATTTCTGCACATATATTCAATCTGTCGAATGGTTAATCGTTGAGATAGAATATGTTTTATATCTCGTATGTTTATAATGCTATTTTGTATATTTTATATATCGTATATTTATAATGCTATTATGTATATTTTGCGGCGCCCCATGAGCACGGGTGGCTCTTCTATCCACAAGCACAAAATATTTTGAGATGATCTGTGGAGAAGTAAGAGGTCGCTGCTATGTACTTAGATATTAGTAGTAAACCGTGTGAGCTTACAAACCCTAGAAACATCTTCGATATGTAGGAAGAAGCACTAGGGGTGGTTTTGGGTGAGAGGCACACCCTGTTTTCATGAAAAATATTATATATGATATGTGTTATGAAACTGCCATGTGTTTATTCAAGCCTAATCGTATAAACTCCCCTACTGAGTATTTTAAAATACTCACCAACCCCCAAACTTTGCAGGACTCGACGAAGCTTAGTGAGCGGGTAGAAGGGCCCACTCCAAGTTTTATCGATGTGATTTCAAGGATTTCAATCGCACCAAAACGACTAAGAACTCTCCTTATTATTTTTCTCTTGTATGTTTGTACATGGACCATGGTTCCTGGGCAAATAATTATTATATTATCGCATAAGGCAAGTGGCTTGAGTCACAGGCCCAGGTGATCTCCGATGTTTTTGTGAAAAATAAATTTTATGCTTCCAAAATCCCGAGGATCGACAGACCACACTTGCGGTTGAATCGGGATGCACCACATGGCGCGAGCTCCTACGAGCATTTTTCCATTTCCCACTCGCACGCTATTCTTCTATAAATTCTCATTCCCGTTCAAACTTCTGGAGGAGTTTCTATTGTCGTTTTGAGTCCATTTTCTTCTGTTCAAAAGGGGTTCTTAGCTAATTTTAAGGTGTTCTACGCAATAGAGGCATTCATTCTTTGAGTTAGCAACCCTATATGGGGGAAATGTCTCAGGGCAAGGGGTGGTTCTATCGGCTGCCTTCGGACACATGAAGGCCACGATCATACAATGCGGCGTGACCCTATCCGCTTATTTTATTATTTTTTCTATAAAACACAATTCAAACATCAAATGCGATAACTTCTTATCCCGAAGTCGGAATTGCGTATTCTTGGTACCGATGGACTCGTATTGACGTGCCCTTAGAAACTAGATCCCACATGGGTAGGTTATCTCGCACTTTTAAAGTGGGTCGCACCCATGTGGCACGCTTCCCAATGTTATAACTTTTGCTCCCGGCCTCCGTTTCATGCATTCTTAAGTTCATTATGCTCATCTCACTGAGCTCTATCACACCCACATAAAACCCTCTAAATATATGCCTCTAGTAATTTAAAAATCATCAAAACTCATAAAATAGCTTTATTAGTGGCAAGAAATCATACAAAAATTCGCGGTCGTTACAATCTACCGCCCTTAAAGAAATTTCATCCTCAAAATTTGTACCTTGTACTCATTGAAAAGTTCAAGACACTTCTCCATCACTTTTCTTCTAACTCCCAAGCTTCTAAGTCTCTTCCTCTGATAGTGGTGTTTCCATAACTCTTTCCATAACGGAATCTTTTATGTTCAACATCAGTTCCTTACAATCCAACCTTTTGATCGACCTTTTTCCTCCAAATATAATTCATATCTTAGGGCGACTACTATTTAGTCCAAGAAGTGTGAAGCATCTCACCCGTGCTTCCAAAGCATGGACACCTGAAACACATCTTAACTTCCATTAGGCTAAGGGGTAGGGCTAGTCTTTAAGCCATCATCCCCACCACGCTTCTGCTACGCACTCTGATGAACTTCACTGAATCTAGTCAAAGCTGCAATTACTCGGGCTTCACCAACCTACCCTTCAACATGTTGATGCTCTCTCTCTAACCCATTGCATGACCCTGCTTCAACATATTGGTGTTCTCCCTCTAATCTATCGTACGACTTTGCTTCAACATGTTGGTGCTCTCTCTCTAATTCATTGCATGAGCATACAATATATCTTCTTTGTCTGAATCGTCCTCTTTGACTAACTATCCACTCATGAAAGGAAGATCATACCAATCCTTAGGCTAATACTGAATTCTTCCTTAAGTCCCTCCTTTCTTGAGATTTGAAGAAGCTATCCTTTTCAGAGGTAGAAGAAGTACACTCATACTCGATCTACTATTGCCAAAATGGATTCATAACTTTGTGTCGTCCTTGGCCACCGCATCTTGATACTGCTGGTACTCAAACACCAACCCTTCCTCCACAAAGTCCTTGTCGTCCTCGGTTAACCTGCTGACCATTAGACACCTCAAAACATCCTTTCTTATATACGTTTTCATCTCATTCCATTCAATTGAAAATTCCTTTTCAGGTCCTGATGCCTCTTCGTTCCTCCCAACTGGATAGTGTACTGAGATCTATACATTTCACACAATAACTCCTTTCTTAGTTCAAGTATTGTCTGAATCTCTAATCCTTCACCAAAGCCAAAACATACATCATAGCCTTGCTACAACTAAGCTTTCTACATAATGCTCGTACTTCATTCTCTTCTTTCTGTGGCTTTGAAATAAACTCATCTAATGTGCCTGATGTAGGCACAATTGATATCAAGGAGATTCACGCAAGGAAAGGGGAGAAACAAGGAAGAAAGTGGAGAATTTTAGAATAGTCTTAATTGCATAACCATCAAACAAAGAAGGGGATCGCCCCTTATAGGGGACGACCAGTCCCTTGGGGAGTCATGCCAAGCCCTAGTCAGGTCGGCCCAGTTCCCTAGGCAAACACGCCAGTTAGTGGGCCAGGTTAGTCCGGGGCCACTAACTAAACCAATAACGACTTACATAAGCAAATAACAAACAAATACTAAGCTATTACAAAGGGAAATAGTTCTAATGCAAAGAAGTAAAAGAAATAAAGTAAAGTCTGGGAGTCTGGATGATCATGCACAACACTCCACCACGCTTCCGCTATTCACCTTGTCCTCAAGGCAACCAAGTCAAATATCGAGCCATAAACTCCTCCTCAGGCATCCATGTGGAATCCTCTCGTGGCTACCCCTACCAAGAAATTAGAATCTCTGTAATAATGTGACCAGAGAGATGGACACACGCTTCTCAAGCACCAAAGCAGGAACAGGGTCAAGCGGCAAAACTAGGCCCATCAAGGGGGGGCGGTGGAGCAGCAGCAGTCAAGGACTTGTCACCCACAAAACGGCACAACCTGGAGACATGAAATACAAGGTGAACTAAGGAGTCAGGCTGCAAGGCAAGGCGGTAAGCCACCGGACCAATACGCTCCTCGACAGCATAGGGACCATGAAAACGGGGAGTGACCTTGGAGTGCTCAGGCTGAAACAAAGATGTCTTATGCTAAGGCAGAACAGAAACATAAACCAAGTAACCCATCGCGAACTCCCAATTAGTGTGACGGCCATCATAAAGCTGCTCCATTCAATTCTGAGTGGAAGACAAATTCTCCTTGAGATGACGCAGGACCTAATCTCATGTCTGGAGCATATAGTCCACCTCAGCCACAGAGGAGCGGTGAGGTACATATGACAACACCGTCAGTGGCGGGCGACCATACAACACCTCAAAAGGAGTAAAGCCAGCACGTGTATGATAAGCGGTATTATAAGACCACTCCACCCATGGAAGAAGTTGAAGCCACCTGCGGGGTTGTGTCATAGTGAAGCATCGAAGATACTGCTCCAAACAACAATTAACCACCTCAGTCTGACCATCCGACTGAGGGTGATAAGCAGTGTTCATATGGAGAGAAGTGCCCTGTAAAGTAAAGAACTCCCGCCAAAACTAAGAAATGAATATCCGGTCATGATCAGAAACAATAGTGCGGGGCATACCGTGGAGTTTGGCCACCTCCCAAACATAAAGCTCAGTCACTGTCTTGGCGGTGAAGGGGTGTCCCAGAGTACAAAAATGAGCGTACTTGGACAGCCGATCTACCACAACCATAATCACTGACTTACCTTGCACCACAAGCAAGGCCTCTACAAAGTCCATCGAAATATCCTCTCATACCTTATCGGGAATAGGCAAGGGCTGCAACAAACTGGCGAGAGAAGTTGTGGCAGCCTTAGCCCTCTGACAAATATCACAAGCGGCCACATACTCTTGGATAGCCCGGCAAATACCCTGGCATAAGAAGCTCTGGCTTACCCGCTTATAGGTGTGGAAAGTCCCTTCATGACCGGCTACGGGAGAGTCATGGAAGTGGGAAAGAATGTGGCAGCGAAGATCAGCAACATTGGGTACCCACAGGTGGTCCTTCCAAAAGATAAGGGCATCCCGCCAAACAAAGAAGGACCGGGCAGCAGAGTCGGTCTGGAGGGCTGCAATCACAGCCTGAGTCGGGGGATCATCAAGGTAAGCCTGCTTCAACTCATCAATAAATGGACAAGATAAAACAGAGAAAGCCAAGCAAGAGTCCGGTTGCGGACTGCGAGAGAGAGCATCAGCCACGGTGTTCTCGGACCCTTTCTTGTACACAACCTCATAATCATAGCCGAGTAACTTGCTGACCCATCATTGCTGGGACGGTGTGGACACTCGCTGCTCTAAGAAATACTTCAGGAGCTGGTGGTCCGCACAAATTAGGAACAAGCAGCCAAGTAAGTAAGGTTGCCACTTATCGACAGCGAGGACAATGGCCAACATTTCTTACTCGAACACGGATAGGGACAAAGAACGGTCAGCCAAAGCCTTGCCAAAATGAGCAATGGGGCGCTCGTCCTACAGTAGAACTGCCCCAAGCCCCATCTCAGACGCATCTATCTTCACCATGAAAGGAAGGCAAAAATCAGGCAAGATCAAGACTAGGGTCGTGGCCATAGCCTGCTTCAGCCCCTCAAATGTCTCTTGGGCGGCCGCATTCCAAGCAAAAGCCCCCTTCTTGTTCAGCTCTATAAGAGGCCGAGTCAGCTCTCCATACTGACTGATGAACCACCGATAATAACCAGTGAGGCCCAGAAAACCCCAGAGTGCCCGGACGCATATGGGTGGCGGCCAAGACAACATGGCAGCCACCTTTGCTGGGTCCATGGCGATGCCATTCCATGAAATAGTATGGCCCAAGTAATCAACCTACAGGCTGCCAATGGAGCACTTCGAACGTTTAAGAAATCTCGCAAAATAGAAAAGACCAACCTGAGATGCAACAAGTGCTCTGCCCATGACTTGTTGTACACCAAGATGTCGTCAAAGAAAACCAAGATATAGCGGCAGAGGAACGGCCTGATGAGATTGTTCATGAGGCACTGGAAGGTGGAGGGGGCGTTGGTCAGCCCAAACGGCATAACGAGGAACTCAAAATGGCCGTATGAGTCCAGAAGGTGGTCTTGTGCACATTGGTTGGCTGCACCCAAATCTTATGGTAACCCGAACGAAGGTCGAGTTTACTGAAGACCGTGGCACCAGTCAGCTCATCCAACAACTCCTCAATCACTGGGAAATGGGGGTAGAGCACTTCCTTCTCCTTTGCTCAACCCTTCCCCAAATGGGCAAGTGACCAAGGTTTTTCCATAAATAGTAAGGTTTTGGACTAAATTTACAAATTATTGGGCTATAAAATAGGTTAAAACACCCAAAGTGGGCATATGTTACTATCAAATGATAATATTCACATACATCCACATGGGAAGATAGAATTTGAATAAGAGCATATAGATATTGCATCATCAACTAGGATAACTGGTCACTCATGACACCTTGGATGACGTTGGAAATGCATTAGGCATTCAGCATCATTTGATCTAGACATAGTGTTATGAAAGCATATTTTTGTTGTTTGTGATATCAGGAAAAAAACATAGGTTTTGAAAATTCTTTAAGTTCAATTCCAAATTGTCAATGTCTTGTTAGTGAATTTTGTAAATCAATGCACTAAATTGAGATGTAATTTTTTATTTTTAAAAGAGTTTGTAATATTTTGTCAAGGAATAGTCAAATGGGGAGATTCTAAGTGAGTCATTTGACATAGTCCATGAACATATTTGAGTCAAAACCTTTGGAATTAATAGCTTGAAAAAATTAGTTCTAAAGCTCCAAAAGTGGTCAAATAAGAGATTGAAAAAAAATCCAAGTTAAATTGATTATGCACATATTTCACTCAAATTTGATAATGCATAAAATTTTAGTAGTGGAGGGATTATTCTCAATTTAATTCTAGATAAAATTTTGATTTTCAAGAAAAATTTAGTGTGATCCATTTGGATAGTATGGAGCAAACATACAAATTCACATAGCCTTGTCTGCAATCAAACAATATCGTCTAAAGGAATTTCATTGAAGAGTTTTTCCTGTTTTAGTGATCTATTGGCATCTTCCGCAATAGATGGAGATTTGCATAATTAAGTTTATTCCGGTTAGAATTCTCACCTAATTCAATTTCATCCTAGTCCACCAACATGCCAAGGCATATAATGGCTTTTTGAACATAGGAAACACGAAAGCTTCTCATTGTTTTGATAGAAAATCATAGGTTTTTTTATTTTTTGAAAAGTTAGGTTTTTTTTGTTTAAAAAAATGTGTTTTTTCATATGAATTTGTTGAAGCATTAATTTGAAAACTTCATGTAATTGTTTTGGGAGGTAATTTTGTATGCAGTCTAAAATTTACTTTTTTAATGCATTGGCTAATTGGCATAGGGTGGTCGTGTAGTTTTTTACCCTGGTTTTGGTTTTCTCTGTAAAAATTATTGACGTGTAATTTTAATTTACGCTATTTAATCCTACACGGATTAAAGTTAATTTTTAAAATAAATATTCAATTCAATCTTGCGGATTGTAGATTGATTTCACTGTAAACATCTTAATGAAAGCTCATTAAAAATCAACATGAAGAAGTCAATACCAAGCTTTAGTATATTGATATGAAAGTTTTAATATATCAAACATTTCCTGCTTATGCAATTTTACCTCAGCCCCCGGTCTGAATCGAGCACCATCACTTTTAGAATGGTTATACCCTGCTAGTGATCCGATCATACCACCTGTCCATTCCATTGGCCCTATCACCAGCCATTTTGAAGCGAGCCTTAAAGCATCTGTTTAAATCCTTGGGTACTTCAGCTTTACTACTTAATCAGCTCAAACCATTTTGACCCTTTCGACACTAATGAGCCAGCTTAAAGGCTTTCAACGAGGAAATAAAAATTACACATTTGAAGTGATATAGAAACCCCATTACATGATACCAACACCGAGAGTTAGAAAGCAAGAGCTGCAAGGCGTGATTTATACCTGGATGATCTACGCAACCTGTCATCCTTTTAGAGGAACATTCCCAGGACGCATGGATGTGATATAACTAGTGTGGAGGGCACCCACCACTGATGTGCTATTTACTCAACGCTATCATTTGACGAGAGGTGGCAAGTCCCAACAATGAAGGTTTGTGATAGGATGATGAAATGGGATGGCAGGCAGGTTTCATAGCTCCTCGGGTGACAGCAGCGTGAAGGGATGAGGGAATCGGTTAGCGGGTAGGCAACATAGCTCAAAAAGTGGGAGTCATCAACCGATGAGAGGTGATCTAGCTGCTGCAAGAGGGAGGGTGCAATCTGTGGTTTGTCTCCAAATGAGGACATGGTGGGTGTGCACGTATGGATGAAACCACTTTTGGGGGAAGATAAGGGAGTCAGAAACTCTGGTTAATAGCCTAGACATAGGGTCGTTCGATAATATCCAGCATCTATTATTTAACAGCAGTTCACATAGTTTATATGAGCTGAGTCTCTCTACCTTCTCCCTTCTCTAGAGTTTAACAACTACAACTTTGAATGTCTTTTATATTTTTACTAGTAAGATGCACGTGTTTTTGAAGATCAAAGAAGACTTCTTGGAATCAATATCTTATAACTCAGGCAATTGACCAAGGGTGATTCTTGGCTACAAGTCACTAACGGGTAGTGCTAGAAATGCTACAGTCACACGCCTCCTGCTCATGATCACCCTTTCGTAAAACTAGAACACTACTATTATAACAAACTAAGAAATACGAAGACGAACAAAAAAAAGATGACGAAGAAGAAGAACCAAACTCTCCCTGAAAAAACATATACTTCTAACTAAAATTATTGAATACCAAATATCATACTTAAAAGCCTTTTGTCCCACATTAATAGCACCATTTGGTTTTCAAAATGAACTAAAATAAAACTATTAATGAGGGACCAAGGGAGTATTAAAAAGAGAGAAGAGTTTTTACACCTTCAAAGAAAAATAGAGGAGTTGAAGAGGAGAAGGAAAAAATAGAGGAGTTGAAGAGGAGGAATAAGAATAGAACTTACATAGAACTTAGTTTTGCTAAATCAAGAGAAGTTATAAGAGAAACTAAGAGAAGAGGGTGTTAAATGTAAATTTATTTACATGATCATTACTTAGGGATAAAGCATAAGGCAAATAACATAATATTTCAAGATAAAAGGTGTACCGTGCTCTTTTGCCATATATAGTTATTTGATAATCCAATGATATGAATAACACCAAGTTTTCTTTACTCTTCTTATCAAAAATAGATGGGGAACTTTAATATTAATAAGTGAGTAAAAGGACTAAGCATATATATTGTCAAGAATAGATGGGGAACCTTAATATTGACAAGTGAGTGAAGGGACTAGGCATATATATAGCCTCACGGTGACCCTTCACATCAAATGGGCACTAATAAATTGCCTCACACACTCCTTCGACCAAATTAATTCTAAATTTTTATTTTAATAAATACAAAACATGATTTTCCATTTTCAAAAAACTTTTTCATTTTTTTTATAACTTTTGGGTTTCTAATGAAGTCCACATGTGGGGACACACCAACAAAGAGAAGAATAATAGAACTTACATAGAACTTAGTTTTGCTAAATCAAGAGAAGTTCTAAGAGAAACTGAGAGAAAAGGGAAAGGGGCTTGATATTTATATATCAAGGGAGTGGAGAGTGTTGGTAATGGAGATATGAGGTGTTGAATCTCGAGTGTTGTAGAGATGTGTATATATTTGTCCAGGTGCCCTTTTTATTTTATAAGTTCTCTCTTTGCTTCATCAAGTCCAAGTTACTTCCCTCTTCTATTATGATTCGTGCCTCTTCTCCAACCAATGTCACACTCCTTTTCTTTTTTTAGTCCAATTTTCACCGACTTCTCCAATTAGGATTACTCTTTATAGGAATACGTTGCTCACTTGCCTTTGCACGGAAGAGCCCAAGTTTGGCAAGTTGTTTAAATGCTTGAATTCACCACAACAAATCAAAGTTTACCAAAACAGAACTGCTAAAATCTTTGTTGAATTAGGTTCCTATGGATTCTATGAATATTTCTGTGTCCATCTTCTACTCCCCTCTCGACCTTCTCTGTGCCAAATTCCAGAGTCAGTGGTTCATTGCCACCACAAGAATTTACCATAACCTTTATACAAAAAGCGTGTCTCATGTATTCATGTCAGCTTGGCCAGACAAGAACAATACCCTTCAATTCTAGCTTTGTCATCCCATTTAGAAATCGGTGGCAGCTTTGGAACATTCATACGAATCATCATGAAGATCAATAGAGCAACTTAGCCGTGGAGTCTTACTAATCATGGCTGCCTTAGGGTAATATAGGAATATTTTTTAAAAATATGGGTAATATAGTCAGATTTGAAAAGTTTTGGTACTATCTTCTATCTTTTTAATATAGTATTATATAAAGATATAAAAGCACTTCTCCTTGGCTCCTCTTTCATTAGGTTCCAAGGCTTTGCCTTTATTCTTTAAGGCTACTCTTACATCTACTCTAAATTTCATAAAAAAGGTTATACCCTTAGTTGGTCTAGACCCAATATCTTGACCATAGTCATAATCTTTATTCAATAAATACTAAAAATACCCTCATCATCTCTTCTTAATGTCCCCATCTTTTACTAATACCCTTTGATCGTTACTTTTATTGCTTGTAAATCTAAATCCCTACTTCTCTCTTACATTTGATATCTGATATATTCCCCTCCCCTTTGTGAGTTCCCAACCAACTATAAAACTCATCAAACCCCTTAAATCTAGCCTCACTAACTACTTTATTAGCCTCTCTTCTAAATCTAGTATATATCTATCAACTCTACGCTTCTGTTTTTTGCCACTCCTTGAAAAAACACTTCTTTTCCTATCTTTTTAATGCAACTATCCATGTTAACTCACATTAGTGTTGGTTCATCTAATCTCCAATTTCTTTCCACCCTCAACCTTTCCACAAAGGCAGTTAGTTTTCACCTTTCAACTTACACCACTTACTATGCATAAACCACTTCTGTTTTATTATTCCCTTCATGAGGACGAGCTAGCTAGAGCTACAACTCTAGCACATAGGCCGTCAAACCATAGTATGAGAGACCATGATCTAACAGCCCAGCTGTAGTGAGCTATGGCTCTAGTAAGGTTTTTTCACGTTGAAGTGCAAAGGGTTCTCCAAAAATAACCTTACAATTCTTACAAAGAAATCTATCGTCCCTTCTAAAAGTTCATTAGACTCCTATAAGGTTCAATTGTGTTTTTACAGCCAACTGTCAACTTGACACAACGCACTTTTCTTGGGCAGAACCAACATAGTGAGACAATAGAAAAGCTTGGCCAAATCACAAGCCTGATTTATATTAAGACAATAACCTCCATAGCATCTAGTATCTAATTCAAGAAGATTTAATCTGATCAAGCAAATTCAGAAATTTAAACAAATTAGAAAACAAAATGTGGAATTGCTTGCTTTTAGCTTTCTAACTTACATCAAACATTTTACTTATGTTTTCTGTGGAGTTCTACATGCCACTTTACAATATTCATATTCAAATAGAATCCTGCCCATTAAAAATACACAACATGCATATGGCAAAAACCCTGATAAAGATATTTACATACTTCATTGACCTAATTCTAACAGATCTGTAGGGGCACATGTTGAGAATTACTAGTAAGCTCCTTCATGTGTGAAGAACTTAGATGAACATTTAAATACAACAAACAATTAATAATACACAGTGCATTAGCGAGCTTCCTCTGAAGAACATCTCAAGCTACTTTTGTAGATATAACAAAACTCCCAGGATTGATGGTAATGCTTTTTGTGCAATTATCAGTTTTGTAGATTCCAACCAAGCAATCAGCTAACTTGAACATGTTATTTCGCAAGCTATAAAAATATAAGGAAAAAGTAAAAATATGACAAATGAGTGAACATGAACCAAAAACATAAAGCAGGCAAGATATGAATAAAATCATAATTTTTTCAAACATTTGTATACATGTTACCTTATGATTACAAACTGGGCATCCTTTGTACGGTCTTTCACATAATGTCCCACAATTGAAACATTTTTAAAATCTGTGATCAGATCATATAAATTTTCTTAAGTCCATAGTTTGATAACAAAACAAACAAGTTAAGTCGTTAGAGTGCAAAAGATATGCATAAATACCCAAAGCAGCATCTATCTCATCCATCACATACAGTGGAGTTGGCTTGTAATGATGTAGTGCAAAAACCAGAGCTAAAGAGCTTAATGTCTGAGTTCAGGAAAAAAAATGTTAAATGCAAGAACATAAAATAATACATTATGGAAACTTAGCCTTTGACAAGAACAAAGATAACATTTTTTAGAAAGCAGAATATAATTATTTCTAACAAGGCCAAGGCAAGAAACTCTCCTCAATGTGCCCAAGGGGCCAAGGTTAAAGGAGTTTTTAGCTTTATTGTTATTTTTTAATAACTTAACAGTCATTATTATGTAAACTATTAATATTTTAAATAGTTATGTATATGTTATCTCATTATAAACATGAGGTTTAGGCCACATCTTTCCAAAGACCAAATACCTCAAATCTCACCCGACAAACATGCTATACAGTGTAGATGGTTTTAATTGAGATTATACCAAATTAATGTCATCGAAGTACAACATTGGTGCCAAAAAGTACAATCAACATACCAATGACAAAGAGATGTTGAAATTACTATTATAGTTAAGTTCCAAAATAACGAAATATGCATAAAATGAGGCAAAGCACTTTGCCCCCTAAAAGATGAGTTAAGAAAAACTAGCATAATTTATTTTACTGGCACAATCTAGCTGCTTTACTTGATACCTTCTCACCACCTGACAAGTTAGCTATGTTTTTCCAGCTCTTCTTAGGGGGGCGGACACTGAAAACAACACCTTCAGAGAAGGGATCTAAAGAATCAACTAGCTCCAATTCTGCATCGCCACCGAGTGTGATCATCTATATAACACAGAATACATGCCAGGAAAGAATAATAAGGGAAAGCAGCATTATCAATCTACATCAGTCTTATAAAACCCACAGCTTACACATTTTTATGCACTGGAATAGACCAGAATGCTTCTAAACAACTGAAGTTATGCACATTAACAAATACTAAAACATGAAGTTTTCCATGCCAAATATGAAAATCCACATTCGAAAGAAGAAAATAAAGCAAAAAAAGCATGCATTGGAAAAATGACGCTAAAATTTAATTACTCCAGAGACTCGGATAAAGTGGTAAAAAAAAGATGACCTGAATCAATATTATTCAATGTAATACAACAATACATGAAAGCGAAAGAAACGTGAAATGGAAGAGGTCAAATTAAGGAGATGTTAATAATTCACTACTATTTAATGCATCACAACAATATACGTATAATTCACAGCATAAATTTCATATTCATTTACAATTCTTTCTTTAACAATTAAAAAATGAACAAAATGGAACCAGCTGGCCATTGGTTATGCCTCTGACTCATTTTTTTGACTTGGCAAGTTTTGTCATCCAAACATCAGCTTCATACAACGTACATCCAAAAATACAGAAAGTAATTGAAAAAATATAACATAGAGAACTGGAGGCATTGTTCTGACCTGATACATTTCCTTCAACTTTAGAGATATTGTATTGAATCCTGCCATGAACTCATCTAACCTGGTTTTATCAGGTACCATTTCATCAAATAACATAACATCAGGGATTGTGTAAAGGCGGCTATATAAACAGTTTAAAAAATGACATTCCTATGTTTGTTACATTACAAGAAAAATAGATATACAAATGTTAATATACATAAGATGCTTTTACCTTCTCTTTCTAAGTTCATCGTATTGTCTCTTTAAATCGTCACGCTCTTGAGCGACTGCATTTAATTCTTCAACACGTGCACTGTACAAGGAAGCTTTTTCTCGATATCTAAATACATTGACTTGTAAGTCAGACATAATTTACAATTTACAACATGAAACATAAACCCCAGAGAAAAAAGATTATACTCTGAAATTGAGTCCAGATTTGGATTCATGTCCTTCAATTGCGCTTCAAACAATGCCACCATCTCAAGTGCTTTTTTTAATTCACAGGGCTCCCTTAATGTATCATCACTTAAAGTTGCTTCAAGTTTTTCTGCATCTATGCCATCATTATGAATTCTGCATTTCAGATTGCAGCTGATTATCTAAAAAAAATGATATAAAATTATGGCCATACTGTTATCCTCCTTTCTCTTCATTCTTGTATATTGTAATAAAACAAATAGAAACCCCAATTTTTCAAATCATCTCTTGTATACTTCTACAAACAGAAAAAATGAAGCTCTAACAAGAAATCACACTGTCAAAAACCAAAATATATCAATTAATGTAAAATGTACTTACTGTGTCATCAGTTTTTCAATATCATGTTTTATATCATCAAGTCTTTTGGTGTATCCTTTTTCCTTCATCACCCATTCCTTGCAAAGCTTCTTCACATCTTCTAGTTTGTACTCAGCATCAACCTGAGGTAGCATCATCAGATTACTTCAACAGAAATAAATATTATTTGATAACATTTTGTGGAAAATGAGAAAAGTGCACAAACCTCAGCAGCCCGTGAATTGTCCACAATTTTCTTGAGTGTGTTATATTCAGTTTTGGCTTCATCCAGTACATCTTTATGCTTATCAATAAGCTGTTAAATATGCCACAAATTACTGAAATTTTTTCTTTAAACAAGCTAAGAGGCAAAAGGACTGAAAAGGCTGTGATCAGAACCTCTTGTGTTTTCTTGTAATTTTCTTGAACAACAAATGCTTTCTGCTCTATCTCTTTGAAGCAAGACATCAACTTCTCCTTTCCTTCAATTACCCTTTCTTTCTCTTTCTTTGACTCCTCAATTGCCTTCATTAACCTCTTCACCATTTTTTGACCAGTAGTTATCTGAACTTGTCGACGATTGATCTCTGAATTATTTTTGTCAATTTCCTGAGAAGAGAGATTTTAAATAGCATCGCATGACCCCATAAAAGGCTAACAAATGCACCACTGCAGCAAGAACTTACAGACTGAATCTTCTTCACTTTCAACTTTTGATTTTTCAGTTTTTCACCTCCAGCATTCTCTATTTTAACTTGAAGCTCTGACACCTGATGGAAACAAAAAAACATTCATCAACATTAAATGCAAAAGTTAATCACAAAATGCTGAACAAGTAGATGCAAGGCTGGCTGTTGGCTGAGTGAGAGACAGGATGGTAAAAAAGCTTGACGAGATCTTAGAGAGACTAGAAATCTCTCTAGCTCTCAAGAAACAAATTATTTTTGAAATGCATGTATGCATACTATGTATAAATTTATAATCTATTGCATATAAATATATGCAATAAAAAAAAGGTCTACACATATAGATATCCTAGTCATGAATTAAAAACTTTAAAAATAAATTACATAATTTGGTAGGAATTGGATTGGATCTCAGCCAAGATACTCTCCTCGTGAACTTATCCCGCAACCTTAACAAAACAGAGATCTCACCAAAATCCCAGCTAGATGTAATTCCTGGAAGTTGATGTCTAAAGGAATATTTGGACGAGTGGAAATATAAGATAGAACTTAAATGCACAGGAAATCTTATATATTACATCAGAACTGGACAGAAAATGATAATTCACATCATTCTTCCTTGTTGCATTTGCTTCTATAAAAACTCAAAAACAAGGGACCTCCGTCACAGAAAATTTGCCAATTCTAACACACCTTTTCTTTAAGTTTTTTAGACCCCTCAGTAAGCTTCTCAAGTTCCTTTTCTTCGATAGATATAATTCTTTCTACATCTTTCATCCGCTGCACCTCATCTTTGCTCGGCTGTGATGCAACTTTAAGAGAATCTAGTTGATTCCCTATGTAACCGTATTGAGCATTCAAACTGTCTATCTGTTAGAAGGAGAAACATGGATGAGGACTTCAAGACACTCATGATGACAAAAAATGCACAAATTATATTGCAGTTAATGGCCATAAAGAATTATATACTAGCTTTACTTCTTTTTGACATTTGGCAACCTCCATTTCTAGATGAGAAGCAGCCTTCTCTGCAGCTTGATAGGACCTCACTGCATCACTGATTTTGTGCCGCAAACTGTCTAACTCATCAACTATTTGAGCTAGCTCTCTTTCAGCCTGTGAAACACCTTCACTTGAGACACTGGCACGAATCGATGTACCCATCTTTCCACCGCGGGGTTTTCTCCCACCTCCACTCATTGTACCAGATTTCTCAAAAAGAGCTCCATCCAGTGTAACCACACGCCTGAAGTCCTTGCTTCCACTGTAAGCAATTCTTGTTGCCTGATAATATCAAGAACAGAGAAGTTGTCATTTTTTTTAGTAGAATGCAATTTGCAAGCAAAACAAGCCACAAGGACCCCCATGAATGTTTATCTTTGAAATTTCAGTGATACGGCACCTTCTTGTGCAAAAGAACAGAGCCTACCTATTAAATTACATATCTATACCTATATAACCAACAACGTATCCAATTACCTAGGAATATCTTTACTTTCTATCTGTACTGCTTCTTCTTTAGCAAAAAAATTTAACATGACTTTTCCCAATTTCAGAGTCCAATCTTGTATGATTCAATAACTTCTGCAGTGGTGAATGAATATGATTATTTGGTTGCCCTGTTTTTTTCCAAATATCGATTTTTTTCTTCACTTACATTTTTGGCAACGATATGGTGGCTTATTTAGGTTGGTTTAAATTCGAGATAAATAAATGATACCAAACCTATGAACAACAAGAAGAAGAACATACTTGGTCTAGATCTTTAGCTACAACAGTATTCTGTAGTACAGCAAAAAATGCCAACTTCATTTGATCATCTGCAACTTTAACCAGATCAAAAAGACGTGGTACACCTTCTGGAGTATTGACTTTCTCTTTCAACTTCTGCATATAATGCACTTGTTTATCCTGCAAATAATACAATAGCTGAGATGAGAAGCATTTCTTAGCAAAAAAAGAAACAAGGAAATGAAAATAAATAAGCAAGTCCATCATCTCATAATAATCTACAAACCCCCAAACTCCAAATAAACACCTAAACCTTCTGCCTCCTTTGTAATGTACCAATTTTCGAATTCAAGGACTTCCCATGACATACAGCATACTTAGATTTAAAATCTTTATGGAACTTAAAAAGTCTACTGTCACAGAATGCATATAAGTGTCATTTTATCAAAGAATGCTCTCAATTTGAGAACCAAATGTCCAACACACAGTGTAAAATTAGGTAGTACATTATTTCCCATTATTAAATGCCAACAGTACTAGTAAATCTTCAAATTGATGCATAATCCATACGATAAACATGCATTCCTTAGTAAGTTGAAAGTCTATCACAAAAGAAGAAGGCATGCAAAGGCAATTACTCCAGTTCCTATCCAACATCTATGGCTTTCGATCAAAACTTCTAACAGGAAAGGAACAGAAAGAAACAATTAGGGCTAAGCAATTACCAATATTAAAAAAGTTGCAACACCAAGATTCTTTCTGCGAAGTAAATCAACACATGCTTGTGCAGCAGTAGTTGTTTCTACAACAATATAATCCAAACCAGAGCATGCTGTTGATATGGCAATGTCATATTTTGCTGCACAGTTAGAATTTTTGTGTCAAATAAACATTGAAAATCAATGGAAAATAGTAATCACTTCTATAAAAAAGTACTCTAAGATGGAAACCCTACAAATTAAATATGGAAAAACTGCACTCAAAAAATCAAATAGTGAAGAGAACAGCACTTTACGCATGTTAATTTTATCTAGAACAATGAAATTGCAGACAACAATAAATAAATGAACTGCCAAGCATCCCTTCAGTGCCAAATTTTGTCCAAGAATCACGAAGAAAAGTGACAAAAGGCTACACCAAGACATCTAAAAGCTAAAACTTGGTATAGTTCTCTTTGTACTTTGAGTTTTGTTTGCAAACAGTAAATCTAACATATACTAGAAAAAATCATATGAAGAAATAAGGTATTGACAGCACAATTAGGAAAGATGCAATCACAAAGCACATAATAGCAACAGCCATAAAACAGAGAGGAAACCTATCCATCCTCCACAGCTCCAACCCCAAACATAGATTTTTTTTGTCTATTGCCCTTTACACCATTTAAAATCATCAATCTAATAATAACTCAGGGGAACAGATGCACAATAATGGAATATCATAGCTCCACTTGAGAATTGTCAACATATTTACAAGGCCAAAAGAAACCTCAGCTGTGACTCTCAACTCTTATGTATCTCAGTCATGATCCCCCTTATCCAATGGCACCTTGCATCCTTACTCATTTTCCTCATTCCTTTTCCCAAATAAAATAATACCAAAAGCATCGATACTTCCTTAACCATTATAAATACAAAACACCAGAATTCATCTGTAACATGTTTTGAGTGAATGTACTAGTTTCTACGTGATAAAATTTCGTTCTAGTCACTTTCTCAACATGGAAACTAATCACACAACAGAATGAGAGTTGTAGCAATGTAATTTATGTCATTGACATCATACTGAAGTCATTGTTTTTCATTTAAACTAACTAAATGAATTTGTTCTGGCATAGTTTCCACTTTTTAAATCTTAATAAGCTTTGGTCATGTAAAGTAGGGATTTATTATCTATGGAAGTAAATGGACAAAATAATTTCAACATTCCCATTGATCATCCAATCTAAAAACAAAACAGAACCTGACTTGCCTGACAGGTCCAAGCAGACTTGATGTGCAGCACCTCTGTTTTAATAAACTGTGCTTTCAGCTTTTGGGTCGACAACATCCCTTAACTTTTCTTCTAAAGGTATTATTTTATCTATAATTTTTACATGTTAAAAGTTATTAAAATATCTGTAGTAATTTCATCTAAAATGCCTATTTATAATATAAAATTAGCAACATATATTGTGTGCTATCACGTTTCTATTTGAAGGTACAAAGTTGTTAAATTTATATGAATTTGCTAATACTATTTGTTGCAAATAATAATTCAGTTTGTACGCTCCAACTACTACCAAACCAAAACTTAAACTTGGACAAGCTTAGAACTCTTTATGACCCATGTTTGATCTGACTCACCCAAACCCTGAACAACCCAATTTATTTGTCAACCCAATGTGTTATCTAAATGCATAAAGTGGGTAAAATACTCTCACCATCAATGGCCCCCAGGTCCCCTAAACGTCCATAAATCCCTTCAATCTGCCTTGTCTCCTTCGCATGCAATACTGCCTTTGAAACAGAACCCTGGCTCTTTTCTGACTCCATGAGTGACAGAAGCTCAGAAACTTTTTGCCTAGCCGACCGTTCAAGGGGAATCAGTGATTCCTGCTTGTTCATACATTCCTGTAAACAGATTGACATTCCAGTAAGCAATCTAAACCCTAGAATACACTGAAAACAAAAGCATTTGTTGAAAATGCACACTTATTCTAATTTATGTCCTAAAATTTTTTATTTCTGCATTTCTCAAGTATAAATGTGTACTTGCTCCACTCTGTGAGCTTCCAGTGCTTCCATCTTATTTTTCTCTATATCCAATTGAAGACTCTTAACGTCTCCACTCTTTGTTTTAATCTTCTCCTTTATATCATTCATCTGCTTGTGAGCATCCTTAAAAGCTGCCAGATTGGTGTCTTGCTGAAAGTAACAATAAGAATATAAAGCATCCATGAATGATAATATTTTCAAAAGAAAATTAAACCACCAGATTACTTAGTTCTGTCATTCTCAAGAACATATATTAAACACCAATCACGGAATTATTAAACCAAAATTAACACAATATTACCTTTTCCTTCAAGAGCTTGCATTCGGTGCATGCAACATCATATTTCCCCCTGTGCTCAATCAGCTGTTTCTCCCATGGTTCCAGCTCAGCTCGTACCTCCACAAGCTCAGATCGGTACATTTCAGTTTCACCTGCAAATAGCACAAGTATCATACAAATACTGTAGAGGACAAAGGAAACCAATATGGAAAAACTGGAAACACAACAAGCATCAACTTAATAAAAAAGAAGCATCCAAGTTACTTGTACAATATGCATTTTATACTTATGGGACCATGTGTTGTAGCTATTTTACTAGCAATTTCATCAATTAAATGCTTTTGTTTTCATAGTTTGTGAGCAAGAATTATTAATTTCAAAATTGATTAAAAATTCAAACAACAAAAACCTTTAGACTGCTCTTTCATCTCCTCAAGGAGTTTTTCTTCATCCAAAAGAACTTGTTGCAACTTGGGTATCTCTTCTTCAAGTTTTGGAATCAAATTTGTTGATTCCTCATTCTCTTTCTCAACTTCATCAATTTTAGAAGAATCCTGCAAACATATTATATGAACAACTAGATAGTATAATAATTCTAAAAACATAAAAGCCACACAGAAAAATAATCATCTACCTTTTCAAGCTTATCATCCAACTTCTTGATCTTCTGCTTCATATGCTTCAAGTCTTCTCTGTATTTCACATCCTGCCTTTCAAACTCTTTAAATTCCTCTTTACAAGCCCTAAGATTACCATCGAGCTCCTAAACAATGAATGAACCCAAATTGTTGTCCCATCAATGTTGTGATTTCACTTGAAGTGAATAAAATGGAGCAGAATGACAAAGTTCAATGAGTTTAAAAGAAAACAAGCTACATATCTGCATGTGTATATGTTCCGAGCACTATCTCAAACTCAAGATTAAAAATATTCATGGCATTGGTACTTTCTTAACTATACCTTACAAGTATATATCAAATTTTAGAGCAAAGTACACAGTAAGATAACATTTTCCTATTTGAACCTCGCGCCAAGTGGGACAAATATCTGCAAATCATGCTTAAAGTTATGTGGAAAAGCTTTCTCGGTCATCCTGGTCATTCAGCTAATCTAAAACTATACTGATTTCAGATTTATATACTTATCGAAGGAGAAACAAAGCCACTAAAATTGCACATTCAGTAGGTGTGAATGCTAATAAAGTAAACAATGATTATATTAAATCAGTACTAGATTATCGTCCTACTGGCTAGTTTCCGTCAATGAAGACGTTCCAGCCACATTAAGTGATATATGACATCCATACAACAGATGGAAAATTTATGTATGAAGACAAGTATCATATTGATGATGTATGCACCTCTTGTCTTTTCAAGTATTTATTGTGCACGAGCTCAAGGTCCTTCAATGTCTTTGAACTTTGACGAATCTTATCCCTGTAATAAATCCAATATATTCAGACATTGAATATACTGAAGAGTGTTTTTTTTTTTCGGAAAAAGCTACCTTTCATTTTTTAGATTTCCCTCCATGTAAGTCAAATTTGCCTGCAATTCAACCACATGAGAACCGGCATCATCACAAGCCAATTTGGTGGCTTTCTCTTGCCATTTCAAAAGAGTAAGCTCCTTCAACATGTAAGCCTCTGCTTCATTCTTTACAGTCTGCAATATGGGACTATAATGATGTTAACCAAAGTGAGGTTTGCAAGTCAGTAAAAATTATTGCAAGCAACACGTACCTCTAAATTGTCCCTTTCTTTTTCTGCTAACTTTACCATTTGCACTACCCCGGACCTTTTCTCGTTGAGAATTTCCAGCCTAGGAAAAAACATAATTTCTGATTTAGAAAAATCATAATTTCTGAATGAGAAATTTTATTCCAGGATATTAGTAAAACAGAAACTCAGTCTGCATTGCAGAAAATATCAAAATCACTGGGGTACAATTGCAAATGAGTACCTCAAATCAAAGTAAAAAAAAAACCATGCCTTGAAACACATTTGTTGTAACCCGGGTTACAAGGGTAAAACTAGGGAGAGAGAGTGTATGTGGGGAAGAAGAAAGGGAAAAGAGTTAGGGACGGGCAGAGATAAATAAACTAGACTACTTTATTGCTCAACTTCCTAATTCATGATTGTGGAAGATTACATGCTTTATAGACTTGAGCCTTCTCAGATTAAGGAGCAAATCTAAACTAGGAAAGCAATAACAATAAGAATCTTACCTTTAATAAGCAATTTTAAACTAGGAAAGCGAACCTAAACTAAGGCATACTAAATAAAGAAAGTCCTAATTCGGAATCATAACAACATTCAGCAACTAAGCTATGACTATGTTTGAACAAGGTAGAATATAATTTCTGAAAATTTAAAGGTTAAATGAATTATATACTTATTTAAAAATGTCTCCCTATAATTAAATCATTGGTTTTAAAAATATCACAAGATTACAAGACTTGAACAAGCCCATGCCTTTCTTAACAAAGCCAATCAATGTCTTCATTGGCCTTGTCCTATAAAAACCATCAACAATCTGTTGGCCACATCACAACAGTGTGATCAGAGATCTTCCTTAGATGAGTCCATGACATCTTGATTAGCCCCCCTATCACTTACAGCTAATAAGGCTACTCCTGCCTAACTAATTTCATATACATCCATCAATATGGCTCTTCTTAATTGCTAAGCATTTACCCTCATGGACCTGGCTGATTTTGCTAACATTGTATTGAAGATCCTCTTAAACAACCAGAAAGGTAAAACCAAATATATTATCACAAAAATATAATCTTAATTCTTACATCTTGCAGAAATAAGTGGTGTTCAACGTTACTTTCGCTCACTTTAAGTAACATAAGCAACATTTGACAAACCAGTTTTTTTCATGTTCATCTTAAAACAGTAGGTTCAAATTGGCTAAATATGAGAAAAAAATTCGTTACTAGGAATACATACTACATACTTCCATAAAAGACCTCTGAAGAAAAGACAAAGCTAACTAATCTACAGTTTAATCAGTATAATTTAAACAGCTCTACTTGTGATTAATCTTAGATAATTCAATGTTAAATTTATATCAGTCATTCTAATGTTATAGGAGTTTCATACAGATAAAGAAAGCTTGCACAAGTAAGAGAAATAAATTCATAAGTCCTTATGCCAACCCATCTTGGAGGGCTCTAAAGCTCAAGTATAGGTTACCAGCAACTATAGTATAAAATTGTCAAATGTGAATGCAAGGGCGTACTAGATGGCAAACATTAAATTTTGAAAGAAAAAAATTACAACGCAAAACTTGAATGTCAACAAAAGAATAACTATACTGGGTGTAAAACATGAGGCAGATGTAGAAATTACTGTTTGTAGGACTCTTCAATCTTCTCAACATATTGATTTGTACCAATAATATCCTCAAGATACTCAAGGAACCCTTCGTCGTGAGGTCCTTGTGCCTTTGGTTTCATCAGTGAAATCTGTTCAACTTCACCCTGATATCCAATGCATCAACAAGAAGAAATTTATAGTATGTCGCACTATAGATCACAATCAAATAACCTTCAAAATAATTTCATACTTGAAGAATCAAGAAACGGTTGTTGTCCAAATCAACTCCTTTTCCTTTTAGTTTCTTAGTGACTTCTGTAAAATTACTTCCACGATCATTTATGTAGTACTTTGAGGAGTTATCTTTAAAAGCAGTTCTTGTTATCACAAAATCAGTTCCCTCAACAGCTTCATATGAGCCATCCTCCTGCAAAAAAGGTAGCCTTGAGAGCAGGATGTAAAATCTTATTTTTATCGCATCCAAATTACATGTGCTCTTTCTCTTCAACTATGCCAATTTGCATAAAAGGACAAACAGTAATAGCAGAAGAATACAAACAGTTTTACCAGATCAACAATCTCTTGAAAGTGAACAGAAACACTGGCACTGTCCAAATTCTGGTGATTTGAGGAATTATGTATCAGCTCAGAGACTTTGTTCAGTCGCATCTTAAAATATTGCAAAAGTTAAAACCCACATTAGAAGAATAGCAATATGAGACACTTAAATAAAATACACCAGTGAATTTAAATCTACTGTTAAAAAAGGGTATGGAGGAATAATATAAAAACTTTATGCTGATAAGTGTTAATAATGGATAAATTAGGAACTTAAGCACCCGTGACAATGCCTCTTATCAGCATCAACCTAGATATAATTCAAATGGAAACCCACGCCCAATATGAACAGAGATTATATTAGTCCTAACTAGATAACTAATTTTGTATAACTTAAATGACTGGAATTAACTGCCTACTCTGTGGTCAAATTTTAATTACTAAATATTAAAAGAAAGGAAACATCATATACAATGCAAAACTAAAAAAAAATTAATTTTTGAAGATGTGACAACAAAATTTTACCTGCTTAGCTCGTTTTCCAAAAACAAAAAGCATGGCATCAATGACGTTGCTCTTCCCACTTCCATTTGGACCCACAACCGCCGAAAAGCTCTGCATGTGACATTATCACCTAATATCAGCGGACCATTGCCCGTAAGCAAATTCTCAATTCTAGTAAGAGCAAAAAAATATTTTTCAATCTAGTCAGCATTCTAGCTATAATCCTAATAAGAATCAGAAAAAAAACGTATTTTCAATTAAAAAACATGTCCTAAAGATTGGCATTAAGTGTTAATCGTCAATCAAAGGCACCCCATTTGCTAGGCCGGGGATGAAGTAAAATGCGAAACCTAACGGTTAGCACCTTGTGGAAGGGGCCGACCCGCTGCTCGCCCGCGTAGGACTTGAAGTTCCTGAGCACCATCTCCCTGATAAACAGCCGGGGCCGGCTTCGCTGCTGCTGGCGCCGGCCCCCGCCCGATGAGGTGGGGCTCAACTCCACCCCCGCTGATGCCGCCGCAGCCGGCATCACTGACTTCGTCGATAACGCGCCGGGAAAATGAGGGGTCGGAACCTTGAAGCGATCGAAATTCGCAGATCTCCTATGATTGTAAAGGAAGAATACCTGGAGGGCGAACCCAAACAAGGGGGAGGACGAAACGCACAATAGCCTCCTGGGACGACCACTGCCCCCAGTCTTTTTACTGAGTGGACAAAATCTCCTCCGGATTTTCTCGCTCTAGAAGAGGAGGATCGGATCCGGCGAGGAGTTGAAGCGACAGACGATCACCGTCACAAGCCGCTCGGTGTCGGAAGAGAGGCCGGAGAAGTTATCGCGCGGGAAAAATTGGCGCTCAAAAGGCTTTCGAATTCCAAACTCCCACTGCCCCACAGGCTATGGCTAATCAGGGCTAGTAATTAGGCCGGGCTCGGGCCCGTTTGAGCCCGTTTATTTAGAGCCCGAGCCCGTAACAGTATATTTTAAGTCATGAATCGTTTTCGGGATCTTAATGGGCTGTATTTAACTTAAAACAAGTTATTTTTAACCTCATAATAAAATATAACTTGAATATATGGTAAATTTTGACTTTTAGTGTCAAATATCAATTAGGGATTGCTATTCTACTATTTTTGAGATGAAAGATAAAAATAAATTTGTCAATCCCAACATGCATTAATTGTGAAGATGTCTTTTTTAAAACACTTTTTTAAATATCATTTATAAATTTCCATTCTACTATTTTTTAGATAGCACATTTTGACAACCTAGGTAACACTTTATTAAGTCCTTTTTTTTGTTTCTTGTGTTTTGGCAGTGCCTTCGTTGCACTTAATGTAGTAATACAATACAATAAAAATGTTGAATAGAATTATTGCTAGATGAGAATGAGGCTTGCCAATTCCCTTTTTCTAATTCTTATTAGTCTATTTCAACCCATCATGATGCACAATTTTATTTGATTTGTAATGCACAATTTTGAACTCCAATTGGAAACAACTTTCATTACCAACATTAGTTTTCCTCATCTAACTAGTACCGGTACGGCGGTACCTAAACTAGGATTTACATATCCAAAAAAGCAAATCCAAGTTATAGATAGGTTCCAACTTCCAATATAGATACTTAGTTCAGTTCCTGCACAAGTGATCCCACAAAGACGTCTACTTGCTTCCACTAACAATTCCTGCATATACTGACTATCATTTCTTGTTTGCAAAACGTTCTTCCAAGTCCACAACAATTATCATTTATACTCCATTCAGTAACAAATTCGTGCTGCAGCAAGAATTTAAACTCCATTCACTAACAATTCATCATAAAATAAGCTCAACTTACAATATAATAGAGATAAGAAAGAAGACCAGGGTAGTACATCCACCATTTTGTTCATTTTTAATACTACTCCAATTACCCGAAGGTTACCCCTTTCCTTTAGCAAATAAAAGCTGTCACGTTTCATTTCTCTACAACAACATCATGAATCTGAACAGTTAATACGCAAAGAATATTGAGACCAGCCAAAAATCTATAAAATATCCACAGATTTTACTGTAAGAGACTTTGCTTGTTTTGTTGGTAGTACCTGGTCCCTCCCCCCTGCCCCCGCCCACTTCCCATTTCACAGAAAAGTGAAGAGAAGAGGTCCCCCACAAACGCCACATTGACATATCATCACATGGGAATCGACACTTTGCACACTGAATCTGCCCTACCTGACTAGCAGGAAAAAAAGGCCAAAGTTTATATTTTGATGTGTCTGGATGCAAACATTTCTTAAACATAACAGGTGGTAACAAGTACAAAATTAAATAATAGGCATCACCTGACTACAAAGACTAGGTGATATATAAATTTTAGTTTACAAAGGCTATATACCAACCAGCCAACCAATAGCAGTAAAAGTACAATGATCATCATCAGATCTAATGTGGAGAAACTTCCTCTTAGAAGTGGATATTCTCACTAGTTTGCATCACAAACATGTTGTACCTCTAATTGGTGTTTGTGCCAAAGATAACTATCTGTACAATTATTTATCCAAAGGGGCATTAGAAGGAAACATCAGTGGTAAGCTCTTTAGTCATTAATTAAGAAATTCTAACTTACATGCACATTTTTTGTGTATGTAGATCTAATCTATTATACTAACAGGTGGAGGTGATAAATTTGTCCTCCCTTGGATGTAAGGTTTAGAGTGGCTGTTGGGGTTGCAGATGCACTAAACTACCTTCAAATTGGGTGTTCAATGCTTGTAATCAATGCCAAAAACTTTCCAACAGGATGGAGTGTATATTAATTTGTTGAAGTCAAGAAACAAACAATCAAGTTCAGATATTTTGTTTAAATAATAAAACCATAAATGACAAAAATGGCAATAATAATCCGTGAGAGCTGAACTCAAATATAAAAAAACAGAGACCTACAAACCAATCCAAACAACAAGTTCATTAACTATATAAGCAAATAGAAAAATGAGCATATAATTTGTAAACATGAATGAATTCATCCCCTCTACATTGTATATAACCAAACTTAAGAAATTTGTTCTATCACCAAGAAATATTTAGACCATAAAAAGAAAGAAGAAGAATAGCTATTCAGGAGGCGGAGGTGGAAGGGGAGGGGAGGCAAATCTGGTCGTTGTCCACCTTGTTATTGATATAGTGACTTGCCCTCAACCTCATTGCAATTTCCAGTCATGGGCTATTCTGCTTTTTTTCTAAACCCTAAACTTAAAACTAAAACCTAATCTCTAAAACTAAACCCAAAATCATAAAACTAAACACCCAACATTAAACTTAAGCTTAAAACAAAACTAATCAATTCTAAACCTAAACCCTAAAGAGAGGGAGGATACTTTTGTCTTTTAGAAAAAAGATGTCATTGCAATTTCATAAAATAGAAACAAGACTTAAGCCCTTAATATCTTACAAATTGACTTTAGTCCTTAATATATGTTTGTCAAAGCTTAGTGGTACATGTTAAGTCAATTCCTTGGATACCATTGTTATTATTTCAAAGAGTAGCCAATAGCTTTTTGCTTAGTTTTAAAAAAGGAAAATTATTTAAATAATAATTAAAAAAATATTTACCAAATCGAACCACTTTGAGAAATATTTCCCAAAGTGGTGTTACTTTTTGCCACGCAGGCAAGCTGGCGCCTGCGCGGCTTTTTTAAAAAAATATATTATATAATTTCATCCTTTAGAATGACGAAATCATGTTTAAGTTTATTTCGTCCTTTTAAAGGATGAAATCGGTTTATCGGCTTATAACACTTAACCCGATTTCGTCCTTTAGAAAGACGAAATCACCTTAAGGCGATTCCGTCCTTCTAAATGACGAAATCGCCATATATAGTGATTTTGTCCTTCTAAACGATGAAATCACATAACTTTGCAACTCGAGAAGAAATAAGCTGCTTATGTACTGATTTCATCCTTTTAAAGGACGAAATCTAATTAATTTTATTTTAAAAAACTATTCTAAACTAACTTTAACACCTATCCCTGTTCATTCATTCAACATGTACACAATTACCCTGTTCATTCATTCCACACATTCCGTGCATAACAAACATAACATTAAAGTTATTGACATCAACTAATAAAAACAAACATAAAATAGAAATATTTATTAAATATATTACATCACATGTTAATAAAATGTTTAGTTTAAAAGAAACATATAACAAAGCTAATACACTCAATGTCACGATCGCCTACGTCCTCGACCTCATCCTCGACCTCGACCTCGGCCTCGACCTCGACGATGCTGTACAAGCTCCTCCTCATGAACTGCCTGCTCTAGCTCCGTCTCTAGCTCTGGCTCTAACTCTAGCTCTGGCTCTAGCTCCGAATGTGGCTCTCACTCCTGCTCAGCATAAGTAATAGATGGCTCAACGCAAGTTGGCCGATGTCGTCTATAATATAAAATCGGATCTGGCAGAGCTACATGTGTAGTGACCGGAAATGATGAACGAGGAGGAGAGTTATGCGCTGTTGATAAAGATGGAATATCATGAAATGAATCGTGCCTCGGCTATGTCTGAGCGGCCTCGTCAACAGGATAATGTGTATGAATATTCATAATCACCGACTAAAGTAGTGGCAAGCTACAAAGGACATTATCATGATCCCTAAGCATCAACTGACATGATGCTAAAAAGTCCTCACCCGAAGTACATGTGTTGATTGCGTTAGTCAAATGCTCATGCGTATGTCGCGCTAAATGAAGCTATAAAAAAATTAAAGATTAGATATTTAATAAATAAGAAAATAATATTATATAATTAACAAAGTTATACTTACCAAATCTGCCTCAGACGTACCCCTAGGCTGATATGACATCTCCTCTACATCATCGTGCGGTAAAATATATCCCCGTGTAATCTATAAATACCACTGCATATATGTGCTACAAACATCTAGCGATGTTGTAAGCATCTCCCCATGGATAACAGTGTCTCTCCTATCCTCCCATCAAGCGATATATGATGCATGATGTGTAGCCCAATCCGTAATATGGCGGCCCTGTCAAGTTATGCGATGGACAAACTCGATCGTAGAAGGTGGGACCACTTGCTCCAGGTTAAACTGGAGCATTACACGATTTGGCACATACATCTCCACAATCTTGTAACATATCAATGGCGTTCGCGATAGCCACACTTCCCGACCATCAGTGCATATAGGAGGTAACACAATCAATACTTCTGGTGAGTACAGCTGCCAAATAACATATACAATATATAAAGATAATTAAGTTTAAATAACCTTACATATTTTATAATTATTACAAAAAAAGTTCAACATAAAATAAAATTACCTTCCCTCTATATAATTGGAGGACTCCTTGTGGATTTTCAGTTCTCCTTTTCCGAACATTCCACCTTAAGGAGTTAAATTTTAAAAATGAGTTCAGCATAAGTAAATAAAACCTTCCTACAAAAATTTAAGTATTAAAAATAAATATCCCCTACCTCGCTCCTAATGGAGCACCCTCAACTAAGTGATGACTCATCTCAATACTTGGCCAACCGATGTGTAAATGCTCCCACGACCATAGCTATGTCACACGATATGATTAAAGTTATTAAAAAAAGTAAGAAATTATACTTACAAAAACATATTTAAAGTGACAAAATCATTTACCTGAAGAAGGGTCAGACATCCTACAATCCCAGAAGTCATGACCTAGCATGCTTTCCCCAACTCTCGATATAAAAATGCAAGCGTAGCACTACCCCTTAAATAAGCACCCCCTATGTCGAAGTCCGCAAGGAGGGAGAGATACGCCACATGTACATGGCTGCTCATGGTATCCACAAATATCGTAGCCCCAAGTAAATGTAATAAATAGGCCCGTGCATGCTACTCGATAACTATCTCCGTAGCATCGGCTGGGAGCTCACGAAACTCACCTAAGAGCCATCGAAGGCTAACTCAGCTACCACGCATGGATGAACCAGCAGGAGCTCTACCAAGGAGTCTAACTAATAAGTCTAAGTGACCTCCTCCTGTCATGCCCGTCACAGGAAGTCCATCGATGCGAAGTCCTAAGAGAACTGCCAAATCCATAAGTGTGATGGTCATCTCTCCATAGGGCATGTGAAACGTCTGTGTCTCCCTCCTCCATCTCTCAACGAGAGCTATCAATAAAGGTTGATCGAGATGAATGTACTTAGATGAATAAAATGTCTAAATCATGCTCGCTCGATATATGATAACATACACTCATCTACGGGCCAATGGTAGAGATATCTAAAATGTTCAATGCACTCAAGGCACTCAGGGTCCTATAATAAATTTTAAAATTATAACCCAACATAATTTATAATCTAAAAAAATGAAAAAAAAATTAAAAAGAGTTATCATACCTCTCCTATCCAAATAGAAGCCGACCTATGTGACTCATGTTGTACAAGTACACTGTCATCAATCGGGTTTGACCCATAAGAAGGCTCAACATGATCCATATGATCTGCGGAGAATTAAGAGCATATCATCAATTGTTAGGAACATATAATCATACCTAAAATAGAGAATAAATAAAAAGATTGATTATATGTTTACCAAACAACAGGAGGGTTTTTACATGATTTACTATTGTGCCCACTTTGTTTACCCCTCCTGCATTTATATCATCCTCTACCATTTCTCTCCATAGTTATATGGTCCATTGTATTCCTAATGCGAATAGACTGTGGGCGACCGTGTTGCCTTGTTGCTCTCGGAGGGTATAACACATAAGGTATATCCCTCTCCCAATAATCCCGGCCACAAGGAGAATACCGAGTACACATTTTTATAAGTGGAAGATCTGTAAAACAGTGATGCCTGTATTGAATCCTGCCACTTTGTCCACACGGCAATAAGGTGCGAGCAAGGATAAAAATAAACCTGAGGGATGTTGCATGTACAAGTATGCATCGCCGCATTTACCACAACCTTCCGACCACGAATTAGCATCACTTCGTAATGACTGTTGTTGATCCTATTAACTATATACTCCCCAATTTTTCTTGTTTGCTCTCTAATTATTGCTTCCAATCTAGGAGTATATGGGGTGTCCATGATAGATGCGACAGAAGATCATTTAACAAAAATTTTTACTACCTGATAAAAAATAGCTGACAATAAAGCCTGCATGGGTAATCCTCGTGCTCCCTTCAAGACGTTATTTAAACTTTCAGTCATATTTGTAGCCTTCATGCCAAATCTCCTAAAACTATAGACCACTATGCAGGATGCAATTCTCCTCCTAAGAGGAGATGTTTTGCCCTAGGATTCTCCTGACCAATCAAGTCCATTTTAGCATCAAACTTTTCTATTGTAAGTGCACAAGCTGCTACCCCAATCAAGTCTGCCAGTGTATCATTTTTAAACTCCTTCTTAAAATTTACTTTTATGTGATAGATACAATAATGATGGTGGTATATAGGCTCGGGAAGCACCTCATGCACGGCCTTCTGAAGCCCCTTATGTCGATATGAAATAACAACGATGTTCGTCATGCCCATTAGTACATGATCCCTCAGTTCCATTAAGAATCATTTTCAATTGTCTCCATCTTCCTTTCCGACAAGCCCGAATGCTAGAGGAAATAACTCATTATTTCTATCTGTAGTCGTTGCAGCCATAAGAGCACGAGGAAACTAGTCATACAAGTGAACAACATCAACACCAATCACCGGGATGCAATGTCGGAACCCCACTATAGACGGCCCAAATGCCTAAAATAATAGCTTAAATCTCCTACACATGCCACCATTAGGACGAGGTACTTCATCATCCTCTAAGCAATAGTAAGTGCTAGGATTGGCTTCTTGCGCCACCCTGAGGTACATTGACAACAATTTATATGATTCCACCTAATCCCCATAAATAGCCTTGATCGTCATATTCCATGCTACCCATGCTTTCTTATAAGACATGTCAACATGAAACTTCTCCTTCATTCTTTGAATAATATCACCTGGTGTGAGAGTTAACTTCGAAATAAAGGAGGCACTACACTGCCTATGATTTGTGCTAAGCTGGGCATTCCGACATGTGTGGTCACCTTTGTATGTATTCAATTTAAAGTACCCCCACCCATTTTTATTGAGCTGTGAACTCTCCAAGGGCAAGTACTATCAATGCACTTCACTGTATACTTGACAAATTTGTTCGTACAACCCTGTATTCTACATGATTTTGAATGGAAAACTCCTGCAAGGCTGTAACAAATGCTTCTTTATTCTCAAAGATGCAGCCAACATATAACTCATCTACGTTTTGTTGGTCCATATCCTTGGCAGAATTAATTGACGCATCTATCTCCTTATATGTGATGTGTGCATAGAGTGGCTCCACTTCATAATATAGCGGCTCTTCATCATCCACATTCATATCATTTGTGGCAAGTGCATTGTCTACCACATCATCTCCCTCGCCGTCAACCATCTCTTGAGCGCTTTCTTCACCTCTAACCCCTTCTTCATTCATGTCAGAATCTTCTCCACTTGCTTCGCTAATATTATCTTTACCTTCATTAGCCTCATTTACATCAATATCTTCATCATGGACATAAGCGCCCCTACATATGAACGCCACATATGTATTAAATTTCATATGACTTAAACCCTCCTTTAAAGCCTAAAAATGTTATATTCATTTATGAATATATATTTCACCTTTGATTGGATGGTCCAGCATCGGTATGACCAACACCTGTGTAGGGGTAATGAATGCCCATCAAACTTTGAGTTCCATACCATGCACCGCCTTGAGACATTTGAAAGCTAAATGGCTCGTGTGCATGCGATGTGTACCTTCCATATTATACACAATATTCAAAATTTAGCATCCTATATTTAATTGATAATTATAAGATTAAAAAAGGATTAACAACTTAATAAACCTTACCTCCAATTAGGTCTACTTCCATCGTCAATAGGGGCAGACGGCCTATGACATTCATTTGAAGCTACTATCATAGATAAATTTCCTTCTTCTTCATCATCCACCGGCATTTGCATATGCCTTTCATTGTTCACATTTCTTTCAAAGCTCCTATGTGGGCTCCTTTGAGAGTTCCTATGTGAGCTCCTGTGTGAACTACTTCGCCTTTCACTAGGCACTTGGGCCTCTTTTTCAAGAAATAACTCGAAAGAAATTATGTGACGCGAGTGGTGAAACATAAAACCCATTAATGCATCATCATTTATACATATTAGTGCCATTCTCGATCTATATGTCGGAATATTACATTTTATAGTAATGTTCCATCTCCTTCGTTCCCACCCAACCTTGCTAGCTACTTGCATCTCAAATTCATCATATTTAGACAGTTTCTTAATTAATAATCCTTCTGTGTGTCCGTCATAGTTAAGTACAAAACTAACCATTTCTTCTGCCATCTCTACTCAATTCATAAACAATAGATTACATTAATATTGGATTAAGCAATTGACTCAAAATAACTACTTTACTTAACGTAACATGAGATAAGCTATGGACAAAACAACCATTCTCCACCTAGAATATATATTTTTAAAACATTTACCACCTAGACGACATCTCATATGAAGTACCAATATAAGGTCAAGCACCAAATGAAGATATAAGTTGAGCTAAAAAAAAACATGTAAATAAAAGTAAACTAATCACTATTGACAAAAGTTTGTTAAAAACATAAAGACAAACAATGAACAAAACAACCATTCTAGATATATAAAAAATAGAAATTAAAAGGACCAATAATTCTATAGATTACGAATTTCAAAACAACATTTTATCATATTTATCCATGTTCATGTTCATTTATAATTGGTATTTTAAGAACAAAGACATACGACTCGTTCAATTTCAGTCCAATTTCATATATTTTGAATACTAAAAAATCTTACAACACTAGTTCCTCATCATAGTAAACACACTCCAAGACAATTGACCAACAGATCTAAATGAACAAATAATTTATTAAAAATTAACAAATTTTTTACCTTTAACAAATCTAAATTCCCAATCAATCCCTAAACTGAAATCAGGGCAAGCACTCAAATACGATGGCAGAGGACAAGATCTAAATTGTGCACGACCGGAGGAGGATGGGATTTGGTCGGCGGCACTCAAATCCGACGACTGGCGGACACGGCGGATGACAGGAACCGAAGGCGGGAGGACGGCCTTTTGAAGCACGGAAGAGGAGCAAACTAGAGGAGGACAGAAAAGGACTGGAGGTGGAGGTGGAGGCGTCGGGGATAAAAGAAGATGTTTTCGTCCTTTAAAACGACGAAATCAACTTAGGTGGTTAACCCGATGTGTTGAATTTGTTAAGTGGTGCGATTTCGTCATTTAGAAGGACGAAATCGCCTTAAGGTGATTTCGTCCTTCTAAAGGACGGAATTGGGTTAAGTGTTATACACCGATAAATCAATTTCATCCTTTAGAAGGACGAAATCAACTTAAACCTGATTCAAAATTATATAATTTTTTTTTTAAAAAAAAGCCACATAGGCGCTACTGCTTGGCTGACGCATGTGTGGCAAAAAGTAACACCACTTTGGAAAATATTTTTTATTATTTAAATAATTTTTCCTTTTGAAAATGAGTAGCCAATAACTTGAAGGCAAAACTACTTAATGTTACATAGTCGCATCCTAACATTTTTATGAAATATTTATGAAAGTTTTGCATGTTGACCCTGAAGAAAGTCCTCCATTAGTCAGTGTCTAATGGGTCCATTGGCAAATCTGCTGGAGAAGATTGAAGTGAATGTATTGATAGACTTAGGAAGAAACATTATCAGGAGGGCACTAATAATGACTAATGCCGATATGGGACAACTTGATTTAAACTGGTTAATATATCAACATCTCCACCTTAAAACTGGGAAAGATATATTAAGAAAATAGAAAATTATTAAAATATTATCATTCAAATAAATATTTATCAAAAGAGATTAGAGCAAATTTTATTTACCAAATTTTATTATAGGGACAAACTAGTATACACAAATATACCCCATAATAGCCTGATTGCTCTTTCAACCAACAACCAAACACTTTGCTTTCACCTAACTTTTTGCACACCAAACACAAGTAGAAGATAGGGAAATGATTTCTCTTTCAACCAACAGCCAAACACTTTGTTTTCACCTAACTTTTTGCACACCAAACACAAGTAGAAGATAGGGAAAAGATGCACGGCCCCTAAAACTTTTTATTCCAACAACCTTTAGTTAATTTAACAATAAACAAGGCCTTCTACTTTACTCCTAAACCCAATGAACAAACTCTTCACCAACAAAGCAATACCCCTTTGGCCGACTCAACACCTAGCCAAGTCACCATCAACTCTCACAATCCTCCTAAAATGTCTTTTTTTTATTATGAATGACATCTCAATCAGCAACATGCCCCTTTATATGGAGGAAGAGTTTTTTCCTAATCCCTTCTCACAATGAGCCAAGCATAAGCTCTCCATGGGAGCCATTCATCTAAGAGATCAACAGTGCACACGCTAGGGCATGTTAATGCCAATAATATTGATGCTAATATGCTTTAGAGAATATGCCGTTGATCAATGGCTCTCTTAAGGAGCTTATGCTCAGTTCATTGTAAAAATAGAGCAGGAAAAACTCTTCTTATAGAGGACGGTTAGGAAGCCTAGTGCTACTACAACCTGCCCTGACCTTGATATAAATTCGCCATCTAAGTGTCCCTACCCATTACAATAAGGAAACCTGCTAACAGTCCTACCCATAACATATTTTCGGAGGCCCAACGAAGCTAGGAACCAGGTTGTTCACACCTTCAAGAGTTCTACTTCATCCAATGGCCTTTGGATATCCTACTCCTAGTTAAAGTCCTTAACTTGTATGCCTCTTGCATCAACAACATCTTGGTTGTATACACCTCTTGTATAGAGTCCTTATTTCGCTAAGATTTAGCCATCTTGAGTAGTTCTATTCGCATCTATCTCTGTCTCCCGGTTTCCCCCTTGCTCTAAGCCTTTTGGTAGGGCTATGAATGAGCCTAGCTAGCTAGCCAAGCTGGGCTGGCTTAGTTCGGTTCGGCTCAAACTAGGCCCGATTCAAATAGGGCTTAGCTCGGGGAACACTCTTAGTCTTACTAAGACTCTTATGAACGAATCAACAACCAACCAAGCATTCATCTCCTACTCAAAATAGAAGTCTTCCTCATGAGTCCAATATGTATAATACTCTCCTTATACTAATGGCACCCAACCCATCATCAAATCTATTAGTAGGAGTAAAAATTTTGTCTACAAATACTCTTATACTACCAAAGCTTCGAATGCTTGCCCCAAAACATATGTTCTTAAGTTGCCTATATGTTAAAGGCTAAAAAACTAACTAACCCCTTCATCTATAAGAGACCAAGTGCTTACATAGCTTTTTTTTACAATGTTCAATAAAAGTCGACAATGATTAAGAAAAGCTAATTGTATCACTTCCAATGATGATTTCAGGTTTATGTTGTATGAAAAGCCATGGAAGTGCCAACTTGCCATGTGATGCTCTTGGGCATTGGTGTCAGAATACTGGTTTGGGAAATCAAATTCTCTTTCCTCCATTTTAATATTAAAACTTTCTTTTCAAAGAGTCTCATTGATGTCATTGTCATTTCAGGCCGACTTGTGTTTCATGCGCGACGAACCTTAACGGGGCTGGGTAGTCAGATAATCCCAACTGTCCGTCAAGCATGTCCGAATTGGGTTAGTCTTGTGGAACCAAGCACCACTGCCGGCGTGTTATATGCATTAATCCTATATTAATAAGTACATTTAAAAAATAATAAATTTTATTAAAAAATAAAACTTACAGAAGAAAAAATAAACAATGATACTCATTTTTAAGTACCTGACAGTTTAAATTAAATAAAATATAACTATTAATATAAGACAAAGAAAATATACATTCAAGCTAGATCTAAGCCAAATTGACATGCTCAAACGCACAAATTTGACCCAAACCAAGCAACGTTACTAGCCACTACAGCTAAATTAACAAAAATACTAAGAACACTGTCAGCATTTTTAAATGAATATTGACCTTATGCCGGCCACCTATACCATCTGCATAAAGACAATGAATTAGCAAGTGGACGACATCAAAGAAACACATAGAAATGACACAAGATGTACCAGGAGCATTCATCGACATCCATGAGAACCTAATAAACATGCATTCCTTTGAAAGACCGAGCAAATTGTCCAGTGCGTCAATAATCACTTTCAGCTCATTATAACCAGTGCCAGTGAACATGTTAATTAGCGTTTTTAACATGGTACATAGAGGCCAATACTGCAGATAAGTACCATGTTTGACCAGTTCCAACCATGAAATACTGGAAGCAGACATTTTTATTTTTTTACCTAATCAAGCTTAACCAGCTGTTTGCCGTGATTTAGTATTGAACTAGACCCAGCGCCTTTGGCCGCCCTAGCAGATGCTGCATTCACTCTGGCCATGTAATTAACTATTGCCACAATCACAATCACCAAATGACGCATGCAGTTAGAAAGCACGCATGCAGTTAGAAAGCAATTCAGAAGACAAGAGCCCTGTTTAAATCCATAATAGAACCATCAGTGTCTGACGCATGTATTTATGTCTTATATGCATTTATAAGTCATTGAACGTTTTATGGACTAAGATTTGAGCGAGACGTGGAGAATATAAAATGGTAGTTTTGTGAGAGAAGATATTAAGGTCAACGGCTCTTCCCTTTCTTTCTCTATCTGAATCAGGACTCAGATGGAGCCTCCTCTCCCGTCTTCCCCAAGGGATGGCAGCCTGCCTTGCTTCTACTCCCTCCTTCTCACCGTTGACATTCAGCAGCATTTGACTCCCACCTTCACAGCATCCATCTCCCCCAGGAAGACCCACCCTTCAACTTGGCAATATTGGCAATGGGTGATCAGCCTTTTTTTTACCAATTTTCACCACCACCACCGCCGCTGCCCGCTTTCCCGGCAATCCCATTCTTTGTGCCACCACCGTCAGCTTCAGTGCTCGCAGCAGCAGCCATGAACTCCACCGGCATGGATGCCTCCGGGAACCTCTCCTATGGTCGCATCGGCAGCTTCGGGTATGGGATCGGAATCTCCATAGGCATCCTTATCCTAATCACCACCATCACCCTCGCCTCCTACTACTGTACACGCACCGGCCAGCCACCCCAGATCATCAACACTCGAGGCCTCCTTAGGCCGGCTGTGAGCAACGTGCAGCAGATCCCCGACATCGAGCTTGGGCTTGACGAGGCCACCTTGATGAGCTACCCAAAGCTGCTCTACTCCAAAGCCAAGCTCCGGAACCAGGACACCACTGCCTCCTGCTGCTCCATCTGCCTAGCTGATTACAAGGATATTGACATGCTGCGTCTGCTTCCTGACTGTGGGCACCTATTCCATCTAAAGTGTGTGGATCCCTGGCTGCGGCTGCATCCTACATGCCCTGTCTGCCGGACATCGCCCCTTCCCACGCCACTGCCGACCCCTTTGGCAGAGGTGGTTCCATTACGAGAAACAACCAGGGTATGATGCACAGAGATACCAGATCTCTACAATTATCTTCACTTTCTTTTTGCCCTTTTTCAAACAGTATTCATCTTCAGTTTTGTACACAGTATATTCTTCATCACTGAAATCAAAATTCGTATGTTTAGGCTAGCACCTATCATATTGGCGCCGTGTAGTGCAGTAGTGGTCATTCTTTTGTGTTTTTATTTTTCCTGATTCAAGGCCAATTATTATTTCAACATAACAAAACTTGGAGATGTTTCTGATCGTAGTTGTAGTGGGATGATAACATTTTTTTTCCTGTTCAGTATCAGGATGACATCTATCAGCGCTTTTAGCACATAAGTTCACCTTTTTTTCGCAGAAAATTATTCTTCAGATATGTCCTCCCGTATCACATTTTTCACAGACGAGGATCAAACTATTTGTGCTATAACATGTCAATGTGGTTAGCAAAAAGGAGACCCAATTATAGAAGGTTAATAAAAGGAAGTTATTAGAGATCCTAAAAAACCAAATGTCAGGGATATGTCCTCAAGCACAGAGCTAAATCTACCAGTGAAAGATATGATGAGCATACGAGATGTAAGAAACTGAGCGCAAATTGGCCCATAAAAATTAAAATTTAAAAGACAAAGTTGAGGCTGCCTTCGCAAAGAACCAGCAGAACTACATGCCGGGGTGTGCAGCGAAACCAATATAGAGGTTCCTCCAGCACCAAATAAATGTCAAACCAGACAGATAAAGTAATCATTAAATGACAGCATTGACAGAGCTCCCATTATATTACAAATAAGGCTCAAAGCAGAGGTGATTTTTCGATAGTTTCTAACCGATTCAGACATCCATTCAGCTCAAGTGGATTTGACCCATGATTGGAGCAACAGAAAAGATCTTATGTTCAAGATCACAAGGCTTGAACAAGATAAAGCTAATAAAAGTCATCTATAAGCCAACAAACATTTTCTTTTAAACTTTAATTCCGTTTCAAAATCAGCAGTGCACAGATCGAACTATGAAGAACTAAATGGCACCATGTTGAAGAATAGAGGACCTTAGTGATGCTTGGAAATCAGTTGGATGCACAGGTTAACGAAAAAAAAGTTTTCTTCACTTTTTTTCATTTTCTGCATTATTGTCTGATTTCTGTCTTTGGAAGATGACATTCAACAAAGTTAGAGAAGTTGAGCCAGTCACCCAAAAAGAAAAAGAAGAAGAAGCTCAGCCGGGCTAACCACCTAACATAAACCCATGCCAATGAACAAGTGTAAACAAAATAAAATTATGGCATTCCCTAGCAACAAAAACAGGATAAAATGTTCTTCAGGAACAAAGAACCTTTAAGGAAAATTTAGAAGAATGAGCTGGTACTGGAGATAAATAAATTCATACCGGAAGACAGTTGAGGGAAAATTCAAAAATTGTGTGGTTAACTGATAACATAAATGAGAGCATGCATCTCAAACTCCATAACCTCCTCAAAAGAACTACAGATCTGATAAGTGTACAGCATACTGTAGAAGGAGCATAGACCCCTGATACATGGGAAAAATAGCTAAAACATGTAAATTGATCAAATTACAAAACATGCTAGTCAGAAAAAAAAATTGCTGACACAAGAACCATAGGAAAAAAAAATTACTATAGCCATGGAATATGTTGTCAAGGGTTATTTCTGCACAAAGTTGCCTAGCAAAAGAAAAAACATGGAGTGCTAGACAGAGGGGCATAGCCTGTTATTCATACTCCCAGTTCTGCCTAATTCCAGTTGAAAGTTCCTTCTTCTTTTTTTTTAAAAAAAAAAGAGAACAAACATCATGGTTTCCAAATTAGAAAAAGGGAAATGCTACATCTGCTCAAGCCCAGGAAGCTCGCCGCATGTGCACCACGATGCCAGTCATTGTGTAGGCCCCATGCCACACACAAGCCCTACACCTTCATTATGTAATGCATGCAGCAGTATTTCACATGGAGTAATTGGCATACATTACTTACATACTAAAATAGACTAATAAAAAACACAAAGATGTCGTTAAGTTGAAGACAGGCTACCTCTAAATTCTTGTGCAAATCACGACCTGAGCTACACAACAAAGTGGCAGTTCTTGATTTATGTACCAAAATTCTAAAGGTTATATAAGCTTCAAGGATACAAGCCAAGGCAAAAAGCAAGATAAATAAAAAATTAATTATTTCAGCTTTTATTATTGAGTGGAAGAGCAGGCCATGCATGTCGCTTGCTTTTCTGATTCCTTGTCTCAGGATTCAAACCAATTAAGTCACTAATCATTATTGAAGTCATAGCAGTCGGGTTATTTCTCCATAACACCTCTCAGTAAATATTATTACCTGGGTCAAGTATTTGAATATAATAGCATGTCTACTAGAAGTATAATTGGATTGAAGCAGTCACCTGAAAGAACATACACTGCTACTAGATACCACTCATTACATAGCACGTTAATTAAATAAACTCAACTGAAAAAAAAAAACCTTACATAAGCATTCCAAGCTTTTCGTGCCAAAGCAGCCAAAAAGTTGTGCAAAAGAAGAATCCAGCGACCAGCTAATGCCAGTAATTAGCATTTTATAGTTTTTCTGGTGCTGGGAATACTTTCAAGATACTTAATTCTTCCATATGCTCAATTGCTCTTTGTTAATCCACTTTACACTGACCATTCATTATAGTTAAAAAGGCTCAGACAATGTTTACTGATCTTGCCACTTTCATCCATTAAGTTAAACGCTTTGGATTTTATCTTATTGGATCACTATTATAAAATATGTGGAGCTAACCTACCAATAAGCATAGACATGATGAAGGAGTCAATTCCTAGATGCATAGGAGGAGAAATCTAATGATTGGTCAACTTATTTGTGATGGTAGCATACAATCTTTATTAAGTGATCAATCAAATAACAATCAAATGGGTATCGACATAAAGAGTTGCAAGACAAACTATAAATTAAAAACGCTCTTCCTATACCCATTTATACACATAAAAATCCACAATACAAAAAAGATTGTAAACACTCAGACTTATGCCATAGAACTGTTGCATCCATAAGGCCTTCCAGTTCCTATTCCTCATTCACATCACCTCTCTCTTCTTGATGGAAGATGAAAATTTCGAATTTTTTTAGTTAAACATCTTTAGAAGAGTTTCAGACTTTTCATAATTAAGATGTTCTATAGTATTTAAGAGACTCTTATCACTTCACTACATAAATTTTTATTATTTCATAATTACTTTTGCATAGAACAAAATGCAGTACATATAAGACATAGAGGATAAGAAAGGACCAATTACTACTTAAATTTCATAATTCAGTCAAGGGATAACTATTTTTAAGTGCTTCTTGTGGTTTGAGAATTATTCCCAGTCCTAATGCATTCTGCTCTGTTAAGTCATTTGGTTTATTATTGTATCCAACCAAATTTCAGAGCTTATAATTATCTCCTCCGTTTTGACAACAATTTCTTTGTAACAAAAGTTATCAGGTAACATGGTCGTATCAGGCTTCTCAACCAAAAATGAAAAACATCATTCCCATCAAGAAGAAGAAAGAATGAACAAAGAATACAGGGAAAAAGAAACGTATAGCCTCATAAATCCTCTATTTTTTTGTGTCTGAACAATGATGACCTTATACCAAACAGAACCCTCCCTGCTGCACAAAAATGTACAAAGTAATTGCGGTTCTATCTTTCTCTCAGAACATTGGATGATTTTAATTTTCTCTCAAGGTACCGGAGAATCTGTGGAATAGAAATTACATGCTTACCATTAGTCCTTGTACACAATCTTGCTATTACAACAAGCCGTTTAAGTTCCTTCAAATCGAAATTACCACCAAGATCTGCATCTACCATATTATGCATGGAATCATGTAATCCAGATTCTTGGACCCAGTTTAACAGCTTCATATCCTCATTGCCCAAAGATTGGCCAGTTATGAGCTCAAGAATTAACAAACCAAACTGGAAAACTATGCTCCTGCATTTCTGATTTGTGTCACCTACAATGACATGATGATAGATAAAGTGAAAAAAAACTTCATGATGCTATCAGTAACGCTAAATACTGCCAGCGGTACTCACTTAAGGAGCCATCTGATATAGGATAACTGTGTGCAGCTGCTCCAAGAGCTCCCATGGCAGATAGCTGAAAAAATAACTATATTTACTAACTTGAAGATTGTTCATTACATAACTTTAAATATTTTAACAGGAACACCTTCTCTGCAGTTATATCAGAAATGAACTCTGGAAGACCATCCACTGAGGCAAGCAAACTAGAGGAAAAACTGATTTTTTAAGCCTCAGATTACTTTAGCTACATGATGTAACCTAAATTTGCATTGAGGGGTAAACCTGATGCAATGAAAGCATATAAACCCTGCATTTCTAATATTTTCATTATAGGCCTTGACATCTATTTAGGTTCATCTACATGGACGCTAACTGATAAAACTTTTGAAAGAACACTGCTTCCCCCCAATAAACTCTGACAGACCATCCAATGGAGAGATTAGCTTTTTTAAGCCTCTGCTTCATATATCCATGATGCAACCCTAATAGACATTGAGGCAGGGTGAGAGTCATGCACCAGATTGTATCAACCCCAAAGTGACAAATGATCATAATATCCTCATTGCCTATTCAAATCAAGCTAAATGAGCCCTATTTGTCATTCAACTGGGTCTTTGCCAAGTTGACGATATAGTACGTGAGCTTAACTGCCAACAAAACCCTTTCTGATGCCATTCTCTACAAAGAATATTTCACACAGATAGTACCTTAGTGTGAAATAATATATAGGTACATCTTCTGTGTGTGTGTGTGTATGTGCGTGAGTACAATTGTTTTGCAAGCCCTCATGTTTAGGCCTAAGAAAACAATGAGCACCCTAAGCCAACTGACTATGCAGTTCAATTGAACACAATAGTCATGTCAATCCATAGAGGCTAAGGCTAAATTGTTAGGATCAAGTCCCGATGAGAGCTTTGCATACAAGTTGCTCTGAGTTGAGATTAGAATATGATTTTATACTAAGGTTAGTCATAAGACCATACCTTTGCACCAAAGTTCTCATCCAACAAAACATTGCTAGAATTGATGGAAACATAGTAGATAGGTGGATCACAAAAGTACTGGAGATACTCCTGCCAAACACATATGAAAATTTCCATGAAATAATAGTATAAAAAGATAGCAAACGTAAAGTATGCTGTAACTATGTGTATAAAATATATTATTGGGTTGATTAATAGCCTACCAAAGCAGAAGCTACATCAATCGCTATTTGCAATCTAGTCCGCCAATTCAAAGGTGTTCTAAGAGGGTCTGCCACAACTTTATCCATCAATTCTTCAGAGATAAAATATTAGTAGCAAAAAAAGGGACAAGCTTGAAGTGGTACCTTGAAGATGCTCCTTTAAGCTCCCATTTTGCATGTAGTCAAAGACAAGAAACCTATAAGTTGAAAGACAGTTAAAGAAAAGAATACAATGATTCATTTATATAAATGAACCAATGGACTTGAATAGATACAGAAGTTTTGTAAAAGTTACAGAACCTATAACGTCCTGTCGAAATGCCACGAAGTGCAACAACATGCCGATGATGTAGCCGTCCCAAGATTTGGACCTCCCAATAGAAGGCATTAGTTTCTTGTCCATCTTTTCGTAATTCTCTCACTTCAGCAATAAGACCATCAGAAAATTGAGCTTTATAAACAACCCCATGAGAATCACTTCCCAAGATTGCACAGAAATCATCGGTTGCTCGTTTAATCTCTTTGCATGTGAAGTTTCTCACAAATGGTGAAGGTTCTACAAATTATACAAGGAAACCCTACTTAAGTTAATAACAAAGAGAAAAAGGGAAACAAGAACATATGCCTAACAGCATTAGTCCTGACAAAATTTAGATCCCAACTAGAGGAAAATTATGTGTGACACTGGATGTGCCCTTATATATTGGGAAAATTAAGAAAAATAAACAAACCTTCCAACAAAATAAAATGTCGCACAATCTGACAGAAAATCCCAACTGATCAAATAAAACATCAATGGGTAACATTGTAGCCAACTCTCTCACAACTTCCAGGAACGAGAAGGTGAAAAACATAAAAATTAGAAATCCCAATCAAAGAAAAAAAATTCACAATCATAATTAAGAGCATACAAAATTCAATACACGTTCACATACACATTTTGATTAAAGACAAAAATTAAAGATCCCATGGATAAAAGAATGACTCATGATTAGTCTTATAATATAGTAACCCAACCAGAAAGGAAAATTCAATAATCAAAATTCAGAAATATGATGCAGCCCATCGGACCAGACAAGGTAAGTAATGGGAAATAGAGTGAAAGACAAGAGCTTGAGAGAGAAAGGGGGGAAGATTTGAACCAACTGAGAGAGAGGAAGGAGGAGATTAAACTAATGATCTATTGCTAGATAAAATTCCAACGTACATAACTCTTGAGCAGAAGCCCTTTATATAGTTGACATTTTCCCTATTACAATTACGTGTAATCCAACTAGGAAATAAGCCAATAGTAACTAATGAGGCATAATCTAAACTAGGAAGTTACAAATAAAACTCACTAAAAACAGCAACTCTAAAAAAGGAATAGCCTCTTTCTATGACATGAAAGCCATACAACAAAAAGGACATAATATCCCACCATGCTCTGCATATGCCTTGCCCTCAAGGCGACCAATCTTGAAACTACAGATAGAAATCATCTTCCACCACCCAAGTAGCATCCTTTGGTGGCCGGTGCAACCACAAAATCAAGATCTCCTGGACAACAAGTCTCCTACGTCGAATCCATAGTCACTGTAGAATAGCATGAGGAATAGGGCAAGCCTGGACCGGTGGTAAAGGTGGAGGAAGGCTAAAGAAACAGCCGATGGATCCCCCACATGCTTTTGGAGTCACAAAATGTGACAAGTGGAGATGATAAGCTCCCTCACCAATCCACACAATGAAGCAGTAGTCATGGGGCTCCACCAAAGGTAGCCAACCATGCGGCACTTAAGGCCAACAGCCAAGCAAGTCAGCCTAGTTGTTCATGGCCATAGCCTCGTACCTTGAATCCGTGCATCTAGCTCACGAACCTCCCCAAGGAGGGGCATGAAATCTGCCAGGACCTTACCAAATCGGCCAAAATCCATTTTTTTCCATCTTTTTTATTTAAAAAAAGAAGATTGTAACCAAATGTAAGAAATAAGTTTTTTCCATTCACAAGGAAAACATTTAAATCAAAAAAAGAAAAAAGTTCGATATAATACATACATCGCAAAATTCTCCATAGAAATGTAATTAAAAGCAGGTATGTTGTTAAAAAAGTAAAAACAAAACAACAACAATTTCAAGATTTTACTATGATAATTATGAAAAAAAAATAGCAACAGAAGGTCTATATTGTAGCAAGTAAATTGACAAAAAGAAATTAACTCTTACCATAATCATGAAAAAAAATCCGCAAAATTAAAAATCATCTTTTGAAAAAAAAAAAACTGAAGAAATGAACTTCTACCATAATCACAAAAAATTTCTGAGAATAAAAAAACACATTACAGACACACATTTGTTCTAATAAACAACAAACTCTGAAGAAATTAACTTCTACCATAATCACCAAAAAGCTCCTTACAATCGAAAAGCGCATCACAGACACGCATTTGTTCTAATAACATGAAAAGAAAATATAATAAATTCAAATTTGCGTAACGAGAATTGTAAACAAAAATACAAAATAATAACGAAAGGTCTATATTATAGCAAGTAAATTGACCAAAAGAAATTAACTTCTACCATAATCACGAAAAAAAAAAGCAAAAAAGAACGCATCCACTGAAGATCACAGACTACACATGCCAAATTAAGATAAGAAAAAAGTGAAGATGCAAGAGCGAGAGATGAGGAAGCAGACTACCATGGTCGGACGAGTGCAATTGGAGGCAAGGGATCAGACGCAGGCCCATCCTTGCACTGCTGCTGATCCCACGAAACCAAGAGTAGGAAGCAGCAGTAGAAGTGGGAGGCGGAGGAGGAGGAGGTCCCCCATTTGACGGATCCGAAGCGGATCTTTATACGGGTAAGTGAGGGATCCGCGGAGAGGGGGGCCGGGGGGTCATGATGCAGGGCGGAGGCGGTGGCGGTAAAAAAGGGTGAAAAGTGAAAGCCGCCATCTTTCCAGCTCGTCCGCCAGGGACGGCGGCCCTTTCGGAGAAAGGGTAAAATCGTAAATTCGGGCATTTGTATGTAGATGTCCTTCCTAAGCTGCCCTACGCTAATCGCGCGTGTGGCAACCTCGGCGCCTTTCTGATTTAGTGAGAGTGGATAGAGTAAAAATGAGGAAGAGTACCTGTTTTTTATCGTCTCACTCAAATGTTAGACCGTTGGCAAGTTGACCCTAGAGGGGGCCCACTAAGATGGGGCCACCCTTCTACACCGTGATAAAATTTAATGCGTCACACATGGGGGTTAAAATTTTATTCATATATTAATTACATAAATTGAGTAAAAAAATTAGGTGACATTTTTTGTTACAAAAATATATTACAAATTCATCACGTACAACTATTTAGTGTGACTGAAATTTCTCTCAATTATTTTAGAGTATCATTGGTATGTATTTGATGCATTGTGGCAAGCACTCTCAAATGTGTGGGGTTAATCTTAACCTTTTTTTATTATTAATTTTTATAATAATTTTAATGTTAGTTGTAGCTGTTTATTCTCATTAGCACTTGCATACATTGTAAGTATGTGACTAGCCTTGTGTATATATTTAAGAGAGTATGTGGTCCTAGAATGGTAGGTGAAAATGCTTTTATCAATGCTGAAGATATCAATGCTACTGTCTCATGTTTTTGAGGTCTAATCATGCAAGAGAATAATGTACATATGCAGGTTGAAGCAATCTTTTGTTTTTTCCAATCAAGGTGGGTCCAAAAAAAAGTTAAAAGAACCCAATTTGGGACTTTCCTTTGTTTTTTCTTTGGGATTTTTAGATTATAAACTTGTTTTCTTCAGTAGTACTATCTTCACTTCTCCTGGGGTCCCTAATTAAAATGTTAAAAGAAGGTTGAGACAATTTTGTTTGTAGATGTAGATTTGAGGTTCTAAACTTACGGCAGCAGGTTGTGGTATCTATTGCCTTTTCCCAATAAAATAGGTGATAGGTTCCTACTTAAAAGAGAGAAGAATCCAAATAGAATTTTCATTTGAAATTATGAGACTTTAAGTTTCTAAATTTGACATTTTTAAGGTTCTAAATTTGACATTCTAATATGGGTTAGTACAATGAAAATATGTATAGATGATACATATTTCTTATACTACATTTTTGTTTTGAAGCCAAGATGTTGGGAATGTTAAACACCTAGCCCAACACCACCTGACGAGAGAGAGGGCATTTTAGGAAGGAAAATGATATTTCACTTTATTTTTTCTATACTAAAAGCCTACTTTGGCCTTTAATTGGACTCTAAAAAAGTGAAACTCCCTATCGTCACATGTGACTCACCTTCCATATCCAATCAAAAGTTAGAGTAGGCTTTTAGTATAGAAAAAGTAGGGTAAGAATATCAGCTTCCTTTTATGAACACAAATATATTTGTGTAGAGAATATATCTCTTCAACGGATTCATTAAACCTTAAATTCTTTCATTTTATTGTTTGATTTGTCCATTTTTTATACCTCTTAAGCTGAATTCTTGTGGGCCATTCATTTCGATGGTCCTCTTTCCATCCCCATTAATCCCCATCTTAATACTTTTTGGCTAAATATTTTTTCTACATATGCAAGTAATGTAACTGATTCCTCACACATCTTTGCTAATCGCATTTCATCTATTTTCTACTCTAATTTTGTTTCATCACGTTTTTTGTAAAAAAAGCACTACAAAAAAAATACTATGTAACACCCGACCCGAAAAACCGACTAGACCAGGGGTTGTTTGAAAAACGAAGTCGGAGTTTACATAATTAAACAAAAAAATTTAAAATGAGACTGACCAAGAGTAGTGGACTCTGAGTGCAAGAGTCATAACGTTCTTCTACGCACTACGGAGCTATAACATTTTGTTGTGCAAACAAACCTAATATTATAACTAATTTGGATCAGGTCAACGTTATTGTACCGTTGGTTGCCTACGTACATATTAGATACTATCTCTAACGTTATTCCAATATGATCGGATCTGAACGTAGTTCTGCCTAACGGCTAATACATGCATTAGACATCACAAAATCATACACGATAAAATACATATATCCTTTTATCCGAATAAATCATTTGGAATCAAATAAAAATCTTATAAATCATCAGAGTCAAACGGAAGCCAATAAACAAAGGAATCATACCTCTAACTCTATCATAGAGCAGAGTAGAACACACCATAGAGTAAATAGGATCATATCAGATCCTATCAGATTTTATCCAACCATACCGATTATATCAGATCAGATTGGAGCATATCATATCACAATAGAATATATCAAAGCAAATTGAATCGGAACATATCACCATATATCATATCATTGCAAACCATATATCTTAATTAATATAATAATAACACTAAGTAAGATGTGCATGCATATAAATCATATTAAATCGGATGATCAGAAATGCTTACTACCCTGTAGTTTCGAAAGTAGCGACGTTCGGAATTACTCATTTCCTTAGGGTGTCCTCTCTTTCAAGTTCGGAGATGGCAAGCATAACCTCCTCTAACTCCAGCACATTTTTCTCATTACATTTGAAGGTGGCAGAGAAACACTTGCTTTAAACTGGGACATTTCCCTCGTTGTAGTCCAAAGGTGACGGTCATAACCTCCTCTTACTTGAAGACACTTTCTCCCTATGCGTCCGTAGACAATGGACAAATCCCCTTACCCGGAGACACTTTTCCCCCTACGCATCCTAGATGATGGACAAAACTTCCCTATACTCGGAGACACTTTTCTCCCTACATGCCATAGACGACGGACATAACTTCCCCTTACCGGGAGACACTTTTCTCCCTATGCGTCCGTAGACAATGGACAAATCCCCTTACCCGGAGACACTTTTCCCTCTACGCATCTATAGATGATGAACAAAACTTCCCCTTACCTGATGACATTTTTCTCCCTACGTGTCCGTGACAATGAACAAATCTTCCATTTACCTGGAGACACTTTTCTCTCTATGTTTCCGTAGACGACGTACAAAATCTCATCTTATCTCAGAGCATTTCTTCCTTATAGAATTACTAACTTGAGGAATGGACACTTACATTGCGTAGAACACCATCGAATTAGCTAAGAACACCTTTTGAACGGAAGAAAACGGATTCAGAATGACTTCGAAAACTCCTCCGGAAGTTTGAACGGAAATAAGAATTTATGGTAAAATATGTGTGAATGTACAACGGAATTGGGGTACGCTCGCACTGGCGCACACCACGCATCACACAGAGAAAATACCATGTTTCATGGTCGGTGCTCACTGACGTGCGCTGAGCCGCGTGATCACGCGGCTCAGCTTCAACTCGGCGCGGCTCAACTCGACGCCACTGACATCATCTTTTTAATATTTTATTTAAATATAATTCTAACTTCAAAACGTGATAACTATTTATCCCGAAGTCGAAATTGTGCGTTCTTGGTACCAATGGACTCATATCGACAAGCCCTTCGAAACTAGACCTCGTATGGATGGGTTATTCTGTACTTTTTAAGTGGGTCCCGCCTATATGGCACATTTTCCAAGACCATAACTTTCACTCCTGACCTCATTTTTTAGCGTTATTTGGTTCGTTATGCTCGTTATTTCGAGTTCTACCCATATAATAGGATTTCATCCATTGAAACCCCTTAAAATTTAACATAAATTATGTAATTACCCCTAACCCTTTTGGTTAAGAGTAATCGAAACACGAAATGTTACATACTACAAATGCTTACACCACAAAAACACTCACAGTATGTGCGCTACAATGCATGAGTCTCATCTTTAAAGAGACTTCGAGGTTGTTTGGCAACCCATTTGAAATGGAAGGAAAGACTTTTTTCCTCTCCAACCCTCCTCATAAGGAGGGTTAGAATAGAAAGAGAATCTCCCCATAATGTAACGTTTTGTACTTATAGGAAAGTCTCATTCCTTTTCAAAAGGCTTGCCAAAGAGCCCCTCAGTATAGGCCCTCGGCAAATTTACATACCAATGAAAAAGAAACTTTCCCTTGCCCATGTCTGAGTATGAAACTTGCACATAGTATGTAGCATTACTCAACAATAACCAAAAATCACGCAATCTTTTATTCCTTCTATGCTTTTAGTTGGGGATCATTGACAAAGCAACCTAACTAATTCCTAATATTCCTTTATTAATTTCTTAACATCCATTTTCAATACCAATTTCATTTGATGCACATTTTGTCATAACCATCTTCCTAGAAGGAAAAGTTCTTATTCTATGCACTTACTACTTGCGAGTAGTTTGTCATTTTTAACTCGATGGACCTAGTTGTAATCATGTATTTCCTTTCTCCCATATTAAGTGTCTTATTTAAATTTGGGGATTTTACATAATTAGACTCTATAATATGGATGATATCCAAAATAAGCGTGTAATATGTATAATGACATAACTAGACCTATACACGTAAAGGGTCACATGTGGCATAAAATGTCTAAACTACCCTAATCTTATTTTTCTTCCTCTCCCACTCTAGCAACCGACTTAACCAATGTCTGCCTAACTTGTCCTCTTCCTCCCAGCCCCATTGCACCTCCAGCTCTGCTACTGCCACTGCAACAACTTCCCCTACATCTGCCTCCATCTCCGGTGTTGCCTCCCCTACCTGTGGCTTGTCCACCGCCTTCTCCTCCTCCTCCTCTTACTTCCTCGTTTTTAGATTTGGCAAGATTGGACGCAATTCGGCCATGGTTGTAGCAAAAATCACAACTCTCTTGGTCGTTGTAGCTCCAAATGAGCCATATTTCGCTTAACCATAACCTCCATTAATTTTGACATTGTTACAACTATATTAATGGCATTTTTTAACATGAAAGCTATATATATTTTAGATTTTCTTTCTTTACAAGCTTCAAACTTAAAAATTACCCATAAACATCTCTCAGTACTTAATATTAATAATAGGTTTTTATTCTTACTTGATTTGGATATTTTTTCGGCAACCAACAAACTTGAGGCTTACATTAATAGGATACAGTGCCAAAATTAATAGATCTTATGGTCAAATGAAATGTAGCTCCCTTGGAGCTACAACAACCAATAGAATTGTGACTTTTGCTATGGTCATGGCTAGATTGTGTCCTGTCCCGAAAAATCTGAAAATGAAGAAGAAGAAAAAGATGAGGAGAAGAGGAGGAAGAAGAAGGTGGCAAATCTGAAGGTGGAGGCATGAGAGGTGATGTTGGAGATGGAGGTGGTAGCGGTAGAACTAAAGGTAGAATGGGGGCATGAGGCAGAAGGTAGTAAGTCACCAGATAAGTAGGTTACTGAATTGGAGAGGAAGGAAAATAAAACAGGGGTAGTTAGGTCATTTTATGCCACATGTGTGGCCTCATTTATGTGCAAAGGTCTCATTACATCATCATAGACATTATGCACACATTTTAGGCATTACATATATTATAGAGTCTAATTACGTAAAATGATCTTTAATTTTTCAAAATGAAGTAAGAGTACCCTACAAATGAATTAATTTTAGTTATTTTGAAAAACCAAATTAAACACTTAATATGACATAATGTGTATTTTTTTTATGTAATAATGTAAGCATGTATTCAGTTGCACGTCTGTTCGCTCTTTTCTTTTTCTTTTTCTTTTTCTTTTTTTCTTTTGGTAGGAATCCAAATATTTGTTATACATTTTTAATAGGATAATGATATTCCCACAACAAAAATACCCATAAAAGTTTACATAAGAATTTTGATTGGACTTTATAAGTAGGTCTTACACAAAGTTCACGTGCGCTTACTTATCTAGACTAATCAAAATTAATGTGTAAGTTTTTTATGTAAAAATATTATTTTCTTTTTTTAATATTTTGTACTTGGGAACAATATTGGCTCTAAAGAGTTCTTCTAACTATGATACTTCCCTTGATATACTTATCTTTTTTTGTGCGAGTCATTAATGAACTGTCCGATCTCTCATTTCTTAAATTATGGATCATGGTCTTTGGTACAGACTTTTGATGATAGCATCTCCTTATGACGAAATCAGCGGAAAAGAATATCTTTGGAAATTAAAATCGGTTGGCGAAAAGTAAACTACACAACTCTTAGCCATGGAAAGCCTGTGTATCTGCCGATACGCATTTGTATCGGTCGAGCTGATACGGTTCAATGCCTGGTACGGTTGGCGCGGGAAATATCGGCACATAGGCCGTGTTTCGACAGTATCGATCCGATTGATCCACTGGGAACCCGACGCTCAATGGTCCCGAAGTTTGTCTTTATCACCTGCGTTCAGAGTTGGACTTAAGAGTCTCTTCACCATCTTAAAATTGGACCAAAGGGCGATCTGGAAGGAGAGTGCGCTTGCATAGGGTGATCTATAGAGGAAGAGTGCGATCAGGGAAAAGTGTTGTCTCTTGGAATACTATTTTTTTGAAAAAGAGGCCCTGCTAAAATATAATCAAACAGCCTCTTGCCTCTAGCCACTAGGAAGCACACAAAGCATATAACATTAACATCATAGTGCACTCTCAATTCTCAGGGACTGTTATCTCTGGTAAATATAAATCATAAAACCAGTTCATTCTCCACCCAAGACTCACAGTGCCTTTTCGACTTTGTTCAGAAGCTTGATGACTATTTGCCTAGTTTATGGCTCGTATCTTCATTTGCAACCTCATTTTTTACCTAATGCTTCACTGTCTTAATTACTAATTCATTCTTTACCTAATGTTGTGCAGTAGATTAGTTGCAACTATGTGGATTTGTTACAGCTTCATTCTACTTAATGTTGTGCACTTAATTTAATCTACTACAATGTGATAGCATGATGGCTATCTTAGTCATTTTTGAATGAATTGTTTACTCGTAAAATTGGAGATGTTTACTGATTTCGGATTGTTCATAGTAACTTATATGAGGCTATTTCCTATTTTTCTTACATTTTGAGTTCTTGCGATTATACAAGCAGATGAAGGCAAATATGAGTTGTTTTTGTTTTCAGTCACAGTTACCCATTGTTCTTTTGCTGATCCCAAGTGCTGCCTTTTATAAAAATTAACTTCTTTTATATGTTGATGATAGTTGTTTGGGTATATAAGCACACTTCTATTTCAGTACAATTCGCAAAGCAGTTTGTCTTCTGTAAATGAAGCACCGAATATGTTGAAGTCCTGAGTGTATTTGTATTCTGTTACTTTGTTGCATGTATGTTATAACTCCAATATTGGGTCCACCTGTTTGTTGACATAATATATAAATATGTAAGGCACAGGGAAGAAATTGCTGAATTCCAAGAAGTAGTTGTGGCCTCTAAAGGTGTGCATGTTCCTACTCTTGGGAAATCTTGGATTATTTGTTGCTCATTTTTATATAATATTTACCAATGTTTTGAGTTGTCTGTTTCACTTGGATTGATGTTGCTTCCAAATGACTTGGTGCTTATCCTATCTTTATTCTTTGTGCTTAATGCAAGCGAACTCTTATGATAGACGATTTCATTTATGTTTCCTTGCCATATATTATCTCTTAAAAAATATGCTTCTTGTTCTTTTCTTGATGTGCTTAGTGTCTTTCTTGTCATATTTGTATCTTTTACTTTTTGGTTGGAATGAGAACTTTGACACAAAGTAAAGTTCTTTGCCTCTGTGTTCAATTAGAACTTTTCATGTATTACTATATTTTAATAGAAGTATTATGAGGATATACTATTAGTAGGGCTGGTTGTGGACGTCCATCGTCCAACGTCCGGGCTGTATTCGAGGTGTTTATGGCTGTGTTCGGCCGAATTCTTTTGTCCGTCAGTTTTTGGACATGGCCATGGACAAAGACTTCATCCGGCATTTTGTCCAAGGTCTGGTTAACTTTTAAATACAATGTCTCCTCTAATTATTCTTAAACATCATTTTCTTACACTTAAATCTTCAATAATTTAAATACAATCATGTTAATGTTATATTTGAGTTCTTTAAAACTAGTTATTAAATATTTCTTTTGTCCTATATTAATAGCTCTATTTAGTTTTTTAAAATGAACTAATTTGTCTAATAGTAATACTACTTATAAAGAAGATGACATATATAAGTTTAAAAATTATTATTATATGTAAAATTACTTAATCCAGAAATCCTCACCCTAGCTGCCCTACTTAGTTAAAGTCGTTAACACCACTCTCATTGTCTCCAACTACTTCAACCCTCATCCAATTGCCTAAGAGGCTATGTCCACCAAAAAAGAAGCTTTATCCATGGATAAAATATTGACAGACAAATTGTTAACGGACATAGACTGGACAAGCCTTGTCTGCCGACTATTTGGCCGAGGACCAGCCCTAACTATTAGTTACAATAATTTTTTATGTATATTAAATGGTTCATGTTTATTTTGACACGTACCAAGCATATCATTGACATGTACCCATATCCATGATCATCGATACTATTATCTGTATCGATACTACCTTCCATACTCTTAACTATGACAAACGAATAAATATGTCTTAGTTAGAAAAATAGGAATTGACCAAAGTAGACTCCTACTTTGGTCAAATAACCAAAATATGAGCAAGTTTCTACTTTTTACCAAAGTAGACTTGCTCACACGGGAACTTGTATACGTGGGAGCGCTTTTGACTGAAATACCCTCCCCAAAGTACTCTTCCCGCTTCTCGGTGTCTACTCCCGCTCGGTCGTGTCTCCTCCCCCTCGGTTGTGACTGTTCATCTCCCTCACCACCTTCACCTCCCGGAGAGCATTATATTTGTCCGTTCGATTCGCCCTCGTCGGAGAGCTTTTAGTCTTCTGGGCCTCATTCCCTTTAGGAGCCGTCAGTTCACCCTCGCCTTCAGCACCCTTACTGCCCTCATTTCATTGTTGGCCATCTTGCCCTCGCACTCGCTACTCTCACTGCCCTCATCTCTGCCTCGACCATCTTTCCCTCGCCCTCACTGCCCTCATCTTGGCCTTGCCCTCGCCTACACTGCCATATCTCGGCCTCGCCCTCATTTGAAGGTATGATATTTTTAATTAATTTGCTATGTTTTCTAATTTTAGTCATTGGATTTGTCCTGCATTTCCCATACGTAATTGGTTAACAAATGTCCTCAGTTGGTCTTATTTGGATTTTGGCTGTATTTCCCATATTATTGTAACTGTTACATGAAAACTAAAATTTGGATTTTATTGCGAATCAAGCATTAATTAGTTATAAATTGCTTGTTATGATTAGTACGTAATGATTAAATTTTGTATTTTTGTTATGAGTAAGCTTCATTCTACTTAATGTTGTGCAGTTAATTTAATCTACTATAATGTGATAGCATGATGGCTATCTTTTCCTTGTTTGTAATTTTTGAATGAATTGTTTACTCGTAAAATTGGAGATGTTTACTGATTTTGGATTGTTCATAGTAATAGTTCTTATATGAGGGTATTTCCTATTTTTCTTGCATTTTGAGTTCTTGCGATTATACAAGCAGATGAAGGCAAATATGAATTGTTTTTGTCTTCAGTCACAGTTACCTATTGTTCTTTTGCAGATCCCAAGTGCTGCCTTTTATGCAAAGTAACTTCTTTTATATGTTGATGATAGTTATTTGGGTACATAAACACACTTCTATTTCTGTACAATTCGCAAAGCAGTTTGTCTTCTGTAAATGAAGCACTGAATCTGTTGAAGTCTTGAGTGTATTTGTATTCTGTTACTTCGTTGCATGTATGTTATAATTCCAATATTGGGTCCACCTATTTGTTGACATAAAATATAAATATGTAAGGCACAGGGAAGAAATTGTTGAATTCCATGAAGTAGTTGTGGCCTCTAAAGGTGTGCATGTACCTACTCTTGGGAATTCTTGGATTATTTGTTGCTCATTTTTATATAATATTTGTCAACTTTTTGAGTTGTCTGTTTCACTTGGATTGATGTTGCTTCCAAATGACTTGGTGCTTATCCTATCTTTATTCTTTGTGCTTAATGCAAGCGAACTCTTATGATAGATGATTTCATTTATGTTTCCTTGCCATATATTATCTCTTAAAAAATATGCTTCTTGTTCTTTTCTTGATGTGATTAGTGTCTTTCTTGTCATATTTGTATCTTTTACGTTTTGGTTGGAGTGAGAACTATGACACAAAGCAAAGTTCTTTGCCTATGTGTTCGATTAGAACTTTTCATGTATTACTATACTCTAATAGAAATATTATGAGGATGTATTATTATTTTATTAATTTTAATAATTTTTTATGTATATTAAAGGGTTCGTGTTTATTTTGGCGCGTATCAAGTATATCATTGATATGTACCTATATCCATGATCATTGATACTATTATCCATATCAATACGGCCTTCCATGCTTTTAGGTATGTCTTAGTTAAAAGAACTCTTTAAATACACATTGCTCCAAAGTATAAAATATTAAAAAAAATATTTTTATATAAAAAATTTATATATAAATTTTAATTAGTATAGATAAATAAACCCATGTGGACATTTATAAAGTCTAATCAAAATATCTATATAAATTTTTAAAAAATTTACTGTTGTAAATTTTTATAAAATTGCTGTTGTAAAAATATCATTATCCTAGTAAAAAGGTATGACGAGGGCACACGTGGGATGCCCCTTCAACTAACAAATCCGCCTGCTCCCTCATCTGACAAAAGCGGCATTTATATCACAATCCGACGGCTCGAGTTGTCAATCAAAATACTTTTAAATATACGAGCCAATGCATATTAACTTTTTTCGTTGTCAATATAAAAAAGAAAAACGTCATGACCCACTTGAAGTGGCCCTTCAACACTTGCGAGTTAAATTCTCGGATGTTGTCTCCAAGTTCTTTTTTGTTTTGGCCAGAGAGCCTCCTGCTTCTGCTTACTGGTATTAAGTACCATTTTTTTTTCGTGAAAGCCATTTGGTACCATTTGTCATGACCTAACGCCACATTCGAAGAATTGTATGGGCGAGACAATGTTGTTAAACAAGCATTGAAAAATGCTAATAACTTTGCCAACTGAGTAAGCATTAAGGGGCATTTGAAAGCAACGTCTATCAATGATAAGGTAAATAAAACTAACTTGAATGAGATTCAACATGCACATACGTTGCTAATCTTCTTATCATAAAGAAAACAGGCATTATTTGGCTCGTACATGGGAGAGGGGTAACCAGGCCTCAAAGTCTAGATGTAAGACAAGTTTCCGCTTCAACAGTCCAATGCCAAACGACTTGTACCACTGCCAAATTCCATCAAGATGAATGCCGTAAAATTCAGAATCTTGTGTTTTTGACCACTTTACTACTAGGAACCTATCTCGCTTAAGCAGCGGTAGACATATTGACAATATCTGCAGTTTAGACAAAGGTTTCATAGACCACCAACACAATGCAAACTTTACAAGCGATCTAAGAAGCAGGCACTTTCTGCATTCATTTATCAGCTATCAGCAACAGATGAGCCCAACTTGATAGTAAAACCAAAGCTGATGCAAGTCAACTGGTGACCACTCGGACTTACCATCTTCATCCTTAGTGTATATGATCCCTACAAATGTTGTGTTGCCATGAGGGGAAGGTTAATAAAAAGTGCTGACAGTAGCAATGAATCCAAAATGTATCCCACAACATAAATGAAATGCATTAAGCAGTAAAATTATGCTATTACAAGTAATAACATTATCAGAGGCAAACATGAGCAGGATAAACAGAGTCATATATTATCATGCATTGTGAAACTGAACATCTAAAATTAATTGTTGACTTACAGGTGGGGTGAATCCTGGTAAACTCTGGCTGTGAGAGAGCACAAATTTGCCAGGAGATATTGGGCAAGATGTCTCCCCACAGAGGTTATGGCTCTCTGTGTGAATGCGCAACCCCAAAAAAAATACATAAATCACCAGATTTCCTCCATTGATGGCTTCACCTGCATCATTTTTTCAAAATATTATGTCTGACTTAATTATATGCCAAGAGAAATATCTTGTACACCTACTAACCAAAGAGGAGACTATCATGCAGCATAATCAGTATGATGCAAAATTATTATAACAATAAAACCATTAATTATATACCCTACACAAAACCCTTGCCTTAACCCAGAAAGGGTTTAATATCTCTCTTTCCCTGCTTCTCTCACCATCTTGCTTCATTAATCTATTTCTTTCAAAAATCCTCACTGCTCCCAATTCCTACACTTTGATTACTTATCGTGCATCAGCATATCAATCTGTAATTCAAATGGTTTGTACTTGGGGTTCTACCAAAAAGAAAATCAGCACTGGTTCAGATTGGGGCAGAAGTAAACTGCAGATGTGAATGTGAAGCAGTCTAATCCAAAACCCACCTCCAACAAAGCATAGACAAATATAAAACAACAAGGGTTTCCTCCGGTAAAACATTTTTCTTATTCTAAGGACAAAATTAAAAAAATCCTTTCTTTTTAACTCGTCTATGGATATACTCACCAACTTATCTGACAACAAAGGCGAAATGTCAGTGAAGACACCAAATGTGTAGCTCAGAGTTAATCCTGGGAAGTGTGGGATCACTCTAAGGCACTGAGTTCCAAAAATAGAATAACATTGTGTTCCAAACATGAAAGTCAGCAATAAATAGAAACACAGTCAGGCATTTACCATATAATAGTGCACCTTTCATGATATAATCCATTTTCTTCGTCTGCGCATAGATTATTGTACAAGGTTCTATGTTACTTCTTACAAGGTTGGAAGCATTTTAGAATGCTCAATTATAACGAGTTTTTTTTTGGTTCCCACTTATGACCACTTCACCATATCATAAATCAAGTGCTAAATTGTACAAACAATTTATAGTATTTAGGTCAGCTTTTTCTGATAAGCTTACAGAAAAATCTACACTCCAACTGTAGAAATTCATAATTCTGATGAAGGAAGGAATATATAGGTAATACAAACTGAATTCATCATGTATAAAGTAGTAACATGTATATCAATGTGGTGGCCAAAAAAAAAAAACCATGTATGTCAATGTAAAACATGAAATAGTAAATGGTTTTTTGCATATGAAACGAGTCTTCTTCTCAGAAAATAATCCTAGCATCTGTAATTTTTTTCCCTTAGTTCCTGATACCACCTCATAAAAACTGATATGAGACAAACACATCATTCAACAGAAGGAAAGAAATAAAAACTAACAGTAGTTTCACCTCATCAGTTATTTCATGCTACCACAGGATGCATCTAGCTAACCTTTTAAGAGAAAGAGGCTCACCTTACCATGAACTCAAAAGTAAATCACCATTCCGACACAGGCATTATTTAGCATGGGACAAGTATTCAGTTCAGTTAACATCTATTTACTAAGAAAATATCAGAAACATAATAAAAACACACATGTAGAGCCACTTATATGATAAAGTAACATGATGAGTACAAACACCTAATCTCAACTGTATGTCATTATCTATAATGTATTAACTATACTGCACCACTTAGCACTGTCATCAGCCATGTCTACACTCAACATACGCAATTTATTGCTCCTCTGCTCACTCAAGCTAAAGGCCATCCAATTGTCAATAGTAAAGTTTGAAATACGTGCCATTTTTACCATTTTCATTTCACATCAATAAATTTGCAAGCATATAATGGAAAGGAAAATTATAAATGTCCTGTAAGATGCTCTACAACTATGGAAGTAGATAAATTTAGAGATATTGTAGCTGCATGCAAACAACAGCCATCATAATCAATAATAAGCCATTTATTAATTGATTAAGATTTGCACAAAATTTATACTAACCAGTAGCTGCAGTGAGAGTAAAATTAGCTGGTTTTCCACTGATAACTGGGTCTGGAGAAATGTCTACCTCAGTCACTTTAACGTCATAATTACCCTTCCGGTCTGCAGCCATCACAATGAAAATCCAAGAAACAACTGAGAGACAACGCAAGTTACGCAACATAAAAGAAGAAACAAGAAATCACCCATCCCTTTTTGAAGCCAATCAACCTTCATTCCACAAGCTAATTACAATTATTACTAACATTAGCCGTATCCACAAAGATCCATTTCAAGTCATTACTTAAATTTCAGTTTCCTTAACATTAGCCGTACCCACAAAGATCCATTTCAAGTCATTACTTAAATTTCAGTTTCCCTATAAAACACTTCCTGGAACTAACTCCTATATGTCACTTTCCGAAGTTTGCTCAGATACTTGAGAAGAAAACAAAATTTCACAAAACCAGACACAGAAAAGGTCTCGAACAATCTCTGCAATAAATCTCAAATCTTTTAAAGTTAATTTGAAAAAAAACGACTTTCAAGAAAGTCATTCAGTTTGAAACAACACGCACCATTGCCCAAGAACGATTCGATCCCCCCGATAGATTTCAACGATTCAACAACCCAAAAAAGCCAAAGCATGCCTCCGAAGACGTACATCTATCAAACATTAAAAAACCCCTTATTCCACCACACAATCAGTAACGAACAAACTTCTTTTTAAAAACAAAAAACAATGAACAGAAAATGATGAGACGGAATTAGAGGCAACGAGTGAAACTGATATCGAGATGGAGTTCCTGACCACAGTAATCGACGGGCTTGGCCTGGGCGGAAGGCAGGCGGATGCAGACGGTGAGCAGCAGGAGGAGGGGAAGAAGGGAAACCAGGCGATTTGCGGAGGCCATGGACAAGAGAAGAATCGGAATGCAGGGGCCGACGGAGGGAGCTAAGCTAGGGTTCGGAGGAGAGCCGGCGGAGTGAAGACGGAAACTGGTGAGGAGAGGGAGAGAGGAAGGTGAGGTGAAGATTCGGTGGTGGCTTGGCTTGGCGGGGAAGAGTTTCTTTCTTGACGATAACAAATAAATAATAGAGTAAGTACAACAACATGAGAATAAATTAGAAAGGGCCTCGGTTTTATGCTTGCTACAAATACGCCCACTAAGGTATGTGATATTAATCAAATGCCTCCTCCTTATTCTACATTTTTGTTTACTTCTTTTGTTTTATATTAATAGTTATATTTATAAAAATAATTATTTTTATTAAAGGGTGAACCCCGCATTTATATTAATAGTTATATTTATAAAAATAATTATTTTTAATAAATAGTAAACCTCACATCTAAGAGAAGTAAAATAAACTTAAGATATTTTTTTTAAATAGTTAATTATTTAAATTAAATAAAATAAAGCTCTTAGTATAGAATAAATTTTTTTATTAAATAAAGTTATTAATATAAGACATTAAAATTATTAATTAGTGAAGATTGGGGAAATTTATATGGTAGGAACGGACGTGAGACACTCATACCTAATTTGATGTGTTCAACCTAGTTAGGTTGATTAGTGGCTCACACTAAGCCAGGTATGAGTGCCTAACAACCAATTTGAATTGGGAATTTAAGTTTTGTGGCTCCATAGAGCTAGAAAATTAATTAATTTTTTCTAAGGCCTTTGTTTTATAATTCAAAGTCAATCCTTTTGAAACAAAACCCTATACATCTATACCGATCTTATAAATTAAACATCTTATTAACACAATTATCTATGGCCGACATTTTAAAAATATGGGCTATGACACATTAAATTATGTATAGTTTTTTGTAAATGGGTCCCCTAAATTGGAGCCCTAAATCCTAAAGCAGCCAAATGCCCCAACATGAAAGTCTCATATCCCATGTGCCAGTATCAAAATTTTTTTCTCTCTTTTATACAATAATGAATATGTTGCAGTTGACATTTTATCTAATGGCTGCAGTCCTAAATATCCAAAAATACAGGGAGAAAGTGGTATGATTTGGTAAGAACACAGCCTCCGCACATAGCAATAATAGGACATAAAGGGATAAAAAAGAAAGAAGGAATGGACAGGGCCTGTGATTTGTCTTCTAGTTGAGAGTGTGGACTGGCAGGTCACCTCACCTGCTCTTCACCAGTCTCCACTCCACCCAACAAAATTAGAATCATGCCACCGGCAATCGCCATGGCGGAATGCGACAACCGCTGGCATTCGCCCGCTCGCACCCGTTGTTCGCGCTCCACATAGCAATTCACGTGATGAAAGATCCCCAAGATGCTTCAGGTCTCTTTCTTTTGTTGAAATAGACCCTTAATAATGGCCCTTCTTTTTTCTTGCTGCATTTTCGTAACAGGCCAGATCAGCAAATTTTGTTATGTTTAATGGTCCATATTCATTGAAGGGTGTTAATATCCTACTTAATTAGTGGTGGCTTATGTTTAGTATCCTTTATGTGTAATTATTATCTTGCCTTTTAATCTTTTTGTTTTGGATTTTATGTCCTTATTTTTTGGGTGGGATATATGTATATTTTTTCTAATTGGTTGATAAAACTATGCTCTATTTGAAATTTTTGGTGTGATATTTTGTATAGCTTTTAAACTTTTGTGGGCATTATATTTTTTGGGTTATTTGTATTTATAGCATGCAATATGTAACTTTTAAACTTTTATTCGTTTTTATGTCCTATATTTATATATATAGTTGTGTTTGATTTTTTTTTTGTTCGTTTGGTTTGTATTTTTATGTTGATATTTTTTTTCTCTATTGCAGTGTTGATTGTTATTGTTTTTTATACATGCATCAGGCATCATAAAATCACAATATATATATATATATATATATATATATATATATATATATATATATATATATATATATATATATATATATATATATATATATATATCTTTATATTCGAATAAATTATTCAGAGGCAGACGGAAATATCATAAATCATTAAAGTCGAATGGAAGCCAATAAATCAGCGGAATTATACATCCCACTCTATCATAGAGCAGAGTAGAACACCTAACATAATAAATTGAATCACGTCAGATCCTATCAGATCATATCAGATTTCATCCGACCATAATTGATCATATTCAACCGGATCGGAGCATACAATATCACAACAGAGCATTTCAGAATAGATCAGATCACAATAGAGTAGATCAAAGCAGATCGAATCGGAACATATTACCATATATCAGATCAACAGAGCATGCATATAAATCATATGAAAACAGAATGTCAGAAATGCTTACTCCCCTGTAGTTCTGGAAGTAACGACATTCGAAATTGCTCATTTTCTTAGAGTGTCCTCCTGGAGATGGCGAGGAAAACCTCCTCAAGTTCCAGAACATCTTTCTCATTACATTTGAAGGCGGTGGATAAACACTTCTTTTAACCTGGGACGTTTCCCTTGTTGTGGCCCAAAGACAACAGACATAACCTCTCCTTAACTCGGGGCACTTCACATTTCCTTCACCCGTAGGTGGCAGACAGAACCTCATCTACCTGGAGATACTTTTATCTCAACGTGCCCGTAGGCGACAGACAAACCTTCCCCTTACCCGGAGACTTTTCTCTTTTTGTGCTCGTAAGTTGCAGACAGAACCTCCCCTTAACCCGGGGATGTATTACGTGGCTCTTCGGTGGAGGACAGAGACTACCCTATTCGGGGCCACTTCCCTTGTTGTGGCCTGACGACGGAGGTTGAAGCCTCCTCTTACTCCGAGCCACTTCTCTCTTTTTTGGAGATTGAGGGCGACGGGCAGAGTCTCCTTTTGCCCCAGGGCGTTTCCCCCCTTATGGATTCGCTAACTTGAGGAATAGACGCTTTCATTGCATAGAACACCCTTGAACTAGCTAAAAACGCATTTTAAACGGAAGAAAATGGACTCAAAATGACTTCCGAAACTCTCCTTACTATGTGACATTTCTTCCTTATATAATCGCCAACTCGAGGAATAAATGTTTCCATTGCGTAGAACACCCTTGAATTAACTAAGAATGCATTTTGAACAACTTAAATCAGACTTAAAATGAGTGAGAAACGAAGAAAAGAAGTTTCAAAATGTTTTGAATCTAAATGACAAATGGTTTATATAGAAGAAGAGGATTAATATGCGTTTGACGTGTGTCTGACACGCGTCACGCTTCAGATGTGTGTCTGACGCTTTTGAAGCACCACCGCGTGGCACACACTCGGCTTGCGTGCTACCACGTGGCGACAATTTATTATTTTCTTTTTTTCTTTTTTCAAAACTTAAAAATACGACATCTTTTTACCCCGAAGTTAGAATCGTGCATTCTTTGTACTGATGGACTCGTATCGATAAGACCTTTAAAAATAGACCCACATGGGTAGGTTATTTCGTACTTTTATTTGTGAGTCCTGTCCATGCTTCTCGAGGTCGTAACTTTCACTCTCAACCTCCGTTTTGCTTGTTCTTTGGTTCGTTATGCTCGTTAATTCAAGCTCTACTAATATACCAGGATTCTATTTCTTGAAACCCCTTAAAATTTTACTAAAATTTATATAATTACCCTTAATCCTCCCATTTAAGCGTAATCAGAACAGAGGTGTTACAGTTATTCACCTATTTCTTCTTCCTACTCAAAAACCAATTTTGACTTATACATTTGGGACATGTATTCTTCGCAAAATTATGTGAAAAATGAAGTAGTGAGTGATGAGTTTCTATCTTTTTGTGGGGTGGCTTTTCAACTAGATAGATTTTCTGCTCATTGCCGTTTAGAAGGGCTTTAGGCAAAAGGTGGACAAGGAAAATTGAAATTGTGCAACTCGTGGAGGTACAATCATTTTCTGCTGATTTTAAATCAGAGGATCTTCTATGTGTTTAAGTAAAGGTACTAACCTATTGGAGCTCATTATATGTAATGTTTGAGTTTTTACTTTGAGCATTTTGTTCAGTTTCCTCTGTAGATTTGGATGGCTATGACTTAGATATGGTGTTTGCAGAATGTGTCTCCCTCAGATACACATGATATTGTGATATACTTGGATCCAACAACTATTGTATATGAGGAGGCACCAAACGACTAGCTACCTTCATCCTTACCAATTGCCTATATTGAAGTTGGAAGTGATCAAAGTTTACCTGATCTTCCACTTAGGTACATAGTTTTATATTTTTAATGTCAGAATCTCCTTTAATTCATAAATTTCCAGTTCCTCAAGAAACATGCATAATCGAATAAGAGAAAATGCAAAAGCGATTTAGCATAGATGGTGCAAATATTAGTCCCCTAGAGGAAGAAGAGAAAGGGAGGGAATATGTGGGATCCAGAGAGGTTGACCTCACGAGAAATTTGTAGCCTTTTGTGGTCTTAAAATTGGCTGATACTGGATAGCCATGTTGTCTGGGCTGGCATATTGGATTTTTATTCAAGTTCTCCTAGAGCCAGGCTATATTTGCCCCTTTGCATGCTAAGATCCCTGTGTCCTTATTATGTTTATAATTATTTTAGTACAAAGGATAACATGCTAAACTCTAATATCAATGCTACTTGATTATGTATCAGTTTAATTTTTTAAAGGTTCATTAGTAAATATATCACTAAAATGATAGCAACATTTATAGATTTTTAGGAATTGAACAACATTTATAGATTTACATGATGATTTGATTCCCCAGTTGGAGTGGATTCGACAAGTCGAAGTCTGACATCACAATGGTGTGGATGCTAGAAGTGGAGAGGTTCACGATGATGACGGTAAAGATCCATGAATTTTCAAGCTTTCATTTAGGCATTAATTCACGTTCTTTGATTTGAGTATATCTACTGATTGGATAATTATGGTGGTTGCCTTCTTTGCAGGAGGAAGACGATGAGTTTGTGTCTAAAGCATTGATAAAAATGGACCAGGGTTGGTTGCACTAATTTAAAAGGGAGGCTACAAACCGCTTTCTCATGCATTTTCATGGGTCTTATGAATGACGAAGCCATGGAAATGCCAGGATCTTATGAATGACGAAGCCATGGAAATGCCAGGATTATCGACCAAGAACCAGGAACTGTCATTATCGGTTTCATCGATAAGGGTAGGCCACTTATCACTATTGCATTTTTTTGTTTTAAGATGAATTAATTTATTTTACTGCTCATGCTTATGGCTTTTCAATGTATTTTTGGTGAATTGATGGACACAAAATTTCTTCCCTTTTATATCAACTCTGCTCATGCTCATGGGCAGAAGTTTTTTTATCAACATTTGGGTCCTCTCGGTGCTTCAACCTTGTCTTTACCAAATGAACCTTCACTCAATGATTCCTACTTCCAGTTAGAACTTAGTCCCTGTCGTGTTGCAGCAAATTGTTTATACAAATGGTTCAATAAGATGTAAATACTTAAATTGTTGGAGTACTTTCAGTCATTTAGATAGGAGATCGTTCATTGGACGTTGTTGTGCATTTGTGCTTAGTTCAATGGTTATTCTTTAGGCATGTGACCATGAACTCCCAATTTCAATGATCTTCACATGCTTCTAGTTCCTTCTCGCTTGAAGGGGAAATGTCGGACTGGGGAAGCATTTAATTCATCACACTGCAAGAGGTTTTTTTATCATAGAAAACTTGCATTGAACTTTTTGCCAATTATAGCATATTGCGGCCTTTTCCAGGAGATAGGGGAAAAGGTATTTTTTATCCTTATTCGAATTACTTTTTTTGTTTGTAGGAAAGTGATGGGAGCAAAGTATTATTTGAATGGTTTTGATGCATAAGAGAAAAGTATAGATGTACTAGTAAGTCCTCGTAAAACTGTGAAATATAGATCAGCTAGAGACAGCTCTGGGATAATGTTTTGCAATATATTTAGTCGTATGTTGCATAGTAGGTTCTAGACCACCGGGTCATGTTCCACTATGTGTTCTTAATGTATCCATAAGTGATAGATATGAATTCTCTTTAGTTTTTTTGTGATGCGCATTTTTAAGTGTGTCCAGAATGCCTATCTAGAGAACTTGCCTTTTGATTTGTGCTCATCATGTTCACAAAATGCATTGCAGCTCACAATCATGATTTTTTTACTTGCAAATCTACAATCTGCCATAGTAAGTCATAATTTTACAAAGTCTAGTGTGATAAATGGCTGCAACAATAAGGTTGTCACTGCACGTGACAAATTCTAGATGATACTTGGCACAAGCAACTATCAAAGATCATACGATGAGCAATATTGATATGTTTTGCCTAGGGTATATAACGCCTGAGATTTTTCATCACATTATCTTTAAAATTCATGGAAATTTTTTACAATATAATAGCCGTAAATCAGGAAAAATGACGAAATACAAAACATGTGAAAGTAGTTTACAATTTAAAACATCAATTTTTTCCATCTAAATTTTTGCTCATTCGATCAAACATCATACAACCAAATCAAATAACCTTAGGCGCTACTCGAAAATAAACGTATGAATAAATTGCTATGATCATAGACTTTAAATACAAATTTCTCTTAGACATCCCTGAGTGCAAGTCCCATAACAGTCCACAGTCTAATCCAAATTATAAATCTAGAAAGCATAAACACCTTAATTCTCATCCCACCCAATACATTAGATCGTGGCACAAAATAACACTAGCAATGAGTAAAAGATATACCTGAGTCGAAGGAAATCAATCCATCACTTTAACAAGCACCCAACTCCAGGAGCTCTCAGTTACAAACCTACAAAAGCCTTCTTACCAATGAGGCTAAAAATAGGGTAAGTGAGTATTTTCATACACAGTAGGAAAATACCCATTAGGGGAGTTTTAAACAGTGAATTCAATAAGTCCATACATAGATGCGTTCATGCAACTCAAACATGAAGCAGACATGCATATAACAATCATGCCAAACACACACCATCAAAACAATCTTACACATACACTCTTAATCAAAGTCTTACAAACTTACTCGTACAATCATACATTTACTCATACAACTTACACATACTTGTATGACCTTACTCGTACACCCTTACTTGTACAATCTTTCTTAGAAACATACGCTTACAGTCTTGCTCAGAAACTTACGTTTACAGTCTTGCTCAAAATCATACTCTTACAGTCTTGCTCAGAATCATACTCTTATAGTCTTGCTCAGAATCATACTCTTACAATCTTACTCAGAAACATACTCTTATAGTCTTACTAAAAAACATACTCTTACAGTCTTACTCAAAAACTTACGCTTACTCAAAAACATATATACTCACTCATACATTTGTACTATCGACCACTGAAGCTCATTACCATTAATAAGCTCCAGCGTCGAAATAGAAAAGAATATCATTGGGGGCATCACCTTAACCTCCGGGGAGTGACTAGACGCCATAGACTTTTCCGAAGACAAGACACATCAATGCTCATGGGGCATAGGATCAAATAGGTAAGAGTAGTTCCATGATACTTACCTGAGTGCGCAAACATAGACATCCACACATAAGGGGTCATACAATTGCCCACACTTTAGGGGTCTTATAGTGCAAGTGCCACTCTTGGGTAGAAATTATACAATGCCACTTTTGGGAAGAATCATACAGCGCCACTCTGGGGTAGAAATCATACAGTGCTACTCTTGGGCAGAATCATACAACACTCTTAATAGAGCATCAAACATATGGGCTTAATATATCACACAGACCAAATCGAAAACATACATCGCTCTCAATAGAACATTAGACGTTTGAGGCTCAATATAGAACACAAACAACATCCCAAAGGATAAACACCATGACAAGATATGAGAAATGCGCAGCTGACTCATTATCAGTTAGCTCAAGCACAAAACTTAATCCGTCGAACCCTCAGGTTTCAAACTCACAATGCTATCATTAGCTTTGCGAGTACAATTATGCCACACAAACTCTCAAACATACCGTGCTCCATTGATCAAACCAAAGCTAAGCCCGATTTGAAACACTAGTTCATCAGGGTAGCAAATTTCATTTAAGCCGTCCAACTCACAACATAGCTCACCGTACACAAATCCTTACGTATTCATACAATCTTTGCCATCCACCTTATGACCAACACATCTTACTCGGAAGTCATCAAACTGAGCTCCTCAGAGAGCCAACATCAATTATCACCCTCTTACCTATACCTCACTTATTATGCTTATTTTTTACTTCATAATTTGTATGTTATGCTTGTACAATTATGCAACACTCTTACTGTCTGACAATTCCCCAACATACGCTCTGATCCAGGCCAAACCAATCCGATCCACTCTAATCCTCGCATGTCAAACTTACATCCGTAGTCTTTCATCATATGCTTGCACATCCACATCCAACTCCATATGAAACCCTCTGTTACCTCTTACCGTCCATCACACATACTTCTGCCAACACACACATACACATATCCATAGCATAGGCGTATAGCCATCATACATATGCATGTCCATCACACATACGTACAACATATACATAAATCTATACATAGCTTAGCGACAAACTCGCTAGCCATCACTAGCACATACACAATCCACATACGTAGATTACCAACATACTCGCTAGCCATCACTAGCACATACATATTCCACATACATAGCTTACCAACAAACACGCTAGCCATCACTAGCACACACATAATCCACATACATTAGCTTACCAACGTACTCACTAGCAATCACTTGCACATACATACACATCCATATACGTAGCTTACCAATATACTCACTAGCCATCACTAGCACATACATACACATCCATACATGTAGCTTACCAACATACTCGCTAGCCATCACTAGCACATACACAATCCACATACATACATCAACCATACTTAGAGCTCACATACATGTCATATGCATTTCAACATGACATAATTTATCCTCTTACATCATGCAAACAGATCATGATTTAACATCCAAAGTATTAAATCATATAATCAATCCTAGCATGCTGCTACACATTCAAAGCATGCTACCATGAAATTACGAGTTCAAAGCTCCCCTACCTCGTAATTATGACATTTGATGGCAAGCACATGACGGTGGCGTCAGCGGTGGCAGAATTGGCAGCATAAAGCATAGCCAAATTGAGAGAGTTGCTGTCCCGAGGGTTTAGGAAGCGCCGAAAGTACTCACGGCCCAACGGAGTGACACAAACCAACACAGAAAAATCCGCGATCAACAGCGGCACACTAGGGCGGCCGGGAGAATGGTCATGCCAACGAGTGGCAGGTATGATAGAAAGTCTAAGTGTACTTACTGAAGATCGGCCGGCAGCTGAGAAGTACTTGGCTGGCCCCAAGACATCGAAATTAGCCGTGGATAGCACCCAACGACGTTGATTTAGCATCTACAAGGGCCCACATAAGGACAGAGGGCATGGGACGATGCTTGAGGACATATGAGAGGTGGAGGAGGGCTATGTGTCAATTCCATTCGGTGGCAGAGCCATCCGATGGTCAGGTGGCGTGAATGAGGTGCATAGACCCTGAAACGCACGCGTGACCACATGCACAAGCGGCCAAAAAGGGCAACTCTAGGGGGAGATGGGTTGGACGGTGGAGACGCAAGGCCCACAAAAGGGCAACTAAGCTAGGGTCAGGAGGTGGTGGCCGACTGAAACAACAATGACATTGCCGATCGCCACCCACACCCAAAACTTATGGTGCGGGCGGTTGTGCATCTTGCACGTAAAAGGGTGAAGGGGTGACTCAAGGTCGAGCAGTGACGGGGCAAAGGCCAAGGTGAAACAAGGTTAACCCCAAGGCCAGCCGGATGCCAATCGGTGACCGGAGGCGTCATAATGGCAAAACAGCTACGAAGGGTCGTATGGGTAAGAGCCAAATCGAGGCATAAGGGTGGAGCAAGACAATAGGGGTGAAGCGGGGTCAGAAACGGCAACCCCCAACTGACACTAGGTCGAGGTAGGCTGGATGGAGTCCGTCCAGTGGCCGTATGATGATCGGAAACACACCAGCAACTCAAAAAAATACTCTAGACAATGAGAAGAAGAAGAAACCCGAAAAATGTGCCAGTAGCTCACGTAGGAGCAAGGAGAGCATGGTGGCAGCTCTAGCCAGTGCCTATGGATTTTTAGCAGCCAAATGAAGATAAGTCTAGTTGAGGGCGGCCGCAAATGGCAGCAAAATCGCTCTCCTATTGCCAAAAATTGAATTTAAGAGGTGAGAAAAACTGAAGAAAAGACCGGTACCTCATGGAGGAGCAGAGAGGACATGGTGGCGGTCATAGCCAATACCAACAGACTCGTGGCGGTAAGGTAAAGTGGATCCGACAAGAACCAATGGAATTCGACGACAGAGGAGGGACAACAGAGCAACCAGAAACTCACTCAGGTTTTCTCACAAAGTTACTGGACCTGAAAAACTTACCGGACGTCTAATGTTTATGGAATCTGATCGTCGGGTTCAGAAACTTATACTCTTTTTTATTTTTCCATTTATATCCCTAACACATGCTAACCTCTTGTTTACGCGTTGTACCTCCAAAATTCGCACCGAAAGAGTGCGGCGAGGCCTGTGGCCCACAACTAAGCCCCACACACGACTCTATGGGTATAATACTGAGGTCAAATATGTAAATACAAATATGCCAAAGTGTCACATTTTCCCACCGAAAATTATCAGAGAACTAGCAGAAAAATCACAGAAAATCATAGAAAAATCAGGAACATTACAGGGTAGACTTGTTTCTGTCATGCTTTTGTCATTTTGTCATTTCCTTGTTTTGTATGTTGGATTGGTATGGGGATCACTCACTACTTTTTGGATTTTATTTTATTTATGTGACCTATTTTGACATGGTTCTTATTCTGATTTTGCTTTTGCATTTGGTGTAACTTGAGTTACAATATTTCTCTAAACTAATTCTTTTATTTTTTGGCCTTTAGTTGTACCTCCTCTATTTTCATTGTTGCCTAGGTGACTTATAGTGAAACCAATTTTACATTCTCGGCCCATAAAAATAGTTGCGTTTTTATGTTGGATCAATATGGAGGTGAATCACTGCCTTTTGGATTTTATTTTTCTTACGTGAACTATTTTGACGAAGTTTTCAATCTGATTTTTCTTATACATTTGGTATGTATTGTGTTAGAAGAATTCTTTAAATTAACTTTTTGTTAGTTATCTGATATGACCTTCTACAAGCTTTCTTGTACAAGATAAATAGGTTGTTCATCGTCATAATTTTACTTTTGGACCTTTGGTTGTACCTCCTCAATATTCATCACTGTATAGATGATTTATATGATTTATAATTAAACCAGCTTTACATTTCACTCTTACCAATTGGGGTAATGTTTTGCAATATATTCAGTCATATGTTACACATGAAGGTCTAGACAACAAGGTCACTTCCTCCATGTGTTCTTAACATATTCATAAGTGACATATATGATTTGGTTTTTGTTTTTTAGTTATATGTATTTTTGAGTATGTCCAGAATGCCTATCTAGAAATTTTGCCTTTTGGTATGTGCACATCTTGTTCACGCAATGCATTGCAGCTCCCAATTAGTTTTCCTTTTTCTTTTTTACTTGCAACTCTACGAGCTGCCACAGTCAGTCATAAGTTTTATAAATTGTGTGATCATGGATATGCATAATACTTAAAGTCCAGTGTGATAAACAGCTACACCAATAAGGTTGCCGTTTCATGTGATGGATTCTAAAGATCACTTGACACAAGCAACTACCAGTGATCATATAGTGAGCAATGGCAATACATTTTGACTAGGGTAGATTTCCTTCTATAATGTTTTGGTTGTTTTCTCATTTTCCTTTTCGCCATTGAAATCTTTTTTTAAGCTCCCAAAAATATGATGAGCTTCTCTGGTTCCTTTGATTCATTTGGGTGTTGGGAATCCTACACTGCAATCAGGATAGTTTTTAGTCCACGATGGAGCCTATATGTGGGAAAATCCAATTTATGAGACTATAAGATTTGGTCAGGATCCAAAAACCGGAGAACTAAGTGAGAAAGTCTACCAAAATTGTTGTTTTTACAGTAAGCTACATGTGCTATTTTTCCTACATTTTACTTTTTGGATATGAGTTGAAGAAATGTTATTTGGTTTGCAGGGATCATCAAAGGCTATACTTATTCCTTCATCGTTAGCATTTAAATATGTAGGTTGTTTGTTATAGATGACATGTCTATTCTTAGTTCCCTTTCCGAATTAAGTGATATTAAATAAATAAGAAAAAAATATATGGAGCAAGTTATACTATGTGGTTGACAAAAACAACTTTAAATGTATACCATGTAAGTAGATTAGGTTGGAATGTACTTCTCCTCCTTTGCAATTTTAAGCTCCATTTAAGTTTTCTGCTTATACAAATGGTTTGATAAAATGTAAATACTTAAATTGTTGGAGTATTTCGAGAAATTAGATAGGAGATCATTAATTTGGATGTTAGTATATGTAATTTAGTGGTTCTTCTTAAGGAATGTGGCCAAAACCTCCCAATTTCAATGATTTTCACTTGCCTCCAGTTCCTCCTTGCTTGGAGGAGATATGCCGAAGTGAAGACACATTTAGTTCATCATACTGCAATGGGTAAGAAAACTTGCTTTGGCCTTTTTAACAATTAGTGCATATTGTGGCCTAAACCAGGAAATAAGGGGGAAAAGTGTGTTTTATCCTCATTCAGCTTACTTTTTTTTGGTAGGAAAGTGATAGGAGTAAGGTATTCTTTAAGTGGTTATGATGCTGAAGAAAAAAGTGGAGATGTACCAATAAGTTCTGGTGAAACTGTCAATTATAGATCTGCTAGAGACATCTCTAGGATAATGTTTTGCAATATATTTAGTCATATGTTGCATAATAAGTTATAGACCACCGGCTCATGTTCAACTGTCTTCTTGACTTGTCCATAAGTGACATGAATTTTATTTAGTTTTTCTGTGATGTGTATTTTCAAGTGTGTTCAAAATGCCTATCTAGAGAACTTGTTTTCTGATTTGTGCTTGTCCAGTTGGCAGAATGCATTGCAGCTCCCAATTATGATTTGTTTTAATTGCAGCTCTAAGATTTGCCACAGTTAGTCATAAAATTTACAAATTGTGTGACCACGTACATGCATAATACTTAAAGTCTAGTGTGATTAATGACTGCAACAATAAGATTGTCGCTGTACATGACAAATTCTAAATTCTAAATCATAGTTGATCATACGATGAGCCATAGTGGTACGTTTTGCCTGAAGTAGATTTGCTTTTGTCACATTTTGGTCGTTTTCTCATTTCCTTGAGTTTGTGTGTTGGATTGATATGGGTATCAATCATTGCTTTTAGGATTTTATTTGACACATGAGAACTATCTTAACATGGTTCTTATTCTGATTTTACTTGTACATTTGGTGTATCTTGTGTTAGAAGATTTCTTTAGACTAAACCTTTTCTTTTTTGGTATTCGATAGTGCCATCTTTTAGCTTTGTTGTACAAGATAAAGAGATTGTTCATGCTCTTAATATTAATGTTCGATCTTCAGTTGTAACTCCTCCGTATTCATTGCTGCAGAGGTGATTCATAGTGAAAGCAATTTTACATTCTTGGCTCGTAAAATGGTTGTGTTTGTATGTTGAATCAATATGGATGTGAATTACTGCCTTTTGGATTTGATTTTACTTATGTGAACTATTTTGACATAGGCCCCAAACTAATTTTGCTTATGCATTTGGTATGTATTGTGTTAGAAGAGTTCTCTACATTAACCCACTTTTTTCTTTGTATCGAATATGACCGTCTACAAGCTTTCTTCTACAAGATAAAGTGGTTGTTCATCCTATTACTGATTGGGATAATGTTTTACATATATTTAGCCATATATTACATAATAAGGCCTAGACCACAAGATCACTTGCACCATGTGTTCTTAAAATATCCATAAGTGATATATATGAATTTTCTTTTGTTTTTTTTCATGATATATTTCGAGTTTGTCCATAATACCTACTAGAGAGTACTGTCTAGATTGTGTGCATCCTTTTGACATAATGCATTGATGCTCCCAATCAGTTTGTTTCTCTCTTTTGTTTTTACTTGAAAATTTATGAGCTTCCATAGAGTCATAAATTTTACAAATTGTGGACCATAAGCATGGATAATACTTGAAGGCCATTGTGGTAAATGACTGCAACAATAAGGTTGTCATTGCACATGATGGATTCTAAAGATTACTCAACAAAAGCAACTATCATTGATCCTACAATGAGCAATAGTGATACATTTTGATTAGGTTAGACTTGCTTCTATCAATTTTGACCATTTTCTCCTTTTCCTTTTGGCCATTGAATTCTTTTGTTAGGCTCCAAAAAATAAGATGTGCTTTTCTTGTTGTTCATTTGATTCGTTTGAGTGTTGGGAAGTTTGCAATGAAGTCAGGATAGTCTACAGTCTATGGTAGAGCCTGTATGTGAAAAAATCTAATTAATGAGTATTAGATTTGGCTAGGATATGAAAACTGAAGAATTCAGTAAAAAAGTCTACCAAATTGTTGTTTTCACTAGAACCTACGTGTGTTATTCTTCCTAAATCTGAGTTGAAGAAATGCTATTTGGTTTACAAGCATCATAAAAAACCAGTGTTCTGGGTGAAGTTGTCATTGGTTTTGCAAATTATGCTTATGCAATTTGACTTATCTCCGCTACTATATTGCTGAGGTCTTCCACTTCTGACGTAGTTTTGCATGTGAGTAAGTTCTCTTTCATACCCTTTCTCCTTATACATATATTATGTCATGCCCTGGCACCCGCCCGACCAGAGCCAAACCCAGTACAAGGGTCGGTCGAAGCACACTGGGGCAACGAAGTTTCGATTTGTGGAAGACTTGACCCCTTAAACGGGTTAACAAAATACGGAGTAGCACACCACATTATCTTTGTACAAGAGGAAATAAGGAAATATAAAGGACGATGAAATCAGAATTTGTCCTCAAGTCTCATACCCACATCATTATACAACACTAAGCCATCATAAGCGGCCCAAGTCATCACATTAAAATGAGTCTAACGCCAAAATGGCTAACAAAGTATAAGATAAAGTCATCCAGACATAAAAATCTAATACACAAGCAGAATAAACAAGTAAAGATAACAAGGCCACTAGGCACCCTCGCCTACTCCAGACCATCCACCAAACGTTCCTCATAGAGAGGGACCTGGTCGTCTACATGATACACCATGCAGCCCTAAAACAGAAAACACAAGAGAAAGTGGGGTGAGTAAAACACTTAGCAAGATTTTGTACTTCAAGATGATAAGTCTAAAAATATCATAGATAATCCACACTATACATCGCATAACACATATCATAATATCATCTCATTTTTTGATCACATCCTCAATGTTTAACCATACTCAATCATAAGTAATTATCCTGGATGAGAGTGTCTCACATATCACCCATAGCATAAATAATCATACTAGATCATAAACATTCATCCTGCATAACAAGTGTCTCCAACACACTAGCAATAATCGTGCATATCCATAAACATTCATCCTGCATGAAAGTGTCTCAAACACACTAACATAATCATGCATATCTATAAACATTCATCCTGCATGAAAAGTGCCTCTAACACACTAACATAATCATGTATATCCATAAGTATTCATCCTGCATGAAAAGTGTCTCTAACACACTAACATAATCATGCATATCCATAAGCATTCATCCTGCATGAAAAGTGTATCTAACATACTAACATAATCATGCATGTCCATAAGCATTCATCCTGTATGAGAAGTGTCTTAACACACAATCATAATCATGCATAATAAAAAATAACCCTGCTTAATAGGCCAAAGCATAAGCAGTCCCTGCTCACTCCAGACAATCCCGATTGGAAAGTCTGAAGCAATTACGCAGTTTGGGTAAAATCCCTAATGGGGAAGTTACCCCCTGCTAAGCCAGTGCACTCGACTACACCAACCTAGATTCTCAAGGTCCAGATGGTCTCAATAGTTTAGTCTCCTTATAGCATTGCTGCTCTTCTTAACCTGGGGAGGAAAACCCATCCTTGAGGACATCAAACCCCTTCCTTTTGGATGTAAAACTGAATTGACAAGCCTTCGATCGATTAATTCGGCAAGCAATATCACCCAATTGCATCCAATTGATCAATCACGGCTAAACTCAGTAAATCTCATTCATAAAACCTTTTTCATGATGCATGCAACATGGTACATACGTGAACAACATTACATGAATCCTAATACATGAGATATGCTCAATTCAGTCCATAAATGCATCATTCTACATCCATATGTGTCAAATATTCACTACATTTGCTTCCACACGTGTGTGTGCATAGCAATAATGTTCAAATCCTAAACATTGCCATATGCATCATGAATCAACTATCATCATACTATGCATATGCTCTCATGATTTTATAATGATTCCTCCTTACTGAAATCATGGATGAAAACCATCAAAAAACACAAGTCTAAATCAATCAACACCTCATGCTAGACTTAGATAAGCTTACTCATCACTAAACTTATGCTAGACATGGAAATATAATTTACCATGGCATGTGAAAGCATACAAGTCCATTCTCATGTTTTAAACTTGCTGGAATCCTAAGTAAAACATGGGGAATCACTCATCATGAATTTAGTTTAAGAATTTTAACTTGCTAGAATCGAATAACATGCAACCCATTATCATGCTTGAAAAACATCATGGCTTACACATAATATTCATGTCATCATAGTAGCATTTCTAAGTAAAAATCACTCATCATAATTATAATAAATGATATTTAAGAAGAAGAACCTGAAAATGCTGAAAAATAATCAAAATGGCACAAAATGCCATTTGGTCGTTCGATCGGCAAGAAGGCCTTTCGAACACCTGGCCCTTCGAACGCTTGCAAGGCCATTCGATTGCCTATACAATAACTTTGGTTCGTCTTCAACCTTGCGAACCCAAAAATGAAAATACACAAAATCACCATGAACATTCAAATCTCACTTCCAAACATCACAATATTCAAATTAAAGCTTAGGAAATAGTAGATATAGTCATTCATCAACTAAAACACAAAAAAATCACTAAAGCTTTACATAACCCACCATTAAAGCTCAACATCAAGCAAAACCCACATAAATCTTTCCAAACTTCAAATCCGAAACACATACCCATTTTGGAAGAAAAACCCTTACCTTTAGTGAGAATCTTGGTCCGAAATCGAAGCTCCAATAACTTCAAATCCCTACCCACATTTAGGGTTTTGTTAATACCTTAATAAATCTAATTTTTTAAGCTTAAATCACTTAAACTTGTAGTTCTAGGGCTTGTTATGTTCCAAAACAAAAATCCCTTATTAGAAGTTTGAAATATATATTAAAATCATAAACTTTTGTTGTGTAAAAAAAGATTTAACCTTGGAAAAGATGAGATTAAGAAAGATTAGGCAAAACCCTAAGAGATTAATAGAAAAATCAAGACTAATCTTACCTTAATCAAGATTTCCTCTTATGGAACGGGGATTAGGGCTACTCAGCTTCCAGGTCTCAGCCTTCCCAAATGGGAATGGAGCTGGGACTTTCTATTTTTATAGTAAGTCATGGGGCATACCTAATAGAAAATTGGGGCATGAATATAATTTTACACTAAAAATGGGTAATTTGTTCATTTTGAGTCCAAAACGAAGTTTAAAAATTTTGAAACACTTAATTACTAAAATAAGATGGGTTTAGGGTCTTATGAGATCTATCATCCTAAATTTCGAGCCCACAATGGGACCGATTCCCTACTTTTTTTGAAAAATTGCCAAAAAATTCAAAAAATTTTGAATTGACTTAGTTTAACATAAAAACAAGTAAAATGAAAAAAAAAATTAATTAAAACTATAGTTAACCATCTTAATCCCAAAACATGTCAAATCGGCAAAATTAACACTAAAACCACATAATACTTAACAAAATAAATTAAATAAACCAGTTTAGGATTTAAGGATCTTACATATTAGACAAGTAATAAAAAATGAAATCCATTAAAGATGAAATGTTTATGCATAAATTAATGTCACCAAAGAATCTAGATGTTCAAGAAAAGAATTGAATTATGGGGTTGCGATATTGATTACAAGTAACAATCCAAAGACTTTATATAGAGAGGGATATAATAAAGAGGTGTCAACACAGTTGCATTGCAAAATTCCACAGAGCCAATTAGGTGGTGAATGCTTGAAATAAAGCATCATATTTGCTAATGAACTCCATTGGGTAAGTCATTATCTCCCTCGATAAAACAGATGGGGCAGCTTCTAAGCATTCAAGTGATCAAGTAGCTGAGGTTTGTACTAACTTGCTACAGTCATATGGCCATTTCCATACATAATTTGGTCTCATTATAGCATTTCCTTAAAATTTTTTGGGTCCTGCTGCTTATTCTATGGCTCTAAAATTTCTTCTTATGACAAATGTATATTCAACTATAAAATTTTGATACGAGTATTACCCATGGAAAACAATTTCCTGAGATATAGTGTCTTTCCAATCATATAGATTTATAACCTTGTTTATATGCTTGAAGTATATGTTTAAGTCTGATTTTTAGGGTCATGTATGTGGGTCAAAGAATAAGAATGCATTTTAAATGGCTAATTCCAATGAGATCGTAGAGAATTGTGCGGCTTTAGGTGGGACATTAGGATCAAGTTGAGATGACAGATCCTAACAAAGCACCCCAAAAGATGGAAAAAGAAGTAGCAGTGCTCACCGATATGTTGCAAGCTTCCTTTCATTGCTAACTAGCAATGCTTCTGCTCAATGTCAACCAGCCCATATGGGGTCGAGTACTGAATAGTTAGTGAGTTCATGCCGGGATGGAACTTTAGATGAATTGGGCAGTGGTCTTGACAATTATCAGATAGAAGATAGAACATATGATTTAGACATGTAATGTGAAAAGTTGATGTAGCTATTTTGTAGAGATAGGCAGAAGTCTCCAACCTGGAAAAACATATTCTATGAAAACAAAAAATGGAGAAGGGCCAAAAGGGGAGCAATACTTTTGCAAAAAAGTTAATTGTCTACAAGAGAAGCGAGATGCACTCAAAAGATAGTGTGAACAACTTGGATCCAAAGAACTCGAATGGTAGATTTTACTAATATTTCGTTTTATATTACATGTATTGAGCAATTATGAGTTGAAGGGTATTGTAAAGGCTTGAAAAACAGATAGTAGTAATCCTCTTTTGTTTGTTGCGCAAACTAAGCTTTGTGTTATTAGAATAGGATGTTGATGTTTCAATTTCTATATGAACATTGTCTTGCAATGTTTGTGTGAGAAAAAAGTCTAATTTGATGAAAAAAATTTAATCTGTTTATCATTTATATTTTTCATTCAAGTGAAATATGATATGATTGGTCTTTAATTACCATAAAAATAGATCTACTTGATCTTGCAAATTATGCTTATAGGCATTGATGTGAACATCATCTTACTTCGACTAAGGATCAAGATTTGTGCATATGCATCCTATGATAATCCTTAGTTGTGGGACACAATCATCATGAATAACAACGTGTAGTCATACTAACATTTTAGTATTGACTTGAAACTAAATAATAATAGGAGACCGGAAGTGGCATTGTGAGCAGTAATGTGAGCATAAGCATGATAACCCATTTGATTCTCATTATTTTGAAATCAAATTTGTAGTCATCTGGGCGAATCAAAACATATGGTGTTGTCAGATCTATATTTGAGAAAGGCCATTGTAGACTACAAATATTGGCACTTTACTTAGTTGTAGTACTTGAGTTTTTGTCTCAGCATTTTTTAGCACATTTACTCAATTCATGCTAGTGGTAGTCTATTTCTATTACATTTTCAACACCTTTTATAAAAAGGGTATGCCTGTTATACTCAATCAATTACAAGAGGTAGCACTATCCTTCTATAATTTATAATAGATGCTCAATGTTACAATATACCTTTTTTTCATATTATGATGATACAATTCTTTATTATACCTTCTTAAGTTGTTTCTATATGACTTTTTTTTTCTCATATTTTTATTGGCTTGCAATTTTGTACGATTTGATTCTTGCATGTCTATGAACTATTGTTACTCATTTAGGTTTTGGTTATAAATTGTCTCTATCTTTTGTTGAAAGAGATTATGAGCGATTCCAGGTAATACTAAATAATTGTGGATTAAAATATTTAGTTTCTCAAATTGACTTTTCTTTAATGTTTTTGCCATATGCATTGGTATTAAGCTTATTTAAATTTATGACTTCTATCATAGTACTCTCGTTCAAGTTTTGTGTTATTTCATCTCACCTTTGATGTAAATAGGTAAGTAGCTAATGTTTGAAACCACGATGAACATATAGACGTAGCAAAAAAAAATGTAACATTTTAATAACTCGTGGACTTCCAAAAATTAGTAAATTTAATTATGTATAGTTTAAAAACTTGGTACTTGACTTCAGGTGGATACATTATTATATTATCCAATTATATCTATGTACCATTTGTATGAATACCAATGAAATTGGTTATATTGTGAATGACATTTAGCTTGTAAGATAAGCAAAACATTTTTTTGTGACACTAGTTGTCACAAAGTGGTATTCTTTATGTAGCAAGTAGATATAATTCATAATTGTTCCTCATCAAAATGCAATTGATCCTAGACTAGGATCCAACACACCTATGGTTTTGTTGAAAATGATGAATATGAATATGTTCATAATTTTTTGGGTTCCCAATATCCACAATCTTTTAAATTGGATAGGCCATGAAATATGTAGTTTCAAATTGCCATGGAGCTTTTCTCATGACATTTGTTGCATATTCATGATAATATGAGGCATATTTTAATAGTAAAATTCACTATTGGTGGATGGTGTTGTCTCTCTGTCTTATATGATGTATTTGAAATATTCAGCACACATTTAGCTGATTCCAGAAAAATGATTAAAAAATATGTACATTTCTTGATTTAGGAAATGTCCGAGTATACCAAAATAAGCAAGAAGTCATTTCTTGTACCAATTTACTACATCAATTTGTTTATTCTCTTAGTTATTGTTGCTAATATGCTCCCCAAAATTGATTAAAACTCGTGAGTAATATCGTAATCAATATTCATTCTCCACGTAGTCGTTGTTGTGTCATTACTTTCAATTATATGTTTATTTTCTCTTCAATACCAATTTACTTTTGTGTTTTACTCGAGGATATGTAGTAACAATTAATGTTTCCGGTTGTTTGACCTAATCAAATTTGAAAGGTTTTAATCATGTTTAATGTGGCATATAGGTACCCTAGAAATGCTATTTCTATTGCTTTGTTCTTGCATGTACTATCTTATATTATTGTATTTTGACGTCCTTTTGGTCTTGTCCATCTCAGCTAGCTACCAATTTTTAAAATGACTGGCATGATTATATTCACAGTTTAATTGAGATACGAAATAAAGTTGCACCTCAAGCATGGATAGGCTGTGAATTTAAGTATAAATAGATATAGTTAACTATGACTAAGTCCATATGATATGCAATATAGTTATACACTGCTCATATGTTTTTGAAAGGAGTTCTTAAAATATCATGCAAAAAATATGGTCCATAAAAATTAAAGGGATCATGATACTTGTCACAAAACTAGAAAAAATGGAACATTATTAATGTACTTGTTGCTTACCTACTATTAGATAGATATCAGGGTACTAATAGCCTTAAATATTCATTGTGTTTGGAATATAATTGTTTGTATTTTTTAGATTGACTTAGAAAAAGTGATCCAATTATGTGAAATTTTTGCCTGTATAATTAATTAAGAATCTTCATTCCAAGCTAATGTCATATTTCATATTGGTACTATGAAACTTGTCAGTATATTTGTTGAACTTTGATCAAACTTCAGGATGTATTCAATTCCCTATATATTATATGTTACATCCACATCATGTATATATATATTGCATACCTCTGTGATGTATTATTGACAATGGTTAATTTACGTACATCGCCTATATGTATATTGGTTTATGTTATTTAATTCATGTGTCTTTTCTATCATTTGATGATTACAATGTTTTTTAAAGCAATTATTTTTTATAAAAAATTGTTTACCTAATTTTCATATGTGCTCTGCATTTGCTCTATCTATAATGTTCAAACAATATATTTTATGGCAACATTAAAGTACAAGCAACATTTGCATCTCTTACTTCGGTGATGAAATCCTGAATTTAGGATAAATATCTGTGTAGACTTTTGATTATTTAAAAATAATGAAAAATAAGTTTTTTTTAGCAAATAAGTGAACTTATGTTTGACTAGAAACAATATGGCTGAGCGAGTGATGAATTTTTTGATACAATTATAATAATTTTTTTTGTTTGTTTGAGTTATAAGATGTACACACTTAACAGTGGAATATACTTTTAAAAAGAAAATGGTCACATGCATTTTTTTATATAAATAAAAATGTTATTTAGCCTAAATATCTGCATAGACTTTCAATTGTTTTAAAGCAATGTAACATAAGTTTTTTCGAGCAAATAAGTGAGCTTATGTTTGACTAGAAACAATATGGCTCGGTGAGTGATGGATTCTATGACACAGTTGTAATAAACCTAATCAAACGTAGACTATGACTTATGGCTTTGTTTACGCAAGAATTTATTTATGTAGCAAAAATAAACCTAATCATACATACGATTCATGATTAATCTACTAAGTAATCAAACCACAAACATACAAGATCACAAAAGGATTTTTAATGTGGAAAACCCAAACTAGGATAAGAAATCAAGACAACCTTTCTCATTAGCAAGAAAGACCTTTTTACATAACTTTAAGAACAACCACCGACTTCAAGAGACTCTGATGCAAATGAAACTCTTTTCTTTTTGTTCTGATCTCTTCCTTTTTGTTGTTGGCCTTTAAGTTTTCCTCGAACCCTTGAAGTTTTTCTCCTCATGTTCTGTTTTTGTCTTTTTCTACCTCTTCAATAAAAACTCATTTTGATTGTTAATTTGCCTGGACTATTCTTAATCCTCCTTTATTAAGAATCAATTCCTCATTCTCAAGCTCATGTGTATGAAAAAGTGATCGTGTATCACTCCTTTCAATATTTCTCACCCATAATATTTTCTCTAAAAGAACTATGGTGATGAAATGAAAATATAAGCAAAGGTCTCTCCCCTTTTCTTCTCTCAAATATTGATTTTCCTCCCTTCCAATTCGTCCATCCCTAGGCCTTTCATTAAATCTCAAGCCAGTTAGGGTTAAAGGTGTAATATCCCTAATTTTCCTGGGTTTCAAAATACGTGGAAAATAGGGTATTTGACCCATTGACATTCTTAGTAGAATAACTTCCTACCTATATAAAATTTATAGCTAAAACCTACGTGGTTAGAAAGGAGACAGAAAGAGCTTCGAAATGTCACCAAGAACGCGCAAATCAGAGTCCGGATGAGAGAGATACGACTGTTCGAAGTTGAACATATCATATAGGACCCGTTTACCCAATTTAAAAGTGTATTTGGGCCGTTTAAGTCATTTTGCAGGCCCAGTTGTTTATAATTCCGAAATTAATTTTTAGTGGCCCAATTAGGTGGCCTAATTGAGGGGGATTAGCCCATCTTTAGGAACCCAAATTCCTATGCTTATAAATAGGCTAATTAGGGCTAATGGAAGGGAGGTTAGTTTGGACTATTTGGGGAAGAAGGAAGAGCCGCCGATGGAATTTTCCGACGAGGCCCCGGTAAGACTATGGCGGTGATGGATCGACAACAAATTGGCAATTTAGTGAAATGGCCGCAGTATGAGTGGGCTGGACGATGCTGGCCGCCTTCTGCCCTCTGCTCTCGTCCCACTCCAGCAGATCCCCCGCTGTCAGACTGGAGCCTCGTCATACATAATCCCGGTCGACCGTGGCTACTCCAGGTCGCCTTCTGTGATTTTTGTTGAAGAGAGATTGAGAAGGGAGCGGCGGGGGTTCTGATTGATGGCTTTCGGCCACTCCAAGCTTCCACCTCCTTCATCGCAGGTGAATCTGGAGCGAGCCGGTGTATTCCAGCCGGCGCGTCGCCGTCGTGCCATGTACAAATGTTTTGTCGAAAAAAAGGGTTGGGAGGTTGAAGATGAAGCACAAGGCTGGGCCTCCGGTTCATGTTTTCAAATAACGACCCAGCCTGAGCCCGGGCCATTGGGCTGGGTCCAGTGGACCGGGTTTCAGGGCCCACGGTCTGGAATAAAAAAAAACAAAATAGAACGACTGAATCGGGTACGGTGCAATAGGATAAAATAGTCAAAAAAATTTAGAAAAACTTATAACTGACTATTAGCATATGTCGAGTGTCTTGACCAAGTTTCATATCTCAAAAAAATTCTCCAAGTATGTGAAATGACCAATTTACCCTTGTGAATTGACGCGTAGACAAATAATGATTAGTGACCAGACATAGGGGCTCCGGTTCATGGGCCTATGAGTGGATTTGAAAATTGAGAAAAATCTCAGTGAGGTTTTAGTGTGTATCCTAAATTTGGACCAAGCCACAAGTTAGGAAAATATCCCAGTAAATAGATAATTAACTATTTTACCCTTAGGGTTAAGGTAAGATGGTTAATTGAAACGGGGTCGGTTCAAGGGGTTTACGACCCCGTTAAACAGCAAGAAAATTACCTTGGGTTCACAACGTCAAGTGTACCCCTGGGATTAGTTTTGGACCAATCAAGGTTCAGGGAAGCCCTAAACAAAAAGACTCCCCTATGAAGACCGGCTCGTATTCGTGTGGATGAAATTAACAGGTCAATGTGATACTGAAACCTTTTGAGAGGTTAAAGACATACCCGAGAGCAAAGAGGACCATATCCAATGTTGGATAATTACTTTAATACCCTTAGGTGCATTATGACTAGTTTTCATAAGGATTTAATAAATTAACTGAAGGAGAGTTAGGGTACGAGAACTCGAACAATCATAACATCATTATTGAATTTAGTTATTGATATTATGATTTGCTTGGACCTGTGTGGTTCTGATTGTTTATGTTGTTTATTGTTTCAATATTTGATAATGATGTTGTGATGATAACTTATCACTTGCTTAAGATTATTGAAAGATTAATCATTGGGGTTAGAAAACTTTAGATTGGGCAGAAAACCTAATCAAGATAAAGACTAAAATACCTCATAGGGGTTTGGGACTAGTTCATAGAGTGAACGAAGCCTTTGACCTGGCGACTTGCCTTGGTTGATGAACCGATGATAGTTTTGAGTTTTAAACCCTTGTCTAGATGGGACTAATAGGGTTTGGGATAGTCATTTGAAATCCTGGCTTATTGATGAGCAAGATGGGGTTCAGAATGGTTTCCTGAGTTTTAACTCTATTGAGGAGCTGTTGATTTGACCGTGTAGTTGTACCTCCCCTTGGATTGAGCTCTGCGTAAGCCGGGCTCACCACAGATCTATTGAGGATTTTTTAGTGTACACGCATTAGATTAGATGACATCTTGTTTGGTTGGCTTTTCCCGCCACTTCTGTTCAGGTGCAGTTGTGGGCCATGCCCTTCCACTCCGGCCAGGTCCTTCGTGGGCTAAGAGGGGTGATGGTACTTCCTAGTGAAACACCTGAAATGCGCCAGGCCCCTGGAATCCACAAGGCCTCTGGAATCCACCAGGAAGTACCATCACCACTCCTAGCCCACAAAGGACCTGACCGGAGTGGAAGGGCATGGCCCACAACTGCACCTTAACAAAAGTGGCGGGAAAAGCCAACCAAGCAGGATGTTAGCTAATCTAAATGCGTGCACACTAAAAAATTCTCAATAGATCTGTGGTGTGCCTGACTCACGCAGAGCTCCCTCCAAAGGGAGGTACAACTACACAGTCAAATCAGCAGATCTTCAATAGGGCTAAAACTATGAAAACCATTCTGAACCCTATCTTGCTCATCAATAAGCCAGGATTTCAAATGACTATCCCAAACCCTATTAGTCCCTTCTAGACTAGGGTTTAAAACTCGAAACTACCATTGGTTCATCAACCAAGGTAAATTGCCAGGTCAAAGGCTTTGTTTACTCTATGAACTAGTCCCAGACTGTAACATCCGGGATTTTTCTAAATTCCTGAAGTCGACCACGTGAAAACTTGGGTATTAGACCCCTTGAACTTCTCCTGAGAATAGCTTTACCATAAGTTTGGATTAGTGGCTGAAACTATGTAGTTAGAAAGTAGACAGAAAGAGCTTCGAAACAATGCTAAGAACGTGCGAATCGGAGTTCGGATGAGGGAGATACGACCGTTTGAAGTTGAGCAGATTGCACAAGGCCCGTTTACCCGAGGTGGATGGATGTCCTAAATGAACTAGGAATTAGAAGGCCTAAAAGATCTAGGAATTGGAAGAGAGAGAGAGTCTTAGCAAGACAAGGACTCCAAGCAAGAAAAGGACGTAGCCAAAACTTTGTTGAGATGAGATAACATGTAAGCAGAGGACTTCTAGCCCAAGTAGGAGTCCGATGAGTGCTAGGAGTGGTGAAAAGAAGTGAAAGAGGGATCAACTATACATCTAGTTGGGTTAAAACTCTTTTGGGACTGTTTTGAGCATGTATGGGGGCTGGTTTCCTATTGGTAATGGGGCAGGGATTTGGATTCTGGGATTGTAACTAAGGATGAGAAAGTCCTAGAGGGGGAGGGCACCCAATAGCTTTAAGAGAGGCAACCCCTATTAGTTTTGGGAGAGCCTCCTTCTTCTCCATCTTTTCCTTCCTCTTCCTTCTCTCAACAATGACCTCCATAACCAACAATTTTGAAGGTGCAAAGCAGCCACCTTTGGATTGAATTTAAGGCCTAGAAGTATAGCAGCAAGAGCTAGGAACGTTGGGACATGTTGGTACAAGTAGGTGCTTCTTTTCACACCCTTAAGAATGAGGTTTTGATAGATATAATTCAGCCATAGTTCAGCCTAGTTCTAAGGGGGGTTTTGATGTCATGAATCATCCTTTACTTGTTTTAAATGATTGTAATTTTATCGCTTATGTACGTGGCTGAATTGTACATGCATGATCCTGATTTTTGTCAAGTAGATTAGCCTTAATTCATGCAAATATGTTGCTGATTTTTATCATCTACTTTAGCCCCATGCAAGGCATGAATGATTCTAATTCTAGTCATGTTTATCATCCATAATTTGGGCATAAACTCTGTTGAATTTTATCCCTGGTTCGTGGCCTTAGTTTAGGCCTTGCTTTTGTTTATTTGTCCCTAGTTTGTGGCCTTACTTTAGGCCATACTTTTGCCAATTTATTCTCTACTTTGTGGCCTTACTTTAAGCCAAACCTTGGCCAATTTATTCCCTGGTTTGTGGCCTTACTTTAGGCCATACTTTTGCCAATTTATTCCCTGGTTTGTGGCCTTACTTTAGGCCATATTTTTGCCAATTTATTCCCTAGTTTGTGGCCTTACTTTAGGCCATACTTTTACCAATTTATTCTCTTGTTTGTGGCCTTACTTTAGGCCATACTTTGGTCTATTTAATCCCTGATTCGTAGCCTTAATTTAGGCCATACTTTGGCTAATTTAATCCCTGATTTGTGGCTTTACTTTAGGCCATACTTTGGTAAAGTAAATCCCTAATTTGGAGCCTTGGTTTAGGCTCCACTTTGGTAAAGTAAATCCCTGATTTGAAGCCTTAGTTTAGGCTCTATTTTTGCTTATTTAGATCCCTATTTTGCAGCCTTGTTTAAGGCTCTATTTTGGCCAAATTAATACCAAATTCTCAGCATTGATTTATGTTATAATCATGCTGAGAGAATACCTAAATCTCAGCCCTAGTTTAGGTTGTATTGTTGCATATTTAATACTTGATTCTCAGCTTTGTTTTAGATTATAATCTTGCTGAATGAATCCTTACTCTTAGAGCCTTAGTTCATGATTTGTTTATGCTTATTAAGTCTCTGAATTTCAGCCTAAGAAGCCTCTGACTTTCAACCTATGTGGTCCTTGAATTTCAGCCTTGATTGTGATACCTTAAGTTGATTATTGATGCTTGTTTAAGCCTATGCTGTCCTTGAATTTCAGCCTTGATTGTGATATACCTTAGGTTGATTATTGATGCTTGTTTCAGCCTGAACTTGTCATGTTAGGTGGCTGACATGAGATGTTCATCTCAGCCCCAAATCCTTTTCATTAGAATGTTGGATTGGTTAGTTCATCTCAGCATGAGTCTGAGTCCTTGTCATGTTGATTAGTGCACATGCTTAAGCCCTAAGTCTGCCTATTATCTTGCAAATCATGAGAGTTGATTGCATACATGATAAAGTATGATTAGTATTAAATCTTTGGATGCATTAAGTCATACGTCCATTCAGCATTGTGTTAGTTCACAACAATAGCCATGGCGGTAATCTTTCAGACCCTTGTGGTCTCCGCTTCTTTGGGATGATGGATCCCTACAAATGCGCAAACCAGGTTTTTGAGCATCATGGAAGTCTCATCTACCTCCGACCAGTGTGTCCATGAGCAGAGTTGGTACCTACATCTCTAGGCCCATGGCTGATCCAAGTGGATCTCTAGAGCTGCTAGGATTTTTGATAATAGCCATGGCGGTATTCTTTCAGACCCTTGTGGTCTCCGCTTCTTTGGGACTATGGATCCCTGCAAACGCGCAAACTAGGTTTTTGAGCATTATGGAAGGCTCATCTACCTCCGGCCAGTGTGTCCATGAGCAGAGTTGGTACCTACATCTCTAGGCCCATGGCTGATCCAAGTGGATCTCTAGAGATGCTAAGATTTTTGTTAGCATACAATTACTCTTTTGAGCAAGAGTCGATATTTTCAGGTAACAATTAGTGCATTGTTTTCTGAACGGTGTCCATTGTTTTGTGCATTGTGTTGGTCTTCATTGGATAAAGATTAGCCCATGTTTCTCAGCTATGTTATATTCAGTGCTCTGTATATTACCCTTATGTGGTACTGTTTGCAAGATGTTAGTATTAATTATTGAAAAAGGGTTGTGAGATAATTAATAACATTATTTGATATTGCTTGTTAATTAGACAAGTAGAACGATTAAAGGACTTGCATAAATTGTAGGTTGCTTTAAAATACATAAGCATTGCATATATGATGCTATGCTTCTTAGTATAGTGTAGTTTTAGGTAGAACTACGTTTGGATCCGATCTTGTTGGAAACATTGGAGATGTTGTTTGATGAGTACGTAGGCAACTAACATTGGGTGATGTTGGCCCAATCCGAAAAAACAGTAATAAAACCTTTTGTTCTTTGGAAGCTCTTGTCCTGAAGGCAGAGAGGTTCCATTGTTGTTGTTGTAGTTGTTTGGTTTGGTTAGTTGCAGATTCTCCACGCGACAACAAGTGCAATATGGAGGCGAGCACAAGATGAAGTTCTTCATTTCTGCAACTCCGGTATGTAAGTGTTTCTCTGGCGTGAGAGTCAACTTGTTATTTACTTTCAGACAGATGACGAACTTGTACTTAGATGGATGAGCTGTTCTTTGTAAATTTTCAGACGTGTAGTAATATCATGTGATTTGATATTCGTATTTGTGAACCCCAGTTATCATGACCTGGATATTTAATCGAATGGGTTGTTTTGTATTTAAAAGAAAAACAATTTCTCGTGACTACTGTTCATGCGATTTTAGAAAGGGTTTTTAAAAATCTGGGTCATGACACAAACCCCTATGAGGTATTTTAGTCTTTATCTTGATTAGGTTTTCTGCCCAATCCAAAGTTTTCTAACCCCATTGATTAATCTTTCAATAATCTTAAGCAAGTGATAAGTTATCATCACAACATCATTATCAAATATCGAAACAATAAACAACATAAACAATCAGAACCACACAGGTCCAAGCAAATCATAATATCAATAACTAAATTCAATAATGATGTTATAATTGTTCGAGCTCTTGTGCCCTAAACCTCATTCGGTTAACTTATTAAATCTTTATGAAAACTAGTCATAATGCACCTAAGGGCATTAAAATAATTATCCAACATTGGATATGGTCCTCTCTGCTCTCGGGTAAGTCTTTAACCTCTCAAAAGGTTTTAGTATCACATTGACCCGTTAATTTCATCCACATGAATATGGGCCAGTTTGCATAGGGGTATTTTTGTATTTTTGTTCAGGGATTCCCTGAACCTTGATGGGTCCAAAACTAATCCCAAGAGTATACCTTGACGTTGTGAACCCGAGGTAATTTTCTTGCTGTTTAACAGGGTCATAAACCCCTTGAACTGACCCCGGTTCAATTAACCGTCTTACCTTAACCCTTGGGGTAAAATAATTAATTATCTATTTACTAGGATTTTTTCCTAACTTGTGGCTTGGTCCAAATTTAGGATGCACACTAAAATCTAATTGAGATTTTTTTCAATTTTCAAATCCACTCATAGGCCCCTAAACCGGAGCCCCTAAGTCTGGTAACTAATCATTATTTGTCTATGCATCAATTCACAAGGGTAAATTGGTCATTTCACATACTTGGAGAATTTTCCCAGGTCTGAAACTTGGTCTAGGAAATTGGAATATGCTCATAGTCATTTACAATTTTTTGTAATTTTTTCTGACTATTTTATCCTACTGAATCGGACCCAGTTTAGTCGTTCTATTATGTTTTTTTTTTTCCAGACCGTGGGTCCTGAAACCCGGTCCACTGGACCCAGCCCAATGGCCCGGGCTCGGGCTGGGTCGTTATTTGAAAGCATGAACCGGAGGCCCGGCCTCGTGCTTCATCTTCAACCTCCCGACCTCCCGACCCTTTTTTTTTTCGATGGAAAGTTTGTACAGGGCACGACGGCGGTGCACAGGCCGGAATACACCGGTTCGCTCCAGATCCACCTGCAATGAAGGAAGTGGAAGCTTGGAGTGGCCTGCAGCTGTCAATCGGCACCTTTGCCGCTCTCTTCTCAATCTCTCTTCAACAAAAATCATAGAAGGCGACCTGGAGTAGCCGTGGTCGACTGGGATTATGCATGACGAGGCTCCAGTCCGAGGGCGGCAGGATCTACCGGAGTGGGACAAGAGCAGAGGCCAGAAGGCGGCCAGCATCGTCCAGCCCACTCATCCTGTGGCCGGTTCACTAAACTGCCGGTTTGTTGTCGATCCACCACTGCAAGAGTCTTACCGGAGCCTCGCTGGAAAATTCCATCGTTGGCTCTTCCTTCTTCCCCTAACGGTCCAAACTAACCCCCCCTTCCATTAGCCCTAAGTAGCCTATTTATAAGCATAAGAATTTAGGTTCCTAAAGATGGGCTAATCCCCATCAATTAGGCCACCTAATTGGGTCACTAAAAATTAATTTCGGAATTATAAACAACCGGGCCTGCAAAACGACTCAAACGGCCCAAATACACTTTTAAATCGGGTAAAAGGGCCTTATATGATATGTGCAACTTCAAACAATCATATCTCCCTCATCTGGACTCTGATTCGCGCGTTCTTGGTGCATTTTGAAGCTCTTTATGTCTACTTTCTAACCACGTAGGTTTCAGCCACAAATCCTATCTAGGGAGAAAGTTATTCTACTAAGAATTTCAATGGGTCAAACACCCTATTTTCCATGTATTTTGAAGCCTAGGAAAATTATGGATGTTACATTCTTCCCTCCTTAAAAGAATTGCATCCTCGCAATTTGCCATGGCTAACCCTTGTCAAGCTCGGCCTTTAACTCAAAAGTCATTCTACCCTTTAAATCCACATCAACTGCAACTTCTAATTTAAATAGCACACAAACTTAATATCCCACAAAATTCAAGTCGTTATAAAAGGAACCTAAGTTGAAAATGACTCTATTCTAGAGCCCTAAATTAGGTGTGTAAAATTGTAGGTGATCGATCATTTCACTCAAACAATCGATCGTTCATTATTTTAGTCTAAACAAAATACTTAATCGATTTATCTTTTGATCAAGAGATAAATCGGATGTGCTCTGAGCTTAAAATTTGAAAAATAGTCATTTAAAAGTTCAATCTCTGCAAGTCCTATATTAAAAGGTAATCGATCCCTTATGTACAATTTTCTAGATTTTGACAACTTTTTCCCAAAACTTCCAAAATTTCTTTAAATTATTATTTCTACTTAAATCTAAGTGATTTGTGTGCATGAGTGTGTGTATCATACCTTCAAGCCTTTAACACTCAATGTAGTTTCAACGTTAAACTTTTAGAACATGCTCCTATTTTTCTAAGTCTTTCAATTCCAAATTTGACTCAACCTTCACACTAATCTAATCAGATGTTAAGACTAACATTATACATGAAATTTTAACATAGTTTTGATCATTGAAATTAGCCAATTACATATGACCACTTATGTTCTGACATTTTTAATCTTATCTAGAAGATTGCTTATGGCCACCTTTGTTCTAACATCTTATCTAGAAGCCAATTTCAAGCGTGACTTATTTATCTCTACTTTCTCTTGAACCCCATTCTTTAAGAATTTTATCTTATCTAGAAGATTACTTTTCTCAAATTTGAAGACATCAAACTTCTCATTAGTAGACACAAGTTTTTTCTCTAAAGATCTAGATTTCCTTCTTTCTTTTTTCAAGTTCACTTGTCAAATTTTGAACTTTTTTTCTTCTAATGATTCCTTTTCTTGAATCTTTTGATAGAAATTGATTCAATTGTCTCCACATTAGCTTTAACAAATTTCTCTAACATCTTATTCAGTTTACTTAATTCAATGGCTTTTTTTAAAAAGAGTTTCAACATCTAAACCCTTATCTTCACTAGAATAAGAACTAGACATGATGAATCAAACAAACTGTAATGTCTCGGAATTTTCTACGATTTTCTGTGATTTTTTGCTATTTTTCGGCTGAAAAATATGATGCTTTGGTGTATGTGACTTCGGTATTCGTACCCGTAGAGCCGGGTCTCGGGTTAGTCGTGGGCCACGGGCCTCGACGCGTACTTCTGGTGTGAAAAATCGTTGAAGAAAACGGAACTGCAGAGCAGCGAGGACCCCCCATTCTGCACTCTTCCGAGCTCGGGCTCGACCGAGCCCGTTCCAAACACTTCTGGAAGCAGCGAGGACCCCCCATTCTGCACTCTTCTCTCCGGCGACCGGCGGCCGCCAGCGGGCCGCCGGGCCACCACCATCAGTTCCGCCCCGGTAGTGCAACGCCAAGGGGCCACCGCCCCGGCCGCCTACGGCCGCGCCGCCTCCTCCCCCGGTGAGCCCTCTCCCTCTCTATTTTGTGCTGTTCTACCGCCGCCACGAGCCGGCAAGGCCTAGCTGGCCGGCGACGGCGGGAGGCCACTCCTCCCAGCCCGGTAGGCCTCCCTCCGCTGCCCGGCCTCCGTTCCGCCTCTCCCCTGTTCCACCGATCACTCTGTTTTCTCTCTGATTGTGCTGTGACGGCACCGGCGATGGCCGGTGGGCTTCGCCCGGCTTCCGTCCGGCGAGTCTCAGGCCGGCGACGTCAGGGCCGCTTCCCTGCCCAGTCCCGCCGGCTCCTCCCCTTGGTTTTCCCCGGTAAGCAGTCTCTCTCCCTCTCTCACTGTGACCCATTTTGAGCCGCCGCCGTGGGCTGCCAAGGGCCGGCCGGCCGGCCACGACTCTGCCCTGGGCCGGCGACCGCGGGAGGCCACCCCTCCCGGCCCAGTGGGCCTCCGTTCCGCCGCCCCATACTTTTCCCCCTCTGCCCTGTTTTCGCCGGCGAACTGTTTTTGTTCAACAGTAGCCGCCGCCGGCGAGCTACGCCCGATCGACCCCCATCGGACCTCCACCCGGCCCTGCCTGAGTGCGGCGAAGGCTTTGGGCCACCCCTCCCTGCCCAGTTCTGCCTCCACCCTCCGATCAGACCTTCCGATCCTCTATTTTTTTGGTCTCCGTCCGTTTTGGATGGAGTGATTGTTGCCGGCCGTCGAACGCCGAACTTGGCCAACTGGCCTCCGTCCAGCTTTGATCCGGCTTGGCGAATGACCGAGCCACTGTTTTAGCTCAGGTTCACCGGCCCTAGTACACTCCCACCTCCTCCGGCCAGACCCTTCCACCTTCCCTGTTTTTAGTTGTGATTGATCTGGAGGTTACGCCGACGAGAACCAACCTCCGGCTTGCCTCCGGTTGGCTAGCCTTGGGCGGGTGATGGCCCTGTTGTGGCCTCAACCCAGCCCCACTACATCGACTATTGTCCGGCCTAGACCGCTGCCCAATCTGCCCCCATCTTAGTCGTCGCCCGGAATTGGCCGTTTTCCCGTATGCCATTTTTAGTGTGTGCAACATGAATCGGTCGAAGGAGGACTGTTCCGCTATAGCTGTGGGCCATATTTGGCCAACCTTCTTTTAGTGACGGTTCCACCTGGGCCAGTTCGACCTCATCTGACCCTAGCTCCTCCTTGTGGCCCTAGGGTTTTCCACCCGTTTTGGGCCACCGTAGTGTCTTCTCTGGACCTTGTAGTTTGACGGGTCTCAGCCTAGAGATGGCTGGCCGCCCTAGTGCGGCACCGCTCCTCTTTTTCCGATATGAGCCACACATCCCCTCTGTCAGTTATGTGTTTGACCGCGCCACTTAGAGCGCCACCGTTTTATCTCGCCGTACGCCGATTGGCCTCGGGTCGGCCTGCCTTGGCACAGCAACGGCAAAGGCCGTATTGTTGGTCTCCGCCCTTGGGCATGGCCCTACCGCCTTTCCGAGTCTTGGGCTGACACCGTCTAGCACTCTCCCCCTCCCTTTGGCCGCGTGTGCTAGTAGCCGCGCGTGCGGGTTAGGGTTTTGGTGCCGCTTTGGCGCCGCCCGACCGTCAGATGGCTTTGCCATCATCTGGAGTTGACATCGGAGTCCTCCATCAGTCTCCTCCGTCCTTGAGTGACGCCCACACCCTCCGCCCTTATGTGGGCCCTAGTAAACACGAAATCGACGCCGTTGGGTGCTGTCCACGGCCGATTTCGATGTCTTGTGATCGGTTGTGTATGGTTCAACCACTGGTCGAATTTTAGTGTACGCCTAGATCTTCGGTCGCACCTGCCACTCGTTGGCACGACCTTCCTCCCGGCCGCCCGTAGTGTGCCACCGTGGATCACAGATTTTTCCGCGTTGATCAGTGTCACCCCTGTTTGGCCATGAGTGCTTCCGGCGTTTCTTACACCCTCGGGACAGCAGCTCTCTCAGCTGGGCAATGGTTTTGACCGCCAACTCCGCCACCGATGCCGCCACCGTCGTGTGCTCGCCATCAAATGTCATGATTACGAGGTAGGGGAGCTTGAACTCGTAATTTCATGATAGCATGCTTGAATGAGTAGTAGCATGCTAGGAATTACATGATGTGCATATAAGCATGATTGTATGGTATGTTTTAGATACGTATGGCATGCATATGAGCTGTGAGTATGATTGTTATGTATGAGTTGCACGTATGCTTTATGTATGTGTATGTGCATGTGGGTAGAGGTATGTACGATGGACGGTAAGAAGTGGTAAGGGTTTGGTACGAAGTTGGACATGGATTTGGATGTGTAAGCGTACGACGGAAGACAGAGAAGGTAAGTTTGATGGGCGATGGATGGTAAAAAGTGGTAAGGTTTTTGGTATGGAGTCGGATGGGGACGGGTAAGCTTGTGATGGAAGATGACAAACGTAAGTATGACAGATGAAGAATGGAGCGGATTGGATCGGTTTGGCGTGGAACAAAGTCAGGGGTTGGTTTCTGTAAGTAAGAGAACTTAGGCTTGAAGCCTGAGGTGGGGTTTGTTAGACGACAAGAGTGTGCATAATTGTACAAGCATAACGTACAAATTATAAAGTGAAAAGTAAGCATAATCAGTGAGGTGTAAGTAAGGGGGTAACGGGGATCTGCTTTGAGGAGCTCAGTTTGACGGTGTAAGTAAGATGTTTTGACGGTAAGGTGGATGTCAGAGACTGCATGAGTATGTAAGGATTTGATGTACGGTGAGCTTGATCACGATATGGACGGGTAAGTGAAGTCTGCTGCCCCGACGAACTAGGGTTTCGATCGAGCTCGGCTTCAGTTTGATCAGTCGAGGACTGAGTTTGTGTAGCATAATTGTACCGCATAATATACTTAATTCAAACTTGAATTATAAGAAAGCTAATGATATCGTTGTGAGTTTGAGACTTGAGGGTTTGACGGATTAAGTTCCGTGTTTGAGCTAGCCGATAATGAGTCGGCTGAGCACTTCTGTGTCTTGCCATGGTAGTTATCCTGCGGGATTTTGTCTGTGTGCTATATAGAGCACCGGACGTCTGATGCTCTGTTGAGAGCGATGTATGCTTTGTTTTGGTTTGTGTGCTGTATTAAGCCCAGACGTTTGATGCTCCGTTGAGAGCGCTGTAAGTTTCTGCCCTTCGTGGGCTCTGTATGTTTTGCCCAAGAGTGGCACTGTATGTTTTCTGCCCTTAGTTGGCACTGTATGGCCCTTGTTGGCAATGTATGGCCCCAAAGAGTGGGCATTTGCGCACTCAGGTAAGCAGTATCATGGACCTGCTCTTACCTGTTTGATCCTGTGCCCCATGAGCATAGGTGTGCCTTGCCTTCGTAAAAGTCCATGGCGTCTAGTTGCTCCCCGAAGGTTAAGGTGACGCCCTTGTGGCATTCCCTTCTTTCCCGACATTGGAGCTTGTTAATTGTAATGAGCTTCAGTCGTCGGTAGTATGTGTTCGATAGTGAGAGTATGTTGTATGCTTCAGATTTTGAGTAAGTTGTATGTGTAAGTGTAAGCTCCTAAGGAAGACGTAAGAATACGTTTATGTGTAAGCGTATGATTGTACGATTAAGGTCGTACAAGTATGTGTAGGTTGTGTGCGTATGAGTACGATTGTAAGATGATGATTTGAAGTAAGAACGTAAGTGTAAGTGTTTGAGTAAGAAAGTAAGTGTATGATTGTAAGCACGATTGTAAGTATATGATTTGGACGAGGACTGTAAGTGTAAGATTGTACGAGTTTGGTCGTACGAGTATGAGTAAGGTGTTGAGTATGCGTACGATGGTACGAGTACGTTGTAAGACCCTGATTGAGGGTGTTTATGTAAGTTTGCTTCCATTTGATGTGCTATGAGTTTTTATATGCATATATATAATTGTTATATTTGCAGACTGCTTCATGTTTGTGTTGCATGACGCATGTTTTTATGAACTTATCGAGTTCACCATTTTTTTGGGATTTCCCCTACTGGGTATTTTCCTACTGAGTATGAAAATACTCACCCTACTATTTTTAGCCCCGTGGTTCGGGAGGATTTTGCAGGTTGTGTTGAAGAGCTCCGGGAGATGGATGCTCGTTTCTGCGGATGATCATTTTGCCTTTGACTCGGGTGTACTTGACTCAATGCAAGTATCTTTTTATGCCACGATCTGATGTATTGGGTGAGATGAGATTTAAATGTTTATACCTTCTGGACTTTTAATTTGGATCAGATAGTAGACTGTTTATGGGACTTGTACTCGGGGACGCCTGAGAGTTATTTGTATTTAAAAATCCATGATCATGGTGATTTAATCGTACGTTTGTTTTCGAGTAGCGCCTGAGGATATTTGCTTTGGTCGTACGATGTTTAACCGTATGATGTTTTAAATTATAAACTGTTTATACGGGTTTTGATTTCGTTAGTTTTACTCCGATTTAAAAAACAAAAAATTTTTCGTGAATTTTATGAAAAATGTATAAAAACCTCGGGCGTTACACAAACTCAAGCAAACAAGTTCTAGAAAATACACACCTTTTAGAAGAATCAAGCAAGCTACCTTTAATCTCACCATGAGTAGCACAAAACAAGCGATTCAAGCATACAAAATATGTTAGATTTCACAAAAATCACAAGAATTGAATCTATAATCCTCAGCTACCACTTAAGAGTTTAGTATCCGTCACAAATATAACAGATCGTAGGATTTCTCTTAAAACTAGTATTTAAAACAAAGTAAAAATTAAGAGTTATAACCTCCATATGTTGCAATAATTTCTATGGCAAAAATATAAACATATCCGAGTGTAACTTATCATTAATCTATATTCAATCAACCACAAATCATGCAAGCATTCACATAATAATTTTTTATGTGGAAAACACAACTAGGGTAAAAAGCAACGACAACCTCAATTGGCTGAATCAATCAATGCACTAGACAATAAGAACTTACAAGACCTAAAGCAATAAATCAACATTTGACTTGACACAAATGAAAATGTGGTTTCTTTGTTCAATCTTCTCGCATTGTTGGCCTTCAAGTTTCTCCTTCCCTCGAACCCTTGACGTTTTCCCTCTTCAAGTTCCTTCCTCATCTTCTTATATGAACATAATTAAAGACACCTTCTTTGATTAAGGACTCACCTTTAAGTCTCTTCAATCCTCCTTGATGAAGAAGTTTGTTGCAACTCCACAAGTTGATGTTTGTGTTTTATTGTGAATCACTCTCTTCAATTACTCTTACCCATAAAAATTTCTCTCAAAACCTATGGTGATTCAAGGAAAACTCTAAGTAGAGTCTCTCCATTTTTTCTTCTCGAATAATGGTTTTCCTCTCTTCTATTTGTCCATGCCTAGGCATTTTATTGAGTCTCAAATCAGCTAGGGTTAACAGAACCCAAGTTGGAAAGGACTATGTTCTGGATTCCTAAACTAGCTAGGCAACTTTTTCATGAAGCGATCAATTGTTCCCTTTTGCGATCGATTGTTCACCTATTCAGCTTAAATGAAATACCAGAGCAATATGTCGCTTATCCAAGTGATCGATTGTCTAGTTCTATGGGTAGAAAATATGAAAACTGAGCCATTAAATGATCAATCCTTCAAACTATTTGTTCATAAACAATCAATCTCTAAAGAACAGTTTTGAGATTTTTTACCAACTTTACCCAAAAACCTTAAAATCACTCCTAAGTATGATTTTAATCAATATTGAGTGATTTGTGTATTGTGAGTGTGTACAAATATATCTTTGAATTCTGACACTCTGAGTAGTCTTTAACCTTGAACTGTCAAAATGCATCCGCTCCTATTTTTCAAGTCCTTCAATTTTAAATTTGACTCAATTATAGCACTTAATCAAATTATTCTCTATGACTAAAATGTATAACGTGTTTTGACATTGTTTTGTTCATCAAAATCAACCAATCTACAGTACATGTGCCTCACATATGCCTCATGTTTATTTTACCATCGACAAGACTACCAACACATTGGTGTGGGGGGAAGATGAATAGTACTAGCACAAATATGTTGAGCTGCATTGTTATTTAAATGGTCACTGATAGTGTGATCGACACATTAGTGTCCCACAACCAACACACTGTCAGTAATCGATGTGTTATCGGGACATTGATGTTCATGACACCCTGGCCGACATGCTGGTGATGTTACCGATGGTACATTGATATATGGGATTTCAAGTATAATTCATGATAATATTTATGCTACTTTTAAGTAATACAATAGTATAGTTTCCTTGGATTTAGATTCATGAATGAATGATGTTAAACATGTATTATATTGAGGTAAGTAAGCCCTATACATGTGTGAATCCTTGTAACGGATAGTCACCCTTCACTATTGTATTTCGACGCTCAAGGATAGAGGATTCTGGTGACATGTTGGCTCCAAAAGTGAGCCATTTTAGCTATGTAGATGGAAATGTATGGTATGTAGAGGATGATGGTCTTTTGGCTCTCCAAAAGTGGGAGTTATGTATGTAGAGTCATTTCCTTAGCCTGTGAGTTAGGTTTGAATAGACTATAGTATTAAAAGATGAATGGTCCACTACAGTGCAATACATGAGGTTTCGTTGATCATGAAAGTCGAAATCTCGACCATTTGAGTCTATGAGTCGTTATCGGTCTTTGCTTCTTAGTGTAGATGGAGCTTATTAGGTTGCAGGAAAAGGTTGAAGTTGAGTTTGTACTAGTTCTTTATCTAGTGAGGTTTGTTGGACTCCTAAATGTGGCTACAATGTCTAGCGAACCATTTAATGTTTGATTCATTTTTCCTGGAACATTTCAGCATTATTGCTGAAGTCTAACAATGGTAATCAACTTGAAATTTTATTGTGTAAAAAAAATAACTAAATTAAATAATGATGTTATAATTGTTCGAGCCCTCGTGCCCTAACCCTCCTTGGGTTAACTTATTAAATCCTTATAAAAACTGGTCATAATGCACCTAAGGGTATTCAAGTAATTATCCAACATTGGATATGGTATTCTTTGCTCTTGGGTAAGTCTTTAACCTCTCAAAAGGTTTTAGTATCACATTGACCTGTTAATTTTATCAACATGAATACGGGCCGATTTGCATAGGGGTATTTCTGTCTTTTTGTTTAGGGCTTCCCTGAACCTTGATGGGTCCAAAACTAATCCCAGGGGTATACCTTGATTTTGTGAACCCGAGGTAATTTTCTTGCTATTTAACAGGGCTGTAAACCCCTTAAACCGATCCCGGTTCAATTAACTGTCTTACCTTAATCCTTGGGGGAAAATAACTAATTATCTATTTACTGGGATTTTTCCCTAACTTGTGGCTTTGTATAAATTTAGGATACACACTAAAATCTCATTGAGATTTTTCTCAATTTTCAAATCCACTCATAGGCCCCTGAACCGGAGCCCCTAAGTCTGGTCACTAATCATTATTTGTCTATGCATTAATTCACAAGGGTAAATTGGTCATTTCACATACTTGGAGAATTTTCCCAGGCCTGAAACTCGGTCTAAACAATTGGAATATGCTCATAGTAATTTATAATCTTTTCTAATTTTTTCTGACTATTTTATCCTACTGAATCGGACCCAGTTCAGTGATTCTATTATGTTTTTTTTATTCCAGACCGTGGGCCCTGAAACCCGGCCCACTGGACCTAGCCCAATGGCCCAGGCTTGGGCTGGGTCGTTATTTGAAAACATGAACCAGAGGCCCGGCCTTGTGCTTCATCTTCAACCTCCCAACCCTTTTTTTTCGATGGAAAGTTTGTACAGGGCACTACGGCGGGGTGTCGGTCGGAATATGCTAGCTCGCTCCAGATCCACCTACGACGAAGGAAGTGGAAGCTTGGAGTGGCCTGCAGCTGTCAGTCGGCACCCCCACCACTCCCTTCTCAATCTCTCTTCAACAAAATCATAGGAGGCAACCTAGAGTAGCCGCGGTTGACCGGGATTATGCATGACGAGGCTCCAGTTCGACGGAGGCAGGATCTACCGGAGTGGGACAAGAGCAGAGGGCAAAAGGCGGCCAGCATCGTCCAGCCCACTCATCCTGTGGCCATTTCACTAAATTGCCGATTTGTTGTCGATCCATCACCGCCAGAGTCTTGCCGGAAAATATCATCGGCGGCTCTTCCTTCTTCCCCTAACTGTCCAAACTAACCCCCCTTCCATTAGCCCTAATTAGCCTATTTATAGGCATAGGAATTAGGGTTCTTAAAGTTGGGCTAATCCCCCTCAATTAGGCCACCTAATTGGGTCACTAAAAATTAATTTCGGAATTATAAACAACCGGGCCCGCAAAATTACTTAAATGGCCCAAATACACGTTTAAATCGGGTAAACGGGCCCTATACGATATGTTCAACTTCGAATAGTCGTATCTCCCTCATCCAGACTTTGATTTATGCGTTCTTGGTGGCGTTTCGAAGCTCTTTATGTCTACTTTCTAACCACATAGGTTTCAGCCACAAATCCTATCTATGGAGAAAGTTATTATATTAAGAATGTCAATGGGTCAAACACCCTATTTTCCATGTATTTTGAAGCCTAGGAAAATTATGGATATTACATTCTTCCCTCCTTAAAAGAATTGTATCCTCTCAATTCACCATGGCCAACCCTAGTCAAGCTCGGCCTTTAACTCCAAAGTCATTCTACCCTTTAAATCCACATCAACTGCAACTTCTAATATAAATAGCACACAAACTTAATATCCCACAAAATTCAGGTTGTTGTAAAAGGAACCTAAGTTGAAAATGTCTCTATTCTTGAGCCCTAAATTAGGTGTGTAAAATTGTAGGTGATCGATCATTTTACTCAAACAATCGATCGTTCATTATTTTAGTCTAAACAAAATACTTAATCAATCTATCTTTTGATCAAGAGATAGATCGGATGTGCTCTGAGCTTAAAATTTGAAAAAAAGTCACTTAAAAGTTCAATCTCTGCAAGTCCTATATTAAAAGGTAATCGATCCCTTATGTACAATTTTCTAGTTTTTGACAACTTTTTCCCAAAACTTCCAAAATTTCTTTAAATTATTATTTCTACTTAATTCTAAGTGATTTTTGTGCATGAGTGTGTGTATCATACCTTCAAACCTTTAACACTCAATGTAGTTTCAAGGTTAAACTTTTAGAACATGCTCCTATTTTTCTAAGTCTTTCAATTCCAAATCTGACTCAACCTTCACACTAATCTAATTAGATGTTAAGACTAACATTATACATGAAATTTCAACATAGTTTTGATCATTGAAATTAGCTAATTACATATGACCACCTATGTTCTGACATTTTTAGTCTTATCTAGAAGATTGCTTATGGCCACCTTTGTTCTAACATCTTATCTAGAAGCCAATTTCAAGCATGACTTATTTATCTCTACTTTCTCTTGAACCACATTCTCTAAGAATTTTATCTTATCTAGAAGATTACTTTTCTCAAATTTGAAGACATCAAACTTCTCATTAGTAGACACAAGTTTTTACTCTAAAGATCTAGATTTCCTTCTTTCTTTTTTCAAGTTCATTTGTCAAATTTTGAACTTTTTTTTCTCTAATGATTCATTTTCTTGAATCTTTTGATAGAAATTGATTCAATTGTCTCCACATTAGCTTTGATAAATTTCTCTAACTTCTTATTCAGTTTACTTAATTCAATAGCTTTTTTTAAAAAGTGTTTCAACATCTAAACCCTTATCTTCACTAGAATAAGAACTAGACATGATGAATCAAACAAACTCAAGCAAACAAGTTCTAGAAAATACACACCTTTTAGAAGAATCAAGCAAGCTACCTTTAATCTCACCATGAGTAGCACAAAACAAGCGATTCAAGCATACAAAATATGTTAGATTTCAAAAAAATCACAAGAATTGAATCTATAATCATCAACTACCACTTAAGAGTTTAGTATCCGTCACAAATATAACAGATCGTAGGATTTCTCTTAAAACTAGTATTTAAAACAAAGTAAGAATTAAGAGTTATAACCTCCATATGTTGCAATAATTTCTATGGCAGAAATATAAACATATCCGAGTGTAACCTATCATTAATCTATATTCAATCAACCACAAATCATGTAAGCATTCACATAATAATTTTTTATGTGGAAAACACAACTAGGGTAAAAGCAACGACAACCTCAATTGGCTGAATCAATCAATGCACTAGACAATAAGAACTTACAAGACCTAAAGCAATAAACCAACCTTTGACTTGACACAAATAAAAATGTGGTTTCTTTGTTCAATCTTCTTGCATTGTTGGCCTTCAAGTATCTCCTTCCCTCTAACCCTTGACGTTTTCCCTCTTCAAGTTCCTTCTTCTTCTTCTTCTATGAACATAATTAAAGACACCTTCTTTGATAAAGGACTCACCTTTATGTCTCTTCAATCCTCCTTGATGAAGAAGTTTGTTGCAATTCCACAAGTTGATGTTTGCGTTTTATTGTGAATCACTCTCTTTAATTACTCTTACCCATAAAAAATTTCTCTCAAAACATATGGTGATTCAAGGAAAACTCTAAGTAGAGTCTCTCCCTTTTTTCTTCTCAAATAATGGTTTTCCTCTCTTCTATTTGTCCATGCCTAGGCATTTTATTGAGTCTCAAATCAGCTAGGGTTAACAGAACCCAAGTTGGAAAGGACTATGTTCTAGATTCCTAAACTAGCTAGGCAACTTTTTCATGAAGCGATCAATTGTTCCCTTTTGAGATCGATTGTTCACCTATTCAGCTTAAATGAAATACCAAAGCAATATGTCACTAATCCAAGTGATCGATTGTCTAGTTCTATGGGTATAAAATATGAAAACTGAGCCATTAAATGATCAATCCTTCAAACTATTTGTTCATAAACAATCAATCTCTAAAGAACAATTTTGAGATTTTTTACCAACTTTACCCAAAAACCTTAAAATCACTCCTAAGTATTATTTTAATCAATATTGAGTGATTTGTGTATTGTGAGTGTGTACAAATATATCTTTGAATTCTGACACTTTGAGTAGTCTTTAACCTTGAATCGTCAAAATGCATCCACTCCTATTTTTCAAGTCCTTCAATTCTAAATTTGACTCAATTATAACACTTAATCAAATTATTCTCTATGACTAAAATGTACAATGTGTTTTAACATTGTTTTGTTCATCGAAATCAGCCAATTTACAGTACATGTGCCTCACATATGCCTCATGTTTATTTTACCATCGACAAGACTACCAAGACATTGGTGATAGGGGGAAGATGAATAGTACTAGCACAAATATGTTGAGCTGCATTGTTATTTAAATGGTCACTAATAGTGTGATTGACACATTAGTGTGGAATCAATATTATGGGCTCCCACAACCAACCCACTGTCAGTAATCGATGTGTTATTGGGACGTTGATGTTTATGATACCCTGGCCGACATGCTGGTGATGTTACCGATGGTACGTTGATATATGGGATTTCAAGTATAATTCATGATAATATTTATGCTACTTTTAAGTAATACAATAGTATAGTTTCCTTGGATTTAGATTCATGAATGAATGATGTTAAACATGTATTATATTGAGGTAAGTAAGCCCTATACATGTGTGAATCCTTGTAACGGATAGTAACCCTTCACCATTGTATTTCAACGCTCAAAGATAGAGGATTCTAGTGACATGTTGGCTCCAAAAGTGAGTCATTTTATCTATGTAGATGGAAAGGTATGGTATGTAGAGGATGGTGGTCTTCTAGCTCTCCAAAAGTGGGAGTTATGTATGTAGAGTCATTTCCTTAGCCTGTGAGTTAGGTTTGAATAGACTATAGTATTAAAAGATGAATGGTCCACTACGGTGCAATACATGAGGTTTCGTTGATCATGGAAGTTGAAATCTCAACCACTTAAGTCTATGAGTCATTATCGGCCTTTACTTCCTAGTGTAGATGGAGCTTATTAGGTTGCAGGAAAAGGTTGAAGTTGAGTTTGTACTAGTTCATTATCTAGTGAGGTTTGATGGACTCCTAAATGTGGCTACAATGTCTAGCAAACCATTTAATGTTTGGTTCATTTTTCCTAGAACATTTTAGTATTATTGCTAAAGTCTAACAATGGTAATCAACTTGAAATTTCATTGTGTAAAAAAAAATACAACAATATCATTTAATCTAGGAAAAAAAGGTACATCATTTTTCTCCACAACCCAGTGAGTAAAACCAACCCAGATATGATTGGATTACGTCTAGGCCTTACTAAAGCTTCTTTTGGTCAGACCATACCTTGTGCCTTGTCAAATATTGGTGCACCACACCTTCTTGGGTCATGAAGGCCAAAATTTGACAGAGTGGGATAGGAGAGGAGGAACTCTATGAGAACTCATAAAGTTCAACCCTTTAAGGTTTAGGCCTTGCTCAAACTTATTCTATGTTGGGCCTCACTCATACGTTGGTGGACCACAAGTTATTGGGTCGCGGAGTAGGTAAGATATCACAAGACGCTTATGGAGATGTAGGTGAGATTTGTTGTGGATGGATGAGAAGGCTTTGAGTGCTCAGTTTAGGAAATCCGTTTGCCCTAGTTTTGGATGCTTAGGCTATTGGATGCAAGAGTAGGGAAAAAGAAAGAAAGATGCTTTTTACAAAAAGAAGGAAAATTACTTAGGAAGGGGTATTTTGGTCCATATATAGGTAATATGTAATTTAAAAAAAATATAGGTAAATAGAAAATAGCACATCTCTATCCAAGTAAAGAAAATCACCCAAAAAATATACTCCCAATGTAATATTTGCTAAAAAAAGCTAAAGATCCAAAAATTCGGCCACAATGCCCCCTATATTACAAATGCAAATCTCTCAAAACCAATATGTGTTCATTTTACCATTAAAGTGGTATAATGAGAATATTAAAATAAGAGACCCATTTATATTAATCGGGGCTCACGTGAGACTATGTAAACCTGAGCATCACATGCTATCATACACATAACTCAAAGGGTAGATTAGTTTCTGCCCTCATCAGATCTCACTCTAATAGCCACACAATATATGGGCTGACACGGTCGTGTGTGACTTACGCTCATATAAATTTTTTCTTAAAAAATATTAGATTCACGATTGGATCATTTGAATTGGGTTCCCTCTCCAATTTCATGGTGCACGGGCCCTCGTTGTGGGTCTACGCGGGATCGGGAATTTTAGTGGCGACAGCAGAAGCAAAGTCCCCCTGCGGATCAAATTATGACCGTTGCAATGCCAGCCATATTTAGATATTAAAAAAAACATTTTTAACTTTCTAGCCGTTGTGAGTTCAGATTCTGAGTCCAGAAACGGGAAGTGCTGTACGACCCTTCTCTCCCGCAAAGATTCAAGATCGATTCTCACATCGTCTTCGTCCTTTCATTGCAAGATCTGGGTTTCGAGCAAAATCGCTGCTCTTGGTCACCGAAAGAAAATCCCTCTCGGAAGGAATAGCCAATATATCCGGTACGATTCTTGTATCCCCTTGCAAAGATTTCAAACTTTGTGCTTCTTTCTGCGCTGAAGAATCTTCCTTTCTTGATTCTGACAACTGGGTCTCCTTCAGCATCTTCCTTTTCTTCTTCATCTTTCTGATTCCTTCTTCTTTGAACGAGTTTTCACTGTTCCATCGTAAAGATCATTTTCTTATGTTCAGTGAATAGTATTGTATACACGGAAAGTATCAGTGATTTCAATTCTGCTACTGGCATTTGTATTTCTGATCTCCATCTGTGAAGATATTCCCAGCAGATGACTGGGATGTAGATTTTCTGACCCTTGGAGATAAATCAGTTCCTCGGTAGCATATTAGCTCGATCAGAAATCAGCATCAGAATTTTCAGGGCAGAACTTTGACAGAGAAGATGAAGGATATAAAGGGGAGGTTTTTAAAGAAGTTGAAATCAATTCCCAAAGTGGGTGTCCTCAAGACCGACAGAATTCTTCATATAAATGCCCCGGACGTGCTGTTAGATCTATTTCGAACGAATTCCGGTCAGCAGATTCAAAAACCTTCAATCCTAGCTCTCCCTCCACCAGAGCCCCAGAACATCGACGTTGCCCAGCTCTTGAGAGAACTCGGCGAGGAAGATGAAGAGTCAACATCCGAAAGCCCCGGCGACAAAGAGAACATCCGACCGAATGGGGCAATTAGTGCCAAAACACAAGTTACAGAGAAGCCAAAGTTCAGTTCTTCCCCATTTCATCCATCTAACATGAATTCTGGCGGCTTATTTGATCCTGACCTTCTCGCCGCCTTCAAGAAGTTGGCGATGGATAACCAGAAAACTCAGGAATCACACAATAGAATCAGATATGAGCCAGAACTTTTAATCGAAGACGAACCTCCAGATGATCACTTGTCCGAATTCGAAGAGAGGTGCCCTCCGGGGGGAACCTACACAGTGATTCTCTACACCACCACGATCAGGGGGATCAGGAAGACATTTGAGGACTGCAACAAGGTGAAGTTTCTGTTGGGTAGCCTGAGAGTGCTCTTCCATGAGAGGGATGTGTCTATGCACTTGGAGTACAGGGAGGAACTGTGGAGGATATTGGGTGAAAGAATGGTTCCTCCTAGGCTGTTCATAAAGGGGCGATACGTCGGCGGGGCAGACGAAGTGCTCGGGTTACACGAACAGGGGAGGCTCCGCTTGCTGCTCAAAGAAATTCCCATAGACAGGTTTCATGGTATGTGTGATGAATGTGGTGGAGTGCGGTTTGTGATGTGCACTGAGTGTCATGGAAGCCGGAAGCTCGCCACTGGTGAGCATGAATCAGTTGTGAGATGCCCAAACTGCAACGAGAATGGATTGGTCATCTGCTCACTCTGTTGTTGAATGCATACTTGGGTACATTCTTTCTTTTATTTGTTTAAAAATTGGCTCTTATAATTGAAAGATGTCTTATTTTACACATGTATTCTAATTTTGCGCTTCAAATTATTGAACTTAAGTAGAGTGAGTAATATTTTGCTCCCAGAGCTCTGGAAGGTGAGAAGTTTTTAACGTCATGAATGGTTGAGCTGCACCATGTTGGAACTTAACTGAAATTTTAATAACTTACTCTAAATTTTACCGTATATTAAGTTTTTAGGCTGGAATTTAAAGAAAATTTCTGCCATCTTGTGGCTCAGAGACAAAAAAGCCTTCATTTTCAGCTGTGGACATTATAATAAAATGAATTTAGCTTCCTATTATCACCTAAAAGTTTCTATAGCATAGCTTGATGGAAATTCTCATTACAATTTAGAGTAACATGAGGGAAGTACAAATATGAGGGAACTTTTTACAGATTGCTTGAGTTAAAAGCCATATCAGTTTTTGCAAGCTCAATGCAACTTGGAAGGGATTTCTCAAAAGATTAAGAAATGGTTTTTGTGGAAGGATCCCACCAGCTAAGTATACCCGCAAAACTCTCTTGACCGGGAGATTGAAACCTTCGGATGCTGAAATAAGCCTTTAGCTTTAAGTTGAGTCGGACCAGAAAGTGAAGCCAACTGACATCGTGCTAATACCTCATGTTTTAAGGTTGAACTGAGATTCATTAGATAAAAAAACTAGCAGCAAGAAACTGTTAATCAAAGGTCAATCATCTTTGTCGTCCTCATGTCTGACCGATAAAAGTTGTTTAGTGCCAAAAAAACAACTTTTATCTTTCATCTTCAAGTTCAACCTTCTTGTATTTCTCTCTCATAGGAAGAAAGAAACTTTCTACACATACATCTGAAAAAAGGTTGTCAAGGAGAGCTTGGTTTCGGCTGTTGATATACAAATTCAGGTACTTCAGTCTTTGCAACCTCAATCTCAATGTTTCAGTAACAGACCTTTCAGCTGTATGTGATGAAATTTTCAAATTTTTTGAAGTGAAATCCACCTTAAAGGCAATTAAGAATGCTAATTTTCGATTCAAGCAATGGTGATCAGACTGGTCTGATGGACTATATAGCACTTGGGACCTTGACTTTTAGTTGGATTCTCACATGCAACTTCAGTTTACAAAACCAAAAGGGAAGCAGCTTTCTGTTCAATCTATTCTCATGCAACTTCAGTTTCCATCTGACTGGTGACTGGTCTGACGTCCAGTGGGTTTGCTCCCTGTTTCTTCAAAAGATTGACACTTGCAGAGAAGAAACCTCTATTTTTAGATAAGATATTCAGTGTTTGTAGGACAAAATGCAACCAGTTAATTTTCTTTTCAAAATGCTCTAATGCAACTCCGCTTAGAACCAATGATCTCGTCATTGTTAAACTTGAGACTGCACAGAAGTATGTTTTTTGGTATCTTGTCCTGGATGTTTATGCAACTGTGAAAATCCAGCTCCTGCAACGTTTCTTAGCATCATTCAGACTCTCTAATCTATGATTTTTAAATTCAACATGCACATCTTGAAATAGGCATTTTGGACTTCAACTTTTTTATATCACTTTATTTTTTTTTAAAAAAAGCAACTTGCTACCACCTAAATATAAAGGAAAAGGTTTACATGAACTTTGGGCTCACGAGCGAGACAATGTGAACCGTTAGATCAAGATCTAACAAATATGCATTACTCAGGGGCTACATGTCTTTAGAGTAACATGCACCCTCGGATTAAAATCTAACAGCCCAAGATGCCACACATGGGCATCAAATATAAATTGTAATACTGGTGTACCCAGTTGCCTCCCTTACATTTCAAGAGAAAACAGGTATGAAGAACACACGGGGCAGAAATTCCACAATTAGCCAATGGAAGATGGCAGTCACCCTGTTAAGCATGATAACACCAGTCGCTTCGTATTCTCTACCACCCAAAATGGTTTTAGTAAGGGCTGACACAAGATTGACTATAGCTCTTCTCATTGAGTGTAACTCAAAACTTTCTATGGCAGGCGAGTTCTGTAGCAGAAATCACTCGTCCCAACCGTACGAGTGATGTCAAAATACCCAACTTTTTGCCCAAAAAAGGGAAGAACAAGCTGTCGATCTTCAAGTTGAGAACCTTCTTGTATTTTCCTCTCACAGAAAGAGTGTATACACATGGCGTGGAGAGTTACACTTGAGATTGGTTTCAGCTGTTGGTTTTTCTTTTGCAGTTTCCTAATTTATATATAAAAATAATATTCCTACTGCACTTTTTCTCTGCCAAATTGGTCCCCAAAAAGTAAATCTCCTGGTTGTTGTCAGACTCACCTTCTCAAGTAGATTTTTGGTGTACTAAAAGTATAGTAGGAATATCAGCTTCCTTAAGTAAACAAAGGCTCGCCAAAAACTAAACTGAAAAGGCGCAAGAATGGGCATAAATGCTGTTTATCAAAGAAAACAGCAGACCGGAATGAATTATTTGTTGATGGAAAGAGGACCTTAGATTATGGGCGAATATATATATTGAGTCATACAATTCATTCATGTGAATTTAGGCCGATGCAATTAGGATGAGCTTCCATCTTATAAGCCATTGATCTATAACTAATCTTCAATGATGCTTCCATTTGGTTGTCCCAAGTTGTAATAGTTGGGCGGTTATTCTAATGAGTACTAATCCTTAAACACTAATTAAACTCAAACTAATGTGAGAATTAATGGAGTGCTAATTGTCCCCTATAAATAATTTCAAAGAGACATGTACTGTAATAAACTCTGGACACTGAGAAATGTTAGAAGTGGTCATAATTTTTAATGGGTTAAGCCTATATATATTATTAATGAAGGTATAATATTTACATGGGCTAAGCCCATACTATTTATGTGGGTCAAGGCCATATGGTAGAGAGTCTAAGCCCACTTTGTATTGAATAAAAATCACATATGTAAATTAGTTGAAGAAGTGAATAGTCTACATCGCTTGGAGAAAGGTAATAGTGTTGGTATATAAGGCACAAGTTTGGCCTTTCAAGTTAGGCCCTTGGGCTACCCTATTTTTATAGGGGAGTTACATGTTGAACTCATGCACCTAGGTGGGTTAACCCACGCGCGCGCTATGTCTTTACTCTTGGAGGTGCAACAGTATCTTGGAAATCCTTTAAATAAACATGCATAACAAGATCTACAATAGAATCTGAATTCATTACACTAGATAACGGCAAAGAGGTTGAGTGGCTTCTTAACTTTTTAGAGAATATTCCAATGTAGGGAAAACCTATGCTACCTATTTGTATTCATTGTGATAGCCAATCGGCTATAAGAAATGCACAAAGTAACTTGTATAATAGTAAGTCTCGATATATACGTAGGAGGTATAATACCATAAAATAATTATTCTCTAGTGGAATAATTTCCATTGAGTATATTAGGTCAAAAGAAAATATTGCGGATCTTCTTACTAAGTGTTTGACCAAAGAACAAGTGAGTAGTTCATCGAGAGGAATGAGTTTGAAGCCTATGGATTAAGAGTCACTATAGTGACAACTCAACTTAGTTGACTAGAGATCCCAAGATCTAGGTTCAAAGGGACAACCAAATTGTAGAAGATTCAAGGGGAATCACTATTGAGATAATATCTGGTCCCCATTCCTATGATGAGATAATGATGTTTGTAGAGGGAATGAGGATAAGTTTTGCTTTTAAAGGTTCTTATAGCTTGAATTAGTTCAAATGGGGTATGACATGATACTCCTAATAAGAATTACCTATATAAGTGTGAAGGGGCAACTTCTATGAGAATTTTAAGGCTAAATTTTCTAAAGCACTCATGAAAACCAGGTTTGTTCAGGCCAAAATGAACACAATCATGCGAACCATGTTATGTCTGAGAAGTGACTGTGTGAATTCTATTGTCTTGGTTTACACAAATGGCTTAACAGTTTAAGACATCACGTTTACTGATTAGCTAGTAAACTCGATAGTTTTCACAAGGGAAAGTTCAAAGCCAAAAACTACCTTTCCCCCATGCACGAACTTTTTAATATTTGCTCTCATGGTTTATCGGCATTGTTTTGCTTAGTTATCCAGCAATTCTCATTCATGTGGGGGATTGTTAAAAGTATGCATAATATTTAATGGGTTAAGCCCATATTATTAATGAAGGCATAATATTTACATGGGCTAAGCCCATATTATATATGTGGGTCATGCCCATATTGCTTATGTGGGTCAAGCCCATATTGCATATGTGGGTAGAGAACCCAAGCCCACTTTGTATTGAATGAGAATCATACATGTGAATTGGTTAAATGAGTGAATAGTCCCACACCACCTAAAGAATCATAATAAGAACCTTAGGCTTGTTTTTTTTTCTTTTCCATTTTGCAAGTCTCATTATGTCTCTCTCTGTGGGGATTGATAACTTTAGATCCACTCACTTTGATTTTGATTTTTTTCTATTTTTATTTTGCAAATCTTATCATGTCCCTTTATGAGATGATTGAGTACTCTAGACTTGTTTACTTTGATTTTGATTTTTTTTCATTCTATAAGTCTCAACATGTCTCTTTTTGAGGGGATTGATAGCCTTAAGCTTACTTTATTTGGTTTTGATTTTTTTTCCCGTTTTGCAAGTCTCATCATGTCTCTTTTTGAGAGGATTGAAAACCTTAGGCTTGTTTTTTTTTTTCTCATTTTGCAAGTCTCTTTATGTCTCTTTCTAAGGGGATTGAGAACTTTAGGTTTGCTCTCTTTGATTTTGATTTTGATTTTAATTTATTTTGCAAGTCTCATAATGTCTCTTCCCGAGGAGATTGAAAACTTTAGACTTGTTTACTTTGATTTTGAATTTTTTTATTCTACAAGTCTCATAATGTCTCTTTCAGAGGGAATTGAGAACCTTAGGTTTGCTTTTCTTTTTTTTATTTTGCAAGTCTCATTATGTTTCTTTCCGAGGGGATTGAGAACTTTAGGCTTGCTCTATTTGATTTTGATTTTAATTTTAATTTATTTTGCAAGTCTTATTATGTTTCTTTCCGAGGGGATCAACTTTAGGCTTGCTCTCTTTAATTATGATTTGGATTTGTTTTGTAAGTCTCATTATATCTCTTTCCGAGAGGATTGAGAACTTTTGACTTGTTTACTTTGATTTTGATTTTTTTTTCCCATTTTGCAAGTCTCATCATGTTTCTTTCCGAGGGGATTGAGAACCTTATACTTTTTTTTTTATTTTGATTTTTTTTTGTTTTGCAAGTCTCATAATGTCTCTTTCTAAGGGGATTGAGAACCTTAGACCTACTTACTTTGATTTTGATTTTTTTTTTTCATATTATAAGTCTCATCATGTCTTTTTCCAAGGGTATTGAGAACCTTAGGCTTATTTTTTTTTATTTTTTAAGTCTCATTATGACTCTCTCCATGAGAATTGAGAACTTTAGGCTTGCTCACTTTGATTTTGATTTTTTTTTATTTTGATTTTGCAAGTCTCATCATGTCTCTTTTCGAGAGGATTGAGAACTTTAGACTTATTTACTTTGATTTTGATTTTTTTTTTTCATTATGCAAGTCTTATTATGTCTCTTTCCGAGGGGATTGAGAACCTTAAGCTTGTTTTCTTTGATTTTAATTTTTTTTTTGTTTTACAAGTCTCATCATGTTTCTTTTAGAGGGGATTGAGAACTTTAGTCTTGCTCACTTTAATTTTTTTAAAATAAATAAATAAATATATATATATATATATATATATATATATATATATATATATTAATGTAGTAACTCATTTTCCCATTTTTTCTAGATTTTTTTTGAAAGACTTCTTTAAAGAGATGACTTCTTCTTCTTGACTGAGCAATCAAAGCCAAGCATTTGAAGAAAAGATGTCAGGTGGTTCTAGGTTCCCAGTTTTTCATTTGGATGGACAAATCATCTCCAAAACAATAAAATATTTGAGTGCTAATAACCAACACAAGCGGACTTCTATTTTAAAAAATGGTTTCAGATCTGGAAAGGACTCTAGTAACAAATAGGGAGTGGGTGTTTCCAAAATCTGCATACATATGTGGAGATGGTGGAGAAGGCGGTTCATTTACTTATGGATTCCCAAGGAAGCAAATTGGTATTTTCAAATATATGGGGAAGTTGTTTTCTACTAATATGTCTTTTGAGCGTGATCTATACAATAGATCCTATAAATCTGCAGTTTGCTCAGAAGGTTCCTCTTCAAAGGGAATTCCCTCAAAAGGAATTATTTTTAAGACACTCTTCGGGATTGACTCACCGTTCTAGTGATGTCAAATTTGTTACATTCACAAAAGGTGGTAGAGGCTTCAACAAGCGGGGATATGGAGATATTGAGCGACAAGTTTTATATCTGAGTACTCTTACATTTTCGAATAACAACATAGAAGAGTACGTTCAGTTGGAAACTCTATTGACTCAATCTATGAAAAAAGGGTCTTCATATAATAACTTTGATTACATAAGCGGATGAGCTTATGACTCAAAGCGTTGGTCTATTTTTACTGGGAAGATTGTAGGTTCCTATTCTTCCAGACTGGATAGAAGTGGTTTGTTGGTAGCAGTGTTGGCTACATAGAGAGGAATAACATTCAACAAGCAAGCTTATATTGCTATGTTAGAGTCTTTCTGTCCTGCAACAAACACTTGCCTTTCTCCAAATGGTGAGTATGGGTTCTCTTTAAGGGAGATGACGCACATCTCTGCTCTTCCAGGCTTTGGAGAGGTTTATGAGGAATATATTCCTTGCAACGAAGAGTTAGAGTTCATTCGAGAGGTAGAGCCCGATTTATACAGGATTGTAGCTGAATTATTTCTTCACTTTACCATTATTGCAAAAGAGAAACAAGTTCATGCCAAAGGCGTTCTCATTTAGCAGTGGACAAACCACTTTTTTAACATTGTTGAGTTTAGCCAAACACAGGATGAGATTGAGATTAATGAGAAATCATCAAGATATAAAACTCGAACTCCTCTTATCAAGGTGGATATTGAAGCATAGGCAAGAAAAGATTCCATTAGCTTGGAAGATTTACCAGTGCCGGAAAGTGAAGAGCTAGGTCTTCGAGCATTACGAGCTGATGGTTATAGCATGCTTAAAGAAACTTTCCTCGCCACATATCTTGTGGTATGGCTCCGTCGTTGTATATTCCCAAGCAAGAATCCTCCTTTACTTGACCCTTCATTATTCTTAGTCGCAGCCTGAATGGCATTGGGGACACATTTCGCCCTTCACCCTGCCATGGTGGCTCGCCTATGTGATGGTTTACGTGATCATGTAAAGCATCTTGGTTCAGAGAAGTATAAATTGAAGGCTTATCCCGCACATTTCTTCTATAGTTGGTATGTTATGCATTATCCGGCTCTGCACCATGCACATGCTCCTCAGACTCAAAGGGGTGAAGCTTTCTTGGGAAGATTAGCCACAAGTTCCTTGAGAAAGTTACCTTTGAAGGAAGCACGAGAGATAATTCATTTTCATGGGAATTGACATCTTGGAAGTCTACCACACTTTAATGATGGAGTAATGACAGATGATTCTTTCCTTGCTGGCATAAAGAAGGTGGATGATGCTACATTTATTTGGCATATCAATATTCACCCTAGTACTTTGGTTTATCGAAGTATGCTCCAAATAGAACTTGAGCCATACACTCTAAGCTGATTTCCTGTACAATTTGGATATTCTCAAGGTATGGTTGGAAATCCTAATCTTCAATGGAAACATCATGGAAAAATTTATGATGTTGCTTGTGCTTGGTATCACTTCATAAATTGTGACACTGGAACAAGATTCATCTACCCTGATGAAAGCACCGTCTATACTGAATGCTTTACCCATTGGTGGGTAAGCGCTGCTGAGAACTATCTAAATGCAGACTTATCAAGAACACCTTCATTTCGTTCCATTGTTGATGATAAAATAAAAGACCACTTTTATCCAAATCAGATGATTTTGGTAAGGGAACCAAAATAAAGTTAAAATCCCATCATCATGGGAAGAAGAAGAAAAGTGAAGAAATTACCATTAAAGATTTAAATGCTTTACCTTCCCCACTTTTTTTTTGTATATATATATTTTTAAAATTTTTGCTTATCGTTGTCTTTGTATGTAGAAGTCTCATCATCCTCTTGCCATTCAAGTAACATGGGTTCTCAAAGTCTAGTAAACTTTATGGATGGAATTGATGATGATATAAACACGAAAGACATTCTTGCTCTTGAAGGTATACTAAACACATTTTTTTTACAATTCTTTTTTTCTTACCTTTATTTTTTGTTAGGCACCATTGATAATTCGGGTTCATCAAGAATCCAAGAATGGGCTCATGAACACGATGTGAATCAAATTGTCCCTCCTTTATCAAGTGTGTAAAACACTTTACATACCTTTTTTGTTTTAATAGTTGCATAGTTCACTCGTTTCATATTCTTTGTTTAGGCCTCATACATAAAAACTTAAGTGATGTGAATCAAATAGAGTCTCAAGGCTTAGGCCCTATACATGAAAACTCAAGTGGTATGAACCAAATAGAAGCCCAAGGCAAGGTAACCAGAGATGAGACTAACCAAGAATTGGGGTTTGCGCGGGTATATCTTTCTGCTCTTCTTCTTTAAGTCCATTTCTCCCCCCTTTTTTTAATAATAATTTGTGTGAGTTTTGACTCGTAGGTTCCTACCACACTTACTTTGCCACCCTTAGAAATGGATATTGCATCTAAAGCGGAGAGAATTGAGGCATTAAGAGACATTTTAGGGGCTAATAGTTTGAGTTCCAACTCTTCTTCTAGTCAAAGCTCTTCTTATAGCAAAGGCCTAAAACTTGAGCAAAGACACTTCAGATCAACATGTTAATGTGACTACTTCCTCCCATAAACAAAATGATGTGGAAGATGTATGTGTTCAATCAGTAATTATATCTTCTCTCCTTCGAATATTTAAAGAGACACTGTAGGTTTTGATTAAGGTGACTCCAGCCATGATAGCCATAAGGAAAGCTGAATTAGAAAGCTTGTTAAGCCTTCTAGATTATCAAGAAGTTGACAAAAGTCCTTATCGTTCTGCGTTGGATAAGGTAACCACAACCTCCAATGAAATAAAGAGAGCATGTGTACCCAGTCTCATATATGTGAAATTAGATGAGAAGAGAAAGCTAGAGTTTCAATTATTAAATGAGCTTGAAGAACTTAAACTAAAGGGGAAAGATATTGAAGCACAATCTTCTTTGAAATATGCCCATCTCAATAAACTCATGGATTCTCAGATTTCTCTAAAGCAAGTATATACTGAGGTGGAGGGTCAAATAGAGGCTCTACTTAAAAGAAGGAAGAACTTGATCACCAAATTCATGGAATTTCAAAGGAACAATCAATTATTGAAGCGGAGCTCAGAGATGCATCCCCTAGGCTTAAAGAATTAGATGCTAAATTAGTGTCAAAGCTGGGGAAGTAAGCAAGCTGCATCAAGAAATTGAAGACTTGGAGCAATCATTTTCTTCTAATGAAGAAGCTAGAATAGCTACTAAGTATAAAGCAAAACAAGCTATGGACGAAATTTTTAATAGTCTCAAATTTTAGTTTTTTTTCTTTTTTTGTTGTTGAAATCTTGTACTTGTAATTGAATTCCTTTCCCCTACATCTTTATATCATATAACTCCATTTCTAGGGGTAATATTTTTTTAGAAATTTTTGATTAATTGGTAGCAAACACCGATCACCTTCTTGTGTCAAGAATCGATAAGCTCCATTTAAATAGACCATTTCAACAATGTATGGCCCTTCCCATTTGGTTCAAACTTTCCTTTTAACTTATGTGTGAAAACCATATGTCATTTGACGACAAACACTAAGTCACCCTTCTTGAAAGATCTTTGTTTGACTTTTTTTATTGAAAGCCCCAATCATCCTTGCTTGATACAACTTTATAGTTTGTTGGGCTTGTACCCTTTTTTCGTAAAGAGTTTCTAGTTCTTGCAGGCGTAGCCGGACATTCTCATCATTTGTTAATTGATTTTCCAAAGCCACCCTCAATGATGAGATTTGAATTTCTAAGGGTAAAACCGCTTCACATCCATAAACAAGGGAAAAAGGTGTCGCTTTAGTTGCATTTTGAACTGTGGTGCGATAAGCCCACAATACTTCTAACAACGTTTTGTGCCAATCCCTTTTGTTCTTTGGAATGACTCTCTTTAGGAGTTTGCATATAGTCTTGTTGAAAGCTTCAGCAAGCCCATTGGCAGCACGATTGTATGCAATTGAGGCTACACTCTCAATGCCATACTTTGCACAAAAGTGGTAAAATTTATAGTTTGCAAATTGAGGTCTGTTGTCATGCACAAACCTTCGCGGGACTCCAAACCTATAAATAATATGAGTCTTCAAGAATTTTAATATATCTTTTGTTTTTGTTTCACAAAGTGCTGTAGCCTCTGCCCATTTTGAGAAATAGTCAATGATTGTGAATATAAACCTATGACCTTTAGATGAGCTAGGGGTAATTGGACCTATGATGTCCATTCCCCATGTTTCAAATGGCCAAGAGGCAATTGTAGGGTGTAAGAATTCATGTGTCTGATGTATAAAGTTTGCATGGTATTGACATGCTTGACATTTTTTGGCATATTTCATACAATATTTTATCATGGTAGGCCAGTAATATCTCAACCTCTTTATCCTATCCTGCAATTTTGGACCAAGCTGGTGAGCTCTACAAACGCCATCATGGGTTTCTTGGATCACTTTTTGAGCTTCTTTTTGTGACAAACACCTTCGTGAAATCCCATCATAAGAGTTTTGATACAATGTTTTCATTTTTGCATCATAATAAAACTTTGGGGCTCGGTGCCTTATGCTTGCAGCCTTCAATGGGTATTGTGGTAGGATATTATGTTAAGGCAAAATCAATTAGAGGGGAATGCCAATCATCGAATTCAAAGTCAAATGAAATTTGCTCTATGTTATTACTTTCACTTAGTAGTTTGAATTCATTGGGTAACAATCTTTTCTCACATATGGAAACCCCAATGTTTTGTCCTTCTAATATTGTCATAGAGGTGGCTAGTGCTGCAAGAGCATCTGCTTTAGCATTATTGGACCATGCTATGTGTTGTATGTCAAAATCATTAAATGATTCTACTAATTTTTTAGCCATCGAATGATAAGGTAAAAGTTTTGGTTTTCTTACTTCAAAAACCCCTTTCATTTTAATTGATTACTAATTATAATCACCAAAGGATGAGAGGGATTTTATTTGTAATTCATGTGCCAACTGCATTCCAATAATTAGAGCCATGTATTTAGCCATGTTGTTGGTGCATCATTGTGTTAGCACTAAAGCATGTGGTATTATGTGTTTTTTTGGTGTGATAAAGACAATGCCCACTCTAGATACATTTTGTCTTCGATCATTTGTTCTTGATGCACCGTCAAAGTATATATGTCATATGCTTTCTTGAACTATTATGGGGCTTGCACAAAAGACAGCTTACATCAGGTAAATCTTCTTGTAACTTTGAACTTTCTTTACAAGGGTGATCAGCAAGAAAATTTGCTAATGCTTAACCCTTTATTGCCTTTTGTGGAATGTAAACTTGATCATAGGGTGACAACAAATGTGACCATTATGCCAATCGAGAATTAAGAGATCCTACCTTCATCATCAAAATTTTGAGCGAATTGACTTGAGATACAACGAATGTTGTCTAACCCAACAAATAATGTCTTAGCTTCTCAATTGCAAACATGAGTGCTAGACATTCTTTTTCAATGGGGGGATATCTATGTTTAGCCCCAACCATCATTCAACTCAAGTAATACAGGGCTTGTTCTCGACCTTCATCATTTTTCTGTGCAAGCATTGCACCAAGTGAATGATTAAGAACTTTTGTATATAGGATGAAGGGTCGACCTTGGATGGGTGCCGCTAGGACTGGCAGCTGAGTGAGATAACGTTTGATCTAGTTGAAGGCATTATCACATGCTTTATCCCAAACAAAGTCCACTCATTTTTTCATCAATTGAGAGAATGGTTGACATCTTCCAGATAAGTTTGAAATAAATCTTCTTATATAAGCTAATCGCCCTTGAAGCCCCTTTAACTCTCTCAAGTTTCTTAGTGGCCTCATTTCTATTATTGTTTTTGTTTTTGTAGGATCCACCATAATTCCATCTTGATTACGAAGAATCCTAAAAATTTATCGGAAGACACTCTTAAAATGCATTTGAGAGGATTCATCCCCATTTGGTGTTTTCTTAAAATTTCAAAGATCATACAAAGGTCTGCTATGTGATCACTTGGATGCTTGCTTTTGACAGCAAGATCATCAACATAACACTCCACTATTTTATGTGAATGTTATTTGAATATTTTTGTCATAGCCCTTTGATATGTTGCTCTAGCATTCTTTAAACCAAATGACATAATTGTGTAACAATAAATACCAAAAGGAATCCTAAATGCTATATGTTTTTCATCTTCTAGGTTCATTTTTATTTGATTGTACCCGGAATATCCATCCATGAATGACATGCGATCATAACCAGTTGTGTTATCAACTAAAATTTCTGTGATTGGTAATGGGAATTCATCTTTTGGGCATGCATCATTTAGATCTCTAAAATTGATGCACACACAAATTTTTCCATTCTTTTTCATAACTGTTACAATATTGGTGAGCCAATCAGGGTGTTGCTCTTTCCTAATAAAACCAGCTTCCTTTAGTTTCTGAACTTCTTTTTCAATTTCTTGCATTATTGAAGGCTTAAACCTTCTTTATGCTTGTTTTACAGGTTTCACTTCAGACCTAATGTTCAAATGATGAATGGCAACTTCCAGACTTAGTCCTGGAATTTCAGTATAATTCCAAGCAAACACATCTTTAAATTCCTTAAGCAGACTTATCAAAGATTCTGCATCCTTCATAGTAAGACTAGTGCTGAGAAAGATGGGCAATGGGTGTTCCTCTGTACCCAAATTTACTTCTCTTACCTCATTTTTGGTAGGAGGAATAATTTTCACTTCTTCCTCAACTTCATATTCTCGCACTTCTTCAACATCACTAGCTTCATTATTTTCATCACTATTAGCCTCATTGTTTTCATAACATTCTATTGTGACCATATTTACAGACTTTGTGTCAAGATTAAACATTTAAAGCAATTCAAAGAAATCATAAGTATCCACATTTGAGTCCCAACTTGAAGTTTTGCATGATTCGTTGTCACTTTCACTTTGCTGAGATAAGTCAATAAAATTTGGTTTGAATCCCAAGCCATGTAAAGAAGGATTTTTTCATTTTGACATTAGAGATAGTTGTAATAGGTTTTTTCTCCCCACACCATTGTTGAGACCACCTGGAGAATCAAAGTTATAGCCCATATTTTTCATAATGTGTTTTGAAATTGAACTATAGTTTTCTAATTCAACTTCGTCTTTTTCCGAGTCTGATCTCTCTCTTGAAAGTGATCAATAGTGGAAGTTCGGGGAAATATAATTTCCTTGGAATTATCATTTTTTGGTACAAGGAAAGTAGATCCCTCCGGATTTTCTATATATGAAAATGCATGCAAATGAGTCAAAGACAACTCAAAATAAGTTGTCATTTCCAAAAAATCATCATTTTTCAAAATTTTAAACGGTTGATCTACAAACATTTTTGTTTCAGAAGAAGATGCAATATACCTCAAAGATAAATTTTTATTCATGTATACACGAGATAGATCATCTTTAACAGTCGTTTTCTTCACATCATTTACAACATATTTGCAATACGGTTTTTTATTTACATGTACAATGTACTTTCCTTTAGCATTCACAAACCTTGCATTGCTTCCTTGCATATCTATTGCTTTTGAGTCTTCAGATTCCTCAATATCATCATCCTTGTTGGCAAAGACTCGGTGAATTTTTCCACCATCTCCAATATACTTAAAGCACTGGTGAAGTGTTGAGGGGATCGCTATGTTTTCATGTATCTAAGTTCGACCTAACAAAAGGTTGTATGATGTTTGGTTACTAATTACGTAGCATGTCACTTCAGACTTTAAACTTCTAATTCGACATTTTAGGTAAATCTTTCCCTTTGCTTTGTGTGAATTTGCATCATATCCTTGAATACTTGTCATTGCACGAGTAAGCTTCTTCATAGGGATTCCTAAGTATTCTAAGGTAGGAACTGAGAGAATATTGATTTCAGAGCCTGGGTCTATTTAAATTTGACGCAGTTCCACGTGACCAATATACCCTATTTGATACAATGACCTTGTATGTTTCATGTCTCCAAGTAGCATATCATCCTTTGAGAATGTGATTGCTATTTGAAGATTTTCAAGCTTAACTTTATGACACTTTTCACATATTTCTTTTTCTCTTTTGATTTCAACACGGTTGACATGAGGTGCATATTTTTCAGCTTCCATTAGCACATTGACAACCTTCTTCCAAATCTCTGGAGACAATCGAAGCAAGTCATACATTGTCAACCTGATAGGCACGTTTGCTAGCTGAGCAATCAAGTCATAATTTAAAGGCTCACTTATATATGGAAGAGGTAAACTTCTTTTAACTGGCTCTTGAAACCAGACAACTTTTTGTTATTTTATTTTTTCTTTTTCCTTCCAATAGTTAGAGTAATCTTTGTGATAATCTCGCCCTGACCTTGTTCTAAGATTTTATTCTTCAGTGTTGTGCATTTGCTCCATGCTTCTTTTGGAATTAGATGCAGGGTCATCATAAGTTTTACCAACAACTTATTCCTTAGTTAACTTTGTCATGTTGCAAAAGTTTTTAACTAAGTATTCCTCTTTTATTGTTGAAGCAAACTTATGATGAAGAGAAATCATATTACATATGAATGTCTTCTCATCGTTATTGTCTTTTTCCTTTAAATGAGCAATCATTGATTCATCATCACTTCCTCATCCACTAGGAACAATTTTTTCATCACTTGCCCATGGAGAGACTTTGGGGAGTCTTATTTTGTACCCTTTTTGTCCCATATGCTCAACCCAATGTTCTTTATAATCTTTTGAGAATTGAGGTTGAGTATTAGGTGTCTTAATTTTAATTTTGGAGGTCATGACTTGATCTCTGGAAGATTTAATATGAGACTTAACCCCTCTAGACCTCAATCTAATATTTTTTCTCAATAATGAGTCTTTTCCCGTAAAAGAAGTCATCTTGTGAGGTTTAGGTAAGTGTGGAGGTATTTGAGTTGCCATGTCTAGAGTTTTGGCTTGAAAACACTTTTTTTCTTTTTTTGGTAGAGCCTTTAGGTTTTTCTTTGAAGATAATCCAATCCAAGAGGGATGAAAACTTATTTTCATTTCTTGAAAGTCTCTTGTCATAGACTCTATTTGGTTAGATGACTCAACTAAGTCCACTTTTAGTTTTGAGTCTTTAACCGAAACTATATGGCACTCATGAGTTGTTTCTTCATCCTCTTTATCTTCTTCAATTGGGACAATTATCTTGTCTTTTTCTTGAACTAAGAGAGATTGAGTTAGAGGGTTGCCTTCTTCTGATTGTGGTAGCCCCTCAATGCTTTTTACTTCCCACTTAATCTTTTTTCTTTGTGGGCTATCATCTTTTTCTATTTCTTCCCAAGCCTTCCAACCATTCGATAAAAATTTCACACTTTCATTTTCAAGTACAGGCCAAGGCTTATCTATTTTGGTTTCCGTGTCTTTATCCTCCCAAAGGATAGTTATCTCTTCATCTTCCGGCTATGCTCTTTATCCATTAGGTAAAAATTTCTCATCTTGATTTTTAGACACATGCCAAAGTTTATGTGTTTTGGCTTTTGTGTATGTGTTCTCCCGAAAGATAGTCTTCACTTCATCTTCTGGCTAAGGTTTCCAACCATTAGGAAGAAAGTGTTCTCCATATTCAAAAGTTGACCATGGTTCATTGTTATTTATTTCAATGTCCAACTCTTGTCTTAGAATATTTTGTTGGATTTCAATTGAGTTATCTACCTCATAATCCAACACAATGACAAGGTTATCTTCAATTTCTGAACGACCATTTTCACTTTCAGAGTATGAGATTATAATGACATTATTGCATTCCCAAAATTCTTCCATAACTTCTTTTTCTTCAGGAATTGGGATAATCATGTTGTTTAACATCTCTTCTTTTTTCAAAGGTTTCGGTGGCATGAACTCGGCTAAAGTACATGAAACTCTTGGTTCTTGCTCAAGCAATTCTACCAGAAAAACTTCACTCATCATTTTTTCCTTCTTTGTCTTCTTGTTTTTATTTTTTGACTTAGTTACACCACGTAACTTGGGTGGGGGAAGGAATGCCCCCGTTCTAGTGATATCATATGCTTTGGGTGTGCTAGATTTTTTCTGAATGATCTACCAATTTTCATCTTTCAAAAGATCTAGATGCACCCATATGAAGGTTCCATTTGATATTTGAAGAGGGGTAAGTGACTAATAGTTTTTTAGAGAAACTTCTGCATATTTAAACTCTACATCCTCTTCTTCATAAGGAATGTTCAATACAATTGGGTCAAAAGCCCCAAATTGGACTAACACCAAATTTGCAGAAACTTTCTTCTCTTCTTGAGTTAACTTAATAGCTCCCTCATCGATAAGATACTGCATTTGATCTTTGAAAACATAGCATTGTTTGATGTTATGGCCCAAGATTTGATGGAACAAACAAAATGAAGGGTCATTAGTTTGTTTTTCTTCATTCGATTGCTTGCACTCCGGAAGCTTGATCTTCCCTTTCTTCATCAACTCATGAAAATATTTTTAGTTTCATTCACATCAAAAGAATATTCTTTTTTATTCTTTCTTTTAATGTTCTCTTTTCCACCTCAGTCATCTTGTCTTTCTTCTCTTGAGATGTCGTTTCAGAAGTTTGAACAGAAAATGCTTCTTTCTTCTTATTGGGTTTAGCATACTCTTTCTTTTCACCACATTTTTCAACTTCACGTTCAAACACTAAATGCTCTGCCTCAATAGCACTTTTCATAAGATCGTTAAAAGTTTCTGGCTTTATAGATCCCATCTTTGGTTGAATCTTTACACGAAAATTTAAACGACATATTTCAGTAAGATTTTTTTGAGTTATTCCATCTGGATACTTTAGTGCAAGAGCTCTCCATCTTTTTATGAAGTCACGTACTGTCTCCTTTGGCCCCTGTTTTATTAAATAAAGTTGGGCCATAGAAATAGTTGCTTCTTCATCAAAGAAATGACTCAGAAATTTAACCTCCAAGTTTGTCCATCTTTGTACCGATTCTTTTGGCAAAGTCATATACCAGTCAAATGCAGTTCCCTTCAAAGTGCTGACAAATAGCCTAACGAGTACAACATCGTTGCTAACAAGGTTTCTAGTTAAAGCCTTAAAGTGACAAAGATGTTGTTTTGGAGAAGCTTGACCATTATAAGTTTGTAAGTGTGGCTGCTTGAATTTGGGTGGGAAATGTATATTATCCATCAAAGCTGGGTAAGGGGAATTTACTCCCACTTTTCTCAACTTAGACTATTCTTGGATGTGTTGAAGAGCTTCTTTCATCTCTTTTCTTGATGCAAGTGCTTGAGGACTTTCCCTATCCACTCCTTCATTTCTATGAGAATTAACTTCATGAAAGTCACATTGATGATTAGAAGTGACTTGCTATTGACTTTGAATTCTTGTGGCTAATGCTCCGATCATGGCTTTCAATTTTTCTATATGCTTCTCTTGATCTGCCATAAATTTAATCAAACGAGTAGGGGCTTGCTGTATCTCTATGTCAGCTTTTTCTCCTGTTGTCATATGCACTCCAACTTTTTTGGATTCTAAGGAAGACAAAGTTATGGGGATAGTATTGAAAGATGTAGAGCTATCCTCCACTTGAACCTCATCATCATCATCTTCATGAGGAGTAATTGAAGGGAATTCACTTGTTGCAAAAGTAAATTTAGGAGACCCTAAAGAAGTCCCTACACCTCCACCTTTCAAAAAAAAAATTCTTTTTACTTCTTGTGTAGCATTGAGTTGTTTTCATAATTTGTTCTTCTTCACTTTTTGAGCCAACCATATTTACAATTGCAACATGGGCTCCTTCTCCTTAGGCATCCACCTTTGGGTTGTTTTCAAGATTTTGGGAGAACTTGAGCTCAAATTCTCAATTTCATCACCTTAGGACAATTTTTCCTAAGTACTACTAGTCATTGGACTTGATTTTTTAAAATTCTTTCTCCTTCTTAGGGCGAATTCCATTAAAGAATCATATTCACTATGAGAAGATAGTATTTTAGAACTATCTTGCACCATTTTCTTCTCAAGAGTTAGGGGTTCCTTTTCCTCTTGTTGTGATGACTTGTTAACACTATCATTCTTAAAATCTTCTCTCCTATAACGGAACTTTGATCTACCAATAGTAGGAAATGGAGTAAACTTGGATGACTTCCTTTCTCAGGAAAGTGTATCTCCATTTCATACTTTTTTGTCCTTTTTTTTTCATGGGCCTCCACCCTTTGGTATTTGAATTATCACCCAAAGTAAGATAACCATTCTGTGAAACTTCATTCTTCATTGCAAGTGACTCATGTTCTATAACATGTCTTTTCGGTATGTGGTTTTCTTTTTGCCCAATCTTCTTGTTGCCAGGAGTTTCCACCATTATGCAAGAAATTTTCTTTGACTTTGGCTTAAAAGCATATAGCATTTTCTTCTTCCCTGGTTGGAAAAATTCTCCATTCATGGGGAATGTCACGATCATGGGTCCATTTTTCTTTTTGGGCTCTTGAGGTCTTAAGAACAAACTTGTTGTCATTTCTTCATATAAATCCTCCAATGGCTTAAACCAATTGTTTTGTCGTAGCTCTTTGAAGGAGGTTGGAAAATGACCTATTGGATCCTATATACCAACATCAATGAGGCTATCATTCACATTTCTTTTAGCCCCTTGAACTATAGTTTTTGTCTTTTTCATAGGTCTTGAAACATTTAGAGCATTTTTTAATATTATCGACTTTCCACCCAGAATTTTGTTCCCTACCCTTGAGAACATACTTTCACCACTTAATTTTATGCCGGAAGCAAAGTGAGGGGAGTGAGTGATCTTAGGCTTCAAATGAACTTGGTTCAATAGGTCTCTATGAGTATTGTAACTTAGCCTTGAAAACACACTATCACTGTTCAAAACTTTGCCACAGGCAAAGTGAGGGGAGTGAGTGATCTTAAGCTCCATATGAGCTTAGTTCACAAAGTCTTCAGAAACATTGTGCCTCATCCTTAAAAACACACTGTCATCGCTCAAAACTTTTCCATAGGCAGAGTAAGGGGAGTGAGTGGCAATGAAACATTCACTGCAGTCTTCTTGTTAGAACTGCATGTGGCATCCATGTTGGTGTCCAATAGAATCACCATTTTTTCTTCATGTCTCTGCTTTGCCAAGAAAGATTAAAACTAAGCCTCATCAAAATTAATGACAAGCTTGAAATTTTCAGTAGCTTCCATTTTTGCCAAATAGATAGAAGGAAGAGAATGTCCCATCGGGTTTGCCGAAAATCTATTGGGGGATTTTAGTAGTTTCCTATGCACAAGTCAAGAGAATGGATCAGACGATCCTTCCTTACAAAAGATAGAGAAGAACTTTTTTTTTGTGTATGGGACGACTTTCTCTTGATTAATCAAGATTACTCTTTGCAATTTGGAGTGAATAGTGGTGATTAATCAATTTTCAAATCCTTCAATTAAATGACAAAAATAAAGAAAAATAATTGAGAATTTATTAAAATGAAAAGAAAAGAGAATTGCCAGGAGAAGTGACTACAATTTTCAAGTTTAGAAAAGAAGAAAAGAAAAAACAAAGAAACTTCTTCTGTAAGAATGAGAACTCCCTTGTACGAATTCTTCTTCCTTCTTGAGTGCTTCTATTTAACTTCCAATTCCTCGAACTTCTTCGACTTTCTGAAGGTAAAAGTTTTTTAAGAATTTGGACGTCTTTTGGAGTATAATGGACTTGTGGATTTCTTTTTGGAAGTTCAGTAAACTTGAAAGCCAAAAGCCCCTCTTATGAAAAAGAATGAGTATTTATAGCATTAGGGTTATATGGTTAAACAAGTAGTGAGGGTGAGTTGAAAAGGTAGTTCGTAGGAAGTGGAGAGTAAATTAGTGGGAGATGGAGAATGGGTTAGTGGGAGGGTTGGTAAAAACTAAATTGATTAGTGAAAGAAGTGAGAAGTATGAGTTAGTGAGAAGTGTGAGAGAAGTCCATGCATTATACTTTTGACTTGGTCCCTTAAACTCTCTTTACACATCATCATTTCATTTTCTTTTTAACAAAGCTTATTGTGAAGTCGACGAGTGTTACTTAGTCTTTTGGTTTTATGGCTATTTTGGTGTAAGATTTATGAAGTCTCACACAAAACTTTATAATTTGATTATTTTTTTTGTCTTTTGAACTTTGTCAAACTTTTGAGATTTTGTCCATTTTAAAAATTTAGTCTTATTTAGAACTACTTAAGCTCCAAAATCTTGGCCTTTAAAATTTGTTTCTTTAGACTTTATCTACTTTGGAGACCTTATCTATTTTTCTTCTTCTTTCTTTTTTTTTTCTTTTGAACTCTTTCCACTTTTGAGACTTTTTCCACTTTGAAAATTCAATCTCATCCAGAGCCAGTCAAGCTTCAAACTCTTGGCCTTTAAGTTTTGATTTTTTTTACACATTACTTACATGTGTAACATTAAACTTTATTTTATTTTTTTTCTTTGGACTTTGTCTACTTTGAAGACTTTGTCCATTTTAAAAATTTAGAATTATCTACAGCTAATTAAGCTCCAAAATCTTTGTATTTAAATTTTAATATTTCTTTATGTCAACAATGATCAATAAGTGTTAGGTGACACATTAAGTCTTAGCTGCACCCACTCCCTGAAAAAGCACCAACTATTTCTTGTACTTATCCCCACCCCAACATGAAGAAATTCCCAACTGAAAAGAAACTAAAGTAATTTACTTCCAATAACTTTATCCTTTTTTTTTAATACAAAGAATAACTTTATCATTTCATTCAAAAAGATTTAAACAAAAACAGAGTAGCAAACTGTAAAAATTATGCAGCAAAAAAAAGATATACAATTACAACACAATTTTGAATATATTGCAAACTTGGCAATATATGTACAATGCAGTGCTGTCAAATTTTGTTTCCATAGAGAATTTAGGTGATGCTTGGCATCCTCGATCCAGATGCTCCATGTGAGCTTCACCCAATTGAAGGTGTAAAACGTTTAAATTTACCTGACACAAGGCACAATGTCATGGATGGATTAATAAATTTGAGCCACAACAATTTTATTTTATTTCCTCTTATCGCCATGTTATATTTTTTAAGTTACAAATAGTTTGAAACTGATTACACAGCAACTCAATCTTAATGGGAAACCCCGTGCATGAAACAAAATACCAGATAATTTATGTAGATAAGATGAGAGCTGAACTACCTCATCTCTTAGGTTATCGAAAAGAAGATTGCAACAAGTACAATAAATAAAGTGTCGATTTTCTTGGACCTCGCCCTTCTTGCATATGGGACACCAAAATTTCCCGAACTCATCAGCCTAGCATGCAAAAGAGTAAAAGAAGTCACAAGTAACAATTATGTCAGCATCAAGTGGATTGGATAAGAGTTGACACAAAGATGGCTCAAGCTCACCCACAAACTGAGGTTGAGACAAGTTGAACTGGCTCCTCTACTGTTCTATTTTAACATTTTTGCAGTTCTTAATATTGATAATATAATCACACAGTCATCAGATATCTACACCCCCCCCTGCCTGTCGCCAGGACAATAGCGATTTATCAAGTTCCAAAACATGATAAATAATCTTATAGATTGTAAAAGAAATTGACAATCTTTACTAAAAAAAGTGTTGGTAGGTTTTAGCTGAACTCAGTTTCTATTATCTTAGCCCAAGATGTTGCTGTTCTTTAGCATTCCAATATTCAAGAGTTTGTTAGCAAAAGGCAGTGGAATGGGTTGGTTAGATATCATACTGCATTTCAATAAAATGCACAAGAAGAGAATTTAAGATTTACACCAAGGTCAAATTTTAGCTGACAGCAAACCAATCAAAGTATCAGATAAATCCAACAGACAGTGTGATAGATGTTAAGCGTGAACCAAAATTAAATAACACAAATGTTTAACAATATGTGAAATATAAGAGCAAACTACAAGCCACAAAAGTATTTAATAATTTGAAAACAATACAAAATAATTCCAATGATTATTAAATATTATGTACAACAAGCTGAAATTTGGAATCATGCTACAGCTGGAGTGGTCCTTTGCATGTGTACCTGCCCATCCTTAAGTTGCATTTGCTCATAAATGGCTTTGGCCAAGTGTTCATCGTGTTCCATGTTTACACTCTCAAAATCCTCTAGTTCTGCTACAAGTCAAACTCATCGCACTTATAATGAAGACATTTTTAATACATTAAGGTTATTGATTAGACCATAACAAAATCTCACGCGCAAATACACATACAAAATATGCCATAGACTGCTTCTGATTAGAATAGATTCTATGTTTTACAAGCCTAAATTCGAGTGTTGGTGAATAAATTTAAGGTCGACAGCTCTGAATAAAAGAATCTTTAATAAGTATTCAACAAAAAAACTGACTTAATACAACATCTTGACTTATCCCCAAAGACTTGAATAACTTCACAGTTTGATCCAGTTAATTACATAAAAATCAATCCCAGTAGACATGTCAAGATTTCTTTAATATCCTAAGATATATACAGGCTTCCAGTCATCCGGTATGATGAAAGAAAGAAGATCACTGTAAATAGAAATGTGGCCTATCATTCGCCAGTTTTTCAAAGCAAACTAGCATGATCTGCAGGTCTTTATTGCATGCACCTTCTAAACAACTTTGGTCTTTACTCTCTACAGAATATCATTGATTGGAACTAATAGTTCCCTCGATATCTTATACAGCCATCTAACACAGCCATAATTTAATAGATAAATCTTAGAAGAAACATCAAGCGAGATAATATCCTTAAATACTAAAAAATGCATGCAAAGGTTTTAATCATCACAACAAACAGAAAACATAATCCCTGGAAACGTGCCTACCTCTTTGAATAGTTTCTGATTCAAGCTGCTCATGAAATATATTATCCATCTCTATCATAACCTCTTCACTTAACATTTCACATTCACCTTCAGCTGACACAGGAGCCAAATGGGGGCCATCATCTTCCCACATACTATCATTGGCCTCAGAAGTTGACAAGTGCAAATTGTTTGTACTTGAGGTCTGCCAAACTCTTCTCAGCTCATCAGAGACTATGTCTCGAAATGCACATTCCATGGCATCCTTCTAAAGGGAAAAATTAATACAAGTTTCAGACAAATTCCAACTCAATTAGAGAAAGAAGGGGTGCCCAATAACCCTACTCAGTAAATTCTATCAATACTTGACCTCTGACAGACTCAGGCAAAGCAACCAACCTGCATCTAATCCTTGGAAGAATTTACGGTCCTCCTAGGGGATGTTCGCTAGGACATCCTTCAGGAGCCGTCGATCATGAGAATTGACAGCTTACATGCTAGTGCAAGTAATGGGCTAGTGCATGTGCGCTTGTGTATATGATCGACGGCTGCTACCTAGCAGAGATATATCCTTAATACTCCCTCTGTCCTATATCAACAGCTCCATTTAGCTCAATTTAAGTGTCTGGGAACTAAAAAAGGGTCTACTATTATCGTAGCTACAACTCTGTAAGTTCTATTATTAAAAAAAATTATTATTTTTTCAAATGGAGCTATTAATATGAGACAGAGGAAGTACTAACTTAAAAAAGATGGAACTGATAAATTAAAATAAGAAGAAAAAATTATAACCTTCGGATTGTCCAAGAGGGACCCATTTGTCCTCATCTTCCATAGCAAACGACCCCGTTCATCTTGTATTCTCTCCAAACACTTCTGCCGGAGCTGCAAAACCCCAAGCCCACACAAAATTACAATAACAGCAGGAAGATGATACAGGGAGAAAATCGTGATACAAATCAATAGTAGCACCTTCTCCTTCCAATCAGGATGGTGGGTCTTCTTGAGGAAAGCCCTTCTGGGCCTCGGATCCTCCATCGTTCTGCTCCACCCAAACTAAAATCAAATTCGATTAACCAATTTCAACTTGATGCGATCTTCCTCTCGTCACTCCGTGAAAACCATTAAAAGGGCGAAACTTTTAAATAGATTCCTCTCAAATCCGAGCAAGTGCATCTACGCAAAATCCGTACTTTCTCCTCGAATCGAAAGCCGACCCGGAAACAGCAAAAAGCAGGCGGGGAGAGATGGAGAGATGGTCGCGTGGGCTGAAGCTGCCCGCCGATTGCACGGCTGGCGGCGTTTCACACTTCAGTGCAGTTTATTTTAAAATGATTGATGTACAACTACATCGAACCATCCACGCGGAACCAACGTCGTGACTTGAGAGAGTCTGCTTGTGGGCTATCTCGTGGACAAATTAACGTTTTAAAACGTTTCCTTATCTGTGCAGTCGAAGAGCTTTTCATGCTCTTATTTGACAAGGAGCCTAGCGTACCTTAAAGTATACGAGTCTGTATGTTAATATATATTAGCATTAATATCTCTTATATTAATATGTATTAACGTATACTCAATCGATCTTAAATATCAATGACTCGTATACATAAGTAACTTATGCTGGGTTAGAGTATGAAAAACTCTTTTAGCCAAAAGTATACATATTCTAAAACTCATGTGCGTGCTCATGGCACGTTGGTTTGCGATTTTGAGTGCTCCATAACATATATAAAGGGGCATACTATTGGGGGCTAAAAAATGGCAAAGAAATATTTCTCGGTCCCACATTAATAACTTTATATGGTCTACTTTTAAGAATTAAATGGAGCTATTAATGTGGGTATGAGGTCTATGTGAGCCCTTAGTGGTGCCCCCTCTAATAATATGCAAGGTAGGAACTTTTTTTGGTCCAAAACTAAATAAGGGAACAAAAACTAAATGTAATGGGAGAAAAAAATGGCGATAGGGCTAATCCTCTACCAAATAGTTTATTTTTTATAGGTAAGACTCACACACCCTTAAACATTGTATGCCACTAGGATTTTATCCTTGGACCTTCTTCCACAACCGGGAGAGATCCAACTAGCCCAACAACAAGGTTTGTCTGTGTTTGTATCCATTAACAATTTATCCATTGACATATTGTCCATGAATGAAGTTTCCTATCTGACGGACACAGTCATTGCCCGTGCACATATCCTCTTAGGCAAGTGGATGAGGGCTGAGGTGATTACATAGAATGAGAAAGACGTCAACGACTATGACTAAGTAGGGCAAGTGAGGTGGGTATCTTTGGATTAAATAACTAAATATTACTAATGAACTTTCCTTGCATATACTCCCACACATTCGTTTTGAACAACTAAATGGAGCTATTGACGTAGGACAGAGGAGTATTTAATTATTAACTTTAATGAAGATCTCAAATATAATATTAATACGATTGTATTCAAATAATTAAGAACTTAAGTATAAGAAAATGATGATTAAGAGTAATTATGGAAAAACAAAAAATATTCTTTTATGTAAAAATATAAATTACATTTAAAATTAACCACACCTCGGACAAATGGCTGGATGAGGTCTTTGTCCATTACCATGTCCGAAAATTGACAAACAAAAAAAATTGGCTAAACATGGCCATAATGTAACGCCCTAGAATGTCAAAGTTTTGAAATTCGAACGTTTGGGCCCGTTAATGAGTTTTAAGGCCCAATAATATTCTTTTTTTAAATTAGACCATTTTGAGGTTAATTCATTTAGAGGAGCCTGAAGATATTTAATAGGGTTCAGAAAGACAAACGTATCGAACCCAAGAACGTGTCAAACAGACATCGGTATAGTAGGCTATGGCTTCGAGAAGCATATTGTGGGCAGAACCTACTTTAAATTTCCAAGAAAACATACCCATGTGTTATCTCGTTTCAAAGGGCTCATCGATACGAGTCCAATGGTACAAAGAACGCGTGATTCTGAGCACGGGGTAAAAATTTATGCTCAATTGAAGTTTTAATTTTTGTTTACATTAAAAAAAAAACTATTTGTGTCAGCTTTGGCATTAGCCATAGTTGATGCAATGGCTGATGTGTTGCGTCAGCCACTTTACCCTACCACTTTGCGGCAGGTTAAAGTGAATGCAGCATTAAATTTTTTACCGTGGTAGGTGGCTAGCTTTAGCTAGGCACAGGCTAGCCGAAGACCCATTTCGGCTCCTCCACTTCTTATTGCCATGGCCTGCCCAATAATAGTTGACAAGCATCCATGTCTATGACAAAACACATGATGTTGGCTATGTAGTTTTTCCCAATCGAAAATGGAACTGAACACCTCTTTGTAATTTTTATGTCACCAACCTCTTTAATCCACCCAATGGAATATGGATTAGGATGCTTTTCAGTCTTTAATTGGAGCTTGTCCACCACACTCTGAGCAATAATATTTTATGTGCTCCCACTATCAATGATAACATTGCAAATTCTGTCTTTAACAGTACCTTGGTTCGAGACAAATTATGCTTCTGATTATGGTCCTGCTGCTTAGATGAGTACATTATTCTTCTGACCACAAAAGCCATGGAATTACCATCACAGTCCACACCATTGTCACTAGTTACCTCCTCCACTTCAGCTTCATTTTCTTGACTAGAATTATCAGAAAACTCTTGATTGTCTTGCTAGTTGGAAGTATTGACTGTTAGAGGTGTAACTTTTCTTTGGGGACATATATTGGATTTATGATCTGGTTGTCCACATCTATAGCACTTGATGGGTGGTGGTGGAGCATAAGGATTTGATTTAACAGTACTAGATCCTAGATAAATCCAAGATACAAGTAATAGTGGATTGGCCAATTCCAAAATCAGTGACTAAACTCAGAAGTTTCTTAGGGATGGCTACATTTTACATAAGGTTTGTTCAAAACTTTAGTGTGCTAGCTGCTCCACTCACAGAATGTTTAAAAAAGAATCAATTTCAGTGGTCAACAACAACAACAAATAGTTTCCAGCTATTGAAAAATAAACTAGTTTCTACTCCTATTTTAGCTCTGCTAGACAACCCACTGGATGTGTGACACATGTCGCGCATTCGGAAAGGCCTTTTGGCCTATAAAAGGAGAGTGATGGGGAAGGTCCAACTTGCCCCATCCCTTCTTCATCTCCTTTCCTTTGTGTAACGCACATTTTTAAGGCTTAATCGTGCATTTCCTCACCGTTTCTCACCTGTTTTAAAACCTATTCTACCTAATTCGAGGGTGCCCGATGTTACGACCCAAATTTTTAAAGTATTTTTAAATAGCACGAAAGGTAAGCAGCGGGAAATTTTTCTTTTTCTTTCTTAAATCTAAAACAAATTATTCGATTAAATATCCAGGTCATGATAACTGGGGTTCACAAATACGAATATCAAATCATATGATATTATTTAACGTCTGAAAATTCATAAAGAGTAGCTCATCCATCTAAGTACAAGTTCGTCATCCATATGAAAATAAATAACAAGTTGACTCTCATGCTAAAGGTTCACTTACGTACCTGAGTTGCAGAAATGTAGAAACTTCTTCTTGTGCCCGTCTGTCCTGGTCTCACTTGTCGTCACTTGGAGAATCTGGAACCAACCAAACCAAACAACAACACAACAATTGAACCTCTCTGCCCTCAGCAGAAGAGCTTCCAAAGGACAAAAGATTTAATTAATATTTTTCGGATCGGGCCAACATCACCTGATGTTAGTTGCCTACGTACTCATCAGACAACATCTCCAATGTTTCCAACAAGATCGGATCCAGACGTAGTTCTGCCTAGAAACTACTCTATCCTAATAAGCATAGCACCACACATGCAATGCTTAAGTATATTTAACCTACATTTTAGTAAGTCATTTAATCGTTCCACTTGTCTAATTAACAAGCAATATCAAACAATGTTATTAATTATCTCATATCCCTTATTCGATAATTAATCCTATCAAATCTGTAACTCAGAGATAACTCGCCCCTCGAGAAATCCCGAAACAAAGTACTCCAACCTTGGAGTAGACTGCTTAACAGCAGCTTGATCCAAATCCCCAGGGCTCTTAATAGCTTGCCACGAATCTGGAGAAGAGGATCCCAACTGTGCTCATGGACATAGATTGGCAAGAAACACAAGCCTTCCATGATGCTCATGTAACTCTGCTTTTCGTAGGTACTAAATAGTCCTGGGAAGACCTGCGGGAGACCCGCGGTAAAGACCTTTTGGTCAATACCCAAACCGTTGTGGCGATGAAGAAGCATATTGCAATCTCCACCTTCCCAATGCTGGGAGAAAATGTCTTATAAGACATTACTAATGTATCAATAGAAGCCTCAGGTCTTTATGACCATTGACTCCCCCAAACATCTGAAACTTAGACTAGATTATTTTTATCTAGTCAAGGTATCCGCTCAACCATTTGGGTCCTCTTCACCTTGTGAATCGGCCCAATAAATAGCTCATCCATTGAGCTATGACTCAGAGAACATCCCAAAATCACCCTCGGTTCATTAACCAAGGTAAGATTCTATGTCAAGGCCCCGTTCACTCCATGAACTGGTCCCAACCCTAAAGAGGGTATTTTAGTCTTTATCTTAATTAGATGTTCTCCCCCAATCTAACGGCAACCCATGTCTCTTAATTAAACTTCATTAATCTTAAGTTACCGATATAAATTAAAGCATCAACAATAAAAGCATGCGCCGGCATAATCAACATAAATAACATACATTCACACCAATGTGTAAAGAATAAATAAATGCTTGTTACACTCATTTGCAGGGCTAGGGCTTAACTAGTTTAAGCCCAAGAGTGTAACAACTCTAACACATCCTGCGATTTACATATATAACACTCTAATCGATTGATGTACTCGATTGCAGACATGAGTAATACGTTGCTTTAAACCTGGGAATTAGGGTTTTACCCCTTATTTCCTCATGACACTATGACCTGTCAAGGTCTTCGTGTCACTTACTGGTCATGCTCCTTCCTTTTGAAGTCATTTATAGGGTACCCTAACTCTTGATTCACTTGGTAATCCGTTTCGACAGAAACAGAATATATTGCCCCTAAGGGCATTAGGGTAATTTTACCACTTAGGGTATGATACCCTCCCTTGGGTCATTCTAGTCATTTTACCGCCCCTCTATTGATTTAAGTCATTGACCTCTCACAAGGCTCCACTCTCAGTCCGACTCACGCTTCCATTCACACGAATGTGGGCAGATCCACTCAAAGGGGTATTTTTGTCTTTTGGTTTAAGGCCTTAATGACATCTAATGGGTCCAAAATTTAACTCAATGGTACTACTGGCCTTCATGGACCCTGTGTAATTTTCCTGGCGTATGACGGGGTCATGAACCCCTTGAAACGACTCAGGTTTTGACTAACGGTTTACTATAAATCCTGAGGGTAAAAGGGTCAATTACCCACTCACTGGGATTTTTTCTCACTACACGGTTTGTCCTATAATTATGTTACCCATTAAACTCTCACTGAGAATTTTCTCAATTTTCAGATCAACTCATAGGCCCCTGAACCGGAGCCCCTAAGTCAGGTAAGTGATTTACACATGATAATTTTACTACAAGGGGTAAAAGGGTCATTTCACAGTATCTGGGATTTTTACCCTAGCTGAAACTCTGTCAAAATACTCCCAAACCTCTCCAAATCCTAGAGTATTTTTCTAGAATTTATTTGACATTTGTATCATCATGAACCGGACCCGGTTCATCTCTTCTTCTACCTTTTTTTTAAAAAAAACGGAATGGAACCGAACCGGGCTGGGAAGCACAGACGACCCGTGGGGTCGTCTTCCCTGCGACCGGCCAGAGGCCAAAAGGCCTCTGGCGCCTCCGCCCCCCCTCTCGTGATGGCAGGATGGGCGGCTCATTGCTCCTAGACCGCCGGAGCACAGCGGAACCGACAAGGTCGGTCCTGCCGCCGTCCGGTGGCTAGCCGGCGGCCCAAAACGTTCCTTTTTTTTTTACAAATGCAAGGCGGCGGTGGCGGCTTCGCCACAGTGGCCCTGGCCACCGCATCTAGGGCCGGCGCAGCCCAGGCCTGTGCAGCCAGGGCTAGCGCGTCCGGGCTTGCGCAGCCCAGGCCTGTGCAGCCAGGGCTAGCGCGTCCGGGCTTGCGCAGCCCAGGCTAGCGTGGCTGGGCCTACGTAGCCCCGCCCCTTATTCTTATCTTTTTTTTTTTGTGACAACCCAGCGGCCAGCAGCGGCAGCCGAAACTGCCGCCGTGAGGGCCGTCAATGCCAGGGCCACCGTGGCTAGAGCCACGACCGCCACAGCCAAGGCCAGTGCAGCCCCCCTTCAACACCGATTTCCGGCGATTGAAAACAAGGTTACTATTCACATCTAACAAATTACTATTTACATCAACAGTACATACAAAGTCAATATAAATTTTAATCGAATTAGTTAATGAATTCTCCACCAATCTCAATTCGAAGTCATACCTCTAAGGCCACATTGTTGTCGATCCACCGTCGTCAACGCTTCACCGGAATCTCGCCGGAAAATTCCTCCTTTCCTTCGCCGTCCAACCCCTCCCCCCTGCTTTAGCCCTAATTAATTCTATTTATAGGCATGGGATTAGGACTCCTAATCCCATGAGAAATTGAGCCCTAAAAACACAATTTCGGAATACTAATTAATCGGACCTGTACAGTGACTTAAACGGATAATTCGCACGTTCAAATTAGGTAAACGGGTCCTGCATGTTAAAGTCAACTTCAAACAATCGTATCTCCCTCATCCGAACTCCGCTTCGCACATTCTTGGTGGCATTTCGAAGCTCTTTCCATCTATTTTCCATCCATATTTGATTCAGCCACCACTTCTAACTGATGATCAAGTTATTCTCATGAGAAGATCAAGGGGTCCTACACCCTAATTTCCCCGTGTACGACTTCAGGAATTTAGAAAATTCCCGGACGTTACACCTGATGTCGTGAGAGGGTCCAATTTTTCGAATTAGCCTCTCTAAAAGGTGGGAACAACCTGGGGTAAGGGGAAGCTCCATCCTCCACTTTCGGGCCGGGAGGATGAATTTATCCTAGTGCAAGGGGAGGCTCTGTCTGCCTCTTTCGAGCCCAGAAGGAGATCTTGTCCCTGTGCGAGAGGAGGTTCTGCCTGCCGCTTGTAAACCCGGGAACGAGATAAGGCTCCAACCGCCGGCCGTTGCTCTGGTCAATGTAAAGGAGGAAAGGTAGGTGGTTTTAAGCTCTACTTCTGTACTACGACTAGGCGCTCTATTTAGTAATTTATTCGTCTCTTATATAAAATATTATTTCGAAAAAGGATGATGTTTATTAGGGGTCGAGCAAACGCTAAGACAATAGCATATCGTACACCTCTAAGATGGATTTTATCATTATACATACTTTGTGATATTATTATTATTTGAATTACATCTACGAATGATTATCACCGGATTTGAAGGGTAGTTATTTGGTATAAAGCCCAAAAACTACGATTGGTTTTGAAGGGTAGCTATTTGGTATAAAGCCCAAAGGCTATCAGAGTTATGACTCCTAGGTACCGCCTATTATGGCATATGGTGCACCCATGAAGTTGGATATTGTGGGAAGATCCTCTTCATTCTGATCCCGTTGCCCCACGAGCATGGGTGTATGTCGCTTCGGTATCCGCAACATTCTGTGAATGATGTTTTATCCAATTTTGAATTATTTGTATAAGCTTACACATCCTTGTACAACCTTACTCGTACGACCTTACTCGTACGACCTTACTCATACAGTCTTACTCATAATACCTTACTCATACAATCTTACTCATACTTACTTGTACAATTTTGTTTAGAAACATACGCTTATAGTCTTGCTTAGAATCATACTCTTACAGTCTTGCTCAGAATCCTACTCAGAAACTTACACTTACTTAGAAACATACATACTCACTCATACACTCGTGCACATACTATTGACTACTGAAGCTCATTACAATTAATAATCTCCAATGTTGAAATGGAAAGGAATGTCACTAGGGCATCACCTTTACCTCCGGGGAGTGACTAGACGCCATAAACTTTTTTGAAGGCAAGACATACCAATGCTCATGGGGCGCATGATCAAACAGGTAAGAGCAGTTCCATGATACTACTTACCTCAGTGTGCAAACATAAACGGCCACACATTAGGGGCCATAAAATTGCCCACACTTTAGGGGTCTTATAGTGTCAATCCCACTCTTGGGCAGAAATCATACAGTGCCACTCTTGGGCAAAATCATATAGTTCCACTCTTGGGTAGATCATACAGCACTCTCAATATAGTATAAAACGTCTAGGATTAATATAGCACATAACCAAATAAAAAAAATGCATCGCTCTCTACATATCATCAGATGTCTGGGCAACACACAAACAACATCCCACTGGTGAATACCATGGCAAGACATGAGAAATGCTCAACTGACTCATTATCGGCTAGCTCAAACACGAAACTTAATCTGTCGAAACCCTCAGGTCTCAAACTCACAAGGCTAACATATTAGCTTTTCTTATAATTCAAGTTTGAATTAAGTAAGTTATGTGGTACAATTATTCCATAACAACTCTCAAACTTACAGTCTTTCACTGACCCATCTGAAGCTGAGCCGGTTCCAAAACCCTAGTTCGTTAGGGCAGCAGACTCCACTTAACACATCTATCACATGATCATAACTCACTGTACATCAAATCCTTATGTATTCATCCAATTTCCGCCATCGACCTTATGGCCAACACATCTTACTTGGAAGTCATCAAACTGAGCTCCTCATAGCCAACCAAGAAGGATGTTAGCGACCCTGACTGCGTGTACACTAAACGATCCTAAATAGATCGGTGGTGAGCCTAGCTCACGCAGAGCTCCCTCCAATGGGGAGGTGCAACTTCATTGCCAAATCAAATGGCTCATCAATAGAGCTTAGACACATAGATCAACCTTAACCCCATTAGCCTCATTAGACTGTGTTAAGGCCCTAAAACCACCCTTGGTTCATCAACCAAGTCAGTTGCCAGGTCAAAACCCACATTCAATTCATGAATGAGTTTTTGACCCCTCTAAGGGCAATTTAGTCTTTATCTTCATTAGTTGTCAACCCCCAATCCAATGCCCTCTACCCTTATCAGTTAATCTTTATTAATCTTCATGAATTGGTTTACAAGATGCAATTATGCCCATACGACAAATTAACAAAGCCTAAACAACTCATAATCCAACCATATCATTATTAGGGTTTAGGCTCAAAAAGAGTCATTAGAGAGTCAATGTACTCTCTAGGAAGGGCTCAGGTGGAAGGAATAGTGAAATTTGGGTTAAATTTTGAAAATAATCCATATATACCATATTGCATATATCTACATCACATGAGAAGCCATGTACCCAGCAACGACAACATGTACCAAGGTGCAGAACCAGTTCTCTCTCTCTTTTTTTAACTCAGTTTGGGCCCTAGAAAGGGCCCACTAGACCGAGCCCAGCGGCCTGGTTCAGGTCCCGTCCGTTGGGTCAAGCGGACCAGTCTAATCTGTAGCCATCATCTTCAACCTCCATGGGCCTCCTTCAGATGCACTGAGGAAGGAAGATGCAGCAGGCCCGACGGCGAACCTTCTGCCAGAGGTAGCTATAATATTCTGAATTTTCCTAGGTTTCAGAAATTTAATACGTAGAAAATAGGGTGTTTGACCCATTGACATTCTTAGTAGAATAATTTCCTCGCTAGATAGAATTTGAGGCTGAAACTATGTATTTAGAAATTAGACAGAAAGAGCTTCGAAATGTCACAAAGAATACATGAATCAGAGTCTAGATGAGGAAGATACGACTGTTCGAAGTTGAACATATAATATAGGGCCTTTTTACCCAATTTAAATGTGTAATTAGGTCGTTTAAGTCGTTTTATGGGCCCAATTGTTTAAAGTTCCAAAATTAATTTTTGGAGGCCTAATTAAGTTGCCAAAGTTAGGAGGATTGACACAACTTCTGAGGGGATTAGGAATCCTAACCCCCATGCTTATAAAAGGGATGATTAGGGCACAATGAAGGGATCTTTTTTGTCCCAAAGGGGGGAAATAAGGTGGTGGACGGCGCAGCTCCGGTGAGAATCCAGCGGCGGTGGATCGACAACAAATCGGCGATTAAGGTAGGATCATTGTCGTTGTCTTCGAGTGAAGATTAATGAAGGTTTTCTTAAAAAATTTGAATGAAAAGTAGATTTATGCAATTCATAGTTTACATGGATAGTGATTGCAAAAATCATTATTCTGTAAATTCGTTAAAATACTATAGCTTTTTTGTAAGTGTTTGGGATAGTAATTCAAAATCTTGGCGTATTGATTAGCAAGATAGGGTTCAGAATGGTTTCCTGAGTCTTAGCTCTATTGAGGAGCTACTGATTTGACCGTGTAGTTGCACCTCCCCGTTGGAGGGAGTTCTGTGTGAGACGGGCTTACTTTCGATCTATTGTGGATCATTTAGTGTACACACATTTGGATTAGCTGACATCCTGCTTGGTTGGCTTTTTCCCGCCACTTCTGTTCAGGTGCAGTTGTGGGCATGCCCTTCCACTCGGGTCAGGTCCTTTATGGGATAGGATGGGTGATGGTACTTCCTAGTGGATTCCAGGGTTTCCGTCATGGATTTACATTTGAGGGTGGTCTATGGTGAGTGTATCATTTGTCACTTAGGTTGACATCTGGTGAGTCTGTACAGCATTGGGATTAGATGGGGATATTAATTATCAAACAATGGTTCGAGAGATAATTAATAACATTGTTTGATATTGCTTGTTTAATTAGAACAAGTGGAACGATTAAAGGACTTGCATAAAATGTAGGTTGGTTTAAAATACTTGATCATTGCATGTGTGATGCTATGCTTCTTAGGATAGTGTGGTTTTTAGGCAAAACTACGTCTAGATTCGATCTTGTTGGAAATATTGGAGATGTTGTCTGATGAGTACGTAGGCAATTAACTTCGGGTGATGTTGGCCCGATCTGAAAAATATTAATTAATACTTTTATTCTTTTAAAATGCTCCTCTAAGGAGATGAGATGTTTGGTTGTTGTTTGGTCTTGTTTGCTTGAAGGTTCTTTAGAAGAGGTCATTGGGAGATCAGGATGTTGGTGGGTGTTTGAGGATGACGTTGCATTAGTGGGATCTAGTATCTTACTTCTGTAATCTTGTAAGTAATTGTAATTACTTACGTGAGAGCTAACTTTACTTGGTTGTTTATTTTCAGATAGATGACAGGCTTGTACTTAAAGGGTTAACATGCTATTTATTGAATTTTGACACGTGTAATAATATTATATGTTTTGATATTCATATTTGTGAACCCCAGTTATCATGACTTGGATATTTTAGTCGATTAATGATTTTATTTAAAGAGAATTTTTTTTTATCATGATTTATCGCTTGTCCTTTAATTAAAAATGGTTTTAAAAATCCAGGTCATGACAACAGCGGGGCTCCGTCGAAAAACGAAGAGACCAGGACTATAGCACCCCATTAGTGGCCCACGCCAGCTTCTCTTCCCTTGACAACGATCGTCAACACCGAGATGACAGGAAAGTAGAGACCCACCCGGTGACACAGGGCTAGCCAGTGGTGGGTCTTATTCCTCGGATCGACGGTGGCCGGAGGTGCCTTGAGGTGGCAGATCGAGCTTCTGTAGTTCAGTAGCACATAAATCCCTCACCAGTTTTTGGAATCTTGTCCCCAGTTCCGCCTGTTCCAAGAAGCAACAAATCGTTGCAACCGGCAGCGAGTGTTGGCCAGAAAAAAATATGGTCAGTGCCCATGTTGTTAAATTTTAATTGTTTACTCGCAAGTGCACGAATCTATAGTAGTTAAGCGGCTAAATCGAGTGTCGATCCCACAGAGACTTGAAATTGGAAAACTAAATTTAATGTATCTTAAGTAAATCCTAACCTAGTTAACAAATATAAAGATAATAATTGGACTAAAGTAAGTAACAAAAGCAAATAAGAGTTTAAAGGCAATTAAACTATCCAAATTAAAATTCTAAAGCTTTAATCTAAGAATAAGAAGACAATGCAAAATAAAGAAAATACTATCAAATAAGCAAAACACTAAAAATCAAACAAAACACTAAGGCATATGAATACACATTCATTAAATCATAGAAACTCATAAGCACGATCATTGATCATATTTCTACATCATCTCGTAATAATCTAAAATTTAATATTTATTATTATAGAAAATATCATAATTAAGCTCTCATGTATAATAAAAAATATATTGTTCCTCCTCACTTCAACGAATTAAAATCAAGTCATTAATTGTATCCACAATTTGCAAATCACAACTAATACCCAATTTCAATATTAAACAAGACAAAACCATGTAAGGAACTAATGAAAACTAATTTAAATCATGAGAGAAGCATGACTAAACTCATATCCAAATCAATCTAATCAATTAAAGAGGTAGAAACAATTAACATTAAATCCATCATTAAGAAAAATTAATCAAGTCTCATAATAATGAAATTCTATAATTTAATGAAGTTTCATCCAAGCCTTAGCCAAGAAATTTAGCTACTCATTAACCTAAGAAATAAAATCTCCATTAGAACAATTGAAAAGAAACTTACAATTTAGAAGAAAATTGAGAAAAAAATAAAAAATTCCGACTCCTACAGTATCGATGAATAGTAACCACGGGTTACTGTTTATCGTCTTCAGCCTCTGTTCATGAATAGTTCTGCTACAGTAACCCACGAACTGTGATTTTTTCCTACTTCTTATTCGTTCCTCTGGCTTGGGACTTTAATTCTCTCACTTTCAAAGTGTTCTTTCATAAATTTCAGAGGATGTGATTGAGGGATTTTGTCTCTGGTTCATTGTATTCTCCTCCCCCCTCCTCTACAATTCTCTGCTGTAGTGTTTAAATAAAATCTAGACAACACTTCTTTCCTTGTTTAAGTGCCCAATTCCATCCCAAAATAAAAGTTCCTTGCTATGTTTAAGCATTCCTTTTATAAGCTTTCTTCTTGCTTAATTCTTTCCCACTTTATTTCCGGTTACCTTTCTTTATTCTCTCTTGTTCATGTTCAACAATGGCAACCAAGAAAATCAGTTCTTATTCTTCAATTTTATAAAACATGTTCTTCATTAACTAAATTGAAATGGGTAATGAAATGCCTAATTTATTTACTCAAATTTGTACTCAATTTCACCCAAAATCAAATAACTGTATTCTGGACGTTTCTGTCCAAGAACTCATCTAGATTGCTTCTCTGCTCATTAAGCTTTTTTATTCATGTCCATATATATTTCCAATGTGTCCACAACTCTAGAAAGTTGTCCAAATCACTTTTAAGCATGTCTAGAGTGTTGTAAAATTTTCTAAACATCGTCCACATTCCTTGGGAAGCATGCATCACCTAAATCACATAAACAGTCATAATTCAAACGTGTAAGACATATGCAGAACACTGATTTTATTCAAATACACTCCTAAACAATTAACATCACCTAAATTAACTAATAATTAAATCACACTACTAATATCTATCTTTGCATAAATAAACTCTAACTAACCCTCAATTAACCTAATCATACACTAGAAAATAAGGTAGATAGGCGTATAAAATGTATTAAAATCATGCATATCAGCCCGCTTCTCTCTCTTCTTACTAGATACTAGCCGCCATCAACATGCTCTGGCTGGAGCAAAGCCCGGCTGGCTGAAACATGTTTCCTCTCTTCCCCCCTTTTTTTGTTCACTAATTCTCCCCGATGATTGAACACACACCCCGATCAGTCCATTTTGGCAACCGGAGTTTTTTGGCTGGAAGAGAACATCTGACTGTCTAGTGGAAATGGACCAGCTCACTGGCAGCCATTTGGCAGATTTATAAAAATTACTGCAGAAACTACTATTTATCAAAATTATGGAAACAATGATTGCAAATTACTATTTATCTAAATTATGGAACAATGACCGCAGAAATTATTGTTCTTTAAAATTATAGTAACAATGATTGCATAAATTATTATTCATCAAAATTATAGGAACAATGATTGCAGAAATTACTATTCATGCAAATTAAGTTCAGATTTAATCAACAAAACCCCCACTAATCTTGACTTGAAGATTAAGACAACAATCCTACCTTAATTGTCGGTTTGCTATTGATCGACCATCGCCAGAGCTTTGTCGTCGACTACCTTCTTCTTCCCAATGCCCTCTAATTTTCCAAGGCATAATTAGGGCTAGAATTAAGGCTATACTCATATTTATAGAGGGGAAATTAGGGCTTAATTGGATAAGAACTAAACCAAGTAGGATAGGGATTCCTAGGTGGATTAGACTCTCCTAAATTAAGGGGTTCATCCATCACTTAATTGGCCATGTAGTGGGCCCTGTAGATCTTTTTGCATAGCCCGGAATTCTTTTTGTATACCCCAAATTATGCAAATCCCCAAAAATCCAAAAAAATTAAGAAAAATTCTTAAACAATACCTTAAATTTCCTAGAAATTACAACCAATATTGCCCAAGCCGCAAGCAGCCAGGCTAAGGTGGGCGAGCCCTCCCAGCCCCTTGGATCTCGTGCTCTAGCCTTCAGGCAACATTTGAGAGAGAAGAGCACCCTCCAACCCATTCTATATGCTTTCACACTTTCGATCAGATTAAGGAAGAGGGACGCACAAGGGCCCCCAGTGTTCTGGTAATTGCCTCAATGAGGCCAAACCACATAAACTTGTCCCATGAGTTCGAGGAAGACTGGGAAGAGTACTCTGGGTCTCATGGAGGGCTTAGGGGTGGGGCTGAGCCCTGTTTGGCCAGACTTCAGTATCCTCGCTATAACAGGGATGAGGACCTGATGGAATGGCTCTATAAGGCGGAGAAGTTCTTCACCTACCAAGGGACACATTCTGAGGCTGAACGTCTGCACATAGCCGCTTTTCACTTAGATGGTGATGCTTCCATATGGTTCTAGAGCTTTGAGAAGGAAGTCTGCTTCCCGACTTGGCCCTCTTTTGTTGACGAATTTTGTGTTCAATTTGGTCCCAACGAGTTTCATGATTTTAATGAGATGCTCTCCACTCTGCACCAGACCACCATAATGTGTGCCTACTATTCCGAATTCATGAATATTGCCAACCGCCTCCTAGATTGGCCGATGGCGGGCTTAGTGGGGACCTTTAAGAGGAGGCTCAAACCTGAAATTTCAGACAAGATGTGCCACTTCCAATGCACTTTGATGAGAAAAGTAGTGCTTCATGCATGTATTGAGGAGGAGAAGATTGCCTGGCAATGGCGAGGTGGTCAGTTTGGCTCCTTCCCGCGGCCTACACCTGGCCCAGCACCAACTTCCCTCATAGCGCCAGGCCTCTCTATAGGTCGGACCAACCAGGCCTCAGCCTTGCTGCCCCCCCAATTCGTTGCCTCACCCCTGCCAAAATGGATGAGAGGCACTCTAAAGGCTTGTGCTTTAAATGCGATGAGAAGTTCGTGCCCGACCACCATTGCTCCATCCGGGGTAGCTTGCTCGTAGAGGAGGCTAATAAGGAGGATCTTTCCCTTCCCATGGAGGCATCATCTTCTTATGACACCATTCTTCTGGAGATCTCTATGCACACCTTCTCAGGGGCATTTACTCCTCGAACCATGCAAGTTTAGAGCAACCTCAAGCGGCAACAAGTAGCCATCCTTATCAAGAGTGGGTTCAACCACAATTTCATCAATGATAAGGTGGCATAGCGGTTGGGATGTTTTGTGTTAGACTCCAAGCCATTCGATGTTTTGATTGGTGATAGAAAGCACCTTCTGAGTACTGGCGTGTGTGTACAAACTTCTTTCTCTATTTAGGGCCATACCTTTATTATTGACATGTTCTTGCTTATCACGAAGGGGATAGACGTGGTGCTGGGTGTCCAATGGCTACAGGAACTTGGGTACGTGGTGTGGAATTATCGTGTCATAATTATGGACTTTAAAGTGTGGGGATTGTGAGTGTGCATCCAGGGTTCTCAGTCGGGCTCCTTGCAGTTAGCCGAGTTGGTGAGCTTAGTCTTTCGCTTTGCACCTCAAGGATGTTTTCTCCAACAATGCTCTACTACAGACTTGCGCCTGGATAGTTTACCAGAGGACCTGCTTACTCTCTTGGTTGAGCATGAGGACATATTTAATGAGCCTAAGGAGCTACCCACTGTGTGGCACCATGATCATCAGATTCCTATCATTCTAGGAGCTTCACCTACAAATGTTTGTCCTTACCGCTATTCTAAAAAATAGAAGGCTGAGATTGAGCGCTGGGTATCAGACATGCTGCAGACAAGTATTATTCAGCCTAGCACTAGCTTTTTCTCTTCTCCGGTATTACTTGTCTAGAAGAAGGATGGGGTGTAGCATTTCTATGTGGACTACAAAGCACCCAACGGCATTACCGTCAAGGATAAGTACCTCATCCCAGTGATTCAGGAGTTACTTGACGAGTTGGCAGGTGCTACAATCTTCAGCAAACTCGATCTTCATTCGGGTTATCATCAAATCCGAATGCAGCCCACAAATGTCCATAAGACGGCCTTTTGAACTCATGATAGTCATTTTGAGTTCTTAGTCATGTTGTACGGGTTAACCAATGCACCTGCCACCTTCCAGAACCTCATGAATGATCCGTTCCACCCTCTCCTCCGCCGATTTGTCTTAGTCTTCTTTGATGACATACTGATCTACAACACATCATGGGTGGATCACTTGGAGCACCTTAGTCCATTTTCTCTATTTTACAAGCTAATTCCTTGTTTATTAAGCGCTCGAAGTGCTTCTTTGGCAATGAACAGGTGGAGTACCTTGATCATATTATCAGTAATGAAGGGGTCCCCACTAACCCTTCGAAGGTGGCGCTATGCTCTCTTAGCTAACCCCTACTTGTGTACGGGAACTCAACAGATTTCTCGGACTCACAAAATATTATTGGCGCTTCATCGGTCAGTATGGCTCTATTGCTAGCTCCCTCACTGCACTACGCAAAAAGAGGGCATTTATATGGAAAGAGGCAGCCTAAAAAGCCTTCGAGAGGCTGAAACAGACCATGGTTACCGACCCAGAGTTGGCTCTCCCAAATTTTAGCCTTTCCTTTGTAGTTGAGACAGATGCTTTGGATGCCGGTCTTCGAGCACTCCTACTTCAGAATGAGTGGCCTATTGCTTTCTTCAGCAAAACACTTTCTGGGCAATCCTTATCCCTATCAGCCTATGAGAAGGAGATGGTCGACATAGTGCATGTCATCACCAAATGACACCCTTACTTGCTTGGCAAACACTTCCTCATCCGCATGGACCATAAGCCCTTAAAATATTTCCTCAAGCAGCGGGTGTCCACCCTGGCTGTGTCAACAAACTATTGGGTTATGATTACGAGGTGGTGTACAAGAAGGGGGCAGAGAACACTATGGCAGATGCACTATGTCGCTGCCCTTTTGATGGTTCATGCCTAACACTCTCAATGCCTTCTTGTTCATTTATTCCATATATGCAGTGAGCTTATTCAGAGTATTCATCCACCTGTGAGTTGGTTGCTCGTATTCACTCGGACCCAACTGCCTCACCCTTCTTTGTGTTGCAAGATGGCCTCCTCTTTTGGAAAGGGTGACTTTGGGTATCGTATGCCTTAGACCTCTGACAACGCATTCTTTCTCATTTTCATGATACACCATTTGCAAGCCACGAGGGCTCCTTTTGGACATATAAGTGGGTCAATAAGAGTTTCTTATGGTAGGGTCTCCGAAGGGTAGTTTAGGACTATGTTGCTGTTTGTGACATCTGTCAGTGCGCTAAGGCTACTACTACGTCACCGGTTGGTTTACTTCAGCCCCTTCCTATTCTCGATAAGGTTTTGGAGGATGTGTCTATCGATTTTGTTGAGGCATTGCCAGTGGTGCAGGGAAAATCGGTGATATTGGTGGTTGTGGATCACCTATCCAATTATGGGCATTTTTGTGCTCTGGGCTATCTATTCACTGCCAAAATGGTGGCTGAACTCTATGTTCACGAGATAGCCAAGTTGCATGGCATGCCTCTCACCATTGTGTCGGGTAGAGATCAGATCTTCCTCTCTCAGTTTTGGTGAGAGTTCTTCGCACTCTAGGGCACCGAGCTTCATATGAGCACTGCTTATCACCCACAGACAAAAGACCAAACTGAGGTGGTTAATCATTGCTTGGAGCAGTATTGGCATTGCTTTGTGGGGATCAGCCCCGCCGGTGGCTTTAGCTCCTTCCTTGGCTGGAATGGTTGCATAATATGGCATATCATACTTGAGCCGGGTTCACTCTGTTTGAGGTGGTATATGGCCGCTCCCCCCTATCGTTTTGTCATATGTGCCCCACTGCTCTTCCGTGGTTGAGGTTGATTACATGCTCTAGAATCGGGATGAGGTTATCCGGTAGCGACCGGTAGCTTATCGCTTGGCCTTGCCCGAGGGGTCCTTGGTGCACCCAGTATTTCATGTCTCTCACCTCCGCCACTTTCTTGGGGATCCGACTCATGTCTCCAGTGCTCCTCCTCCGCCATTGATGGGACCTCCTGTGTCAGATGTTCATGCGCCTGCTTTTGTGATTATTAAGCGGTGGGTGCATCGTTTTGGCCGCATTGTCATCGAGTTACTCGTGGCTTGGCAGGGCCAGCCTCATGAGGATGCATCTTGGATGCTTTGAAGATGAGTTTATGGACTGCTTTCCTATTTGGTTGCCTTGAGGACAAGGCGAAAGCGAAGTGTGGTGGAGTGTTGTGTACGCCAGCTCAGGGTCGGCTCTCTCTTCCTCCCCTCTCTCTCTCCTCTCCCATCTCCCTCTCCCCACTATCTCTTATCTATTAATCTTTTTTAAAATAAAAAATACTATAAGCGACGCATAAACCTATGGGTCGCTAATACACTATGTATGAGCGACGCATAGTTATATACGTCGCTACTACCTTAGGGTAGTGGCAAAGCATACACCTATGCATTACTAATATAAAATTTTTAATTGTTTTCAAAATTTTAAAATAATTTATAATTAAAAAAATTCCTCTCTCTCTCCTCACTCTCTTCCTCCCTCTCTCTCTTTTCTCTCTCCTCTCTCTCTTCCTCTCTCTTTCCCCTCTCTCCTTCTCTTTTATTTAATTTTATTTTAAATTGTAGTAGTGACGCATAGCAGTATGCATCGTTACTACATAAGGTAGTAGCGATGCATACTATTATGCATCGTGGCTATACATTTTTTTATTTTTAAAAATTATAAAAAATAATTTATAATTAAATTTTAAACCTCCCCTCTTTCCTCTCCTCCCTCTCTCTCTACTTCCCTCTCTCTCTTCCTCCTCTCACTCTTCTCTCTCCTCCCTCTCCTCTCTCTCTCTCTCTCAATCTCTCTCTTTCCTCTCCCCTCTCTCTCTCTCTCCTCTCTCTATCCCCTATCTCCCTCTCTTTCTTTTTTTTTTTTCAAATTGTAGTAGCGATGCATATATTGTTATGCGTCGCTACTACCCGAGTATAGTAGTGACTCATACTAGTATGCGTCGCTACGATATTTTTTAATTTTTTTAAATTATAAAAAATAATTCATGATTAAAATTTAAACCTCCCCTCTTTCTCTCTCTTCTCTCTCCTCTTTTCACTCTCCTCCCTCTCCTCTCCTCTCCTCTCTCTCTCTTCCCCTCTCTCCTCTATCTCTCTCTCTTCCTCCCTCTCTCTCTTCCTCACAAATAGTCAATATTGAAGAAAATATATTATATTTAAAAAGTTTATTTTAATTTTTTTAATATTTATTATATAATTATTTATTAAATAAAATTAATTAATAAAGATATTAGCAACGCTTACACAAGTGTCGCTATTATCAATAATATTAGCGAACAAGTGTCACTAATAGTTCTAAATTTTTTATTTTTTATTTTAAAATCATAACTATTAGCGACACTTTTCGCATGTGTCACTAATAGTCTAATTATTAGCGAAGTATTTTCACAAGCGTCGCTATTGTTAAAACTATTAGCGACACTTAAGAAAAAGCGTCGCTAATAGTTATGAATTTGTTTAAAATAAATTTAATACACATATCTTTTAGTTACGCTTGTTCAAAACGTTGCTAATAACATAACTATTAGCGACACATAATTTAAAGCGTTGCTAATATGATTAGTATTAGTGACGCTTGATATAATGTGTCGGTAATATATGACTATTAGCGACGCTTAATGTGAAGTGTCGCTAATAGTGACTTTTTTTGCTACGCTTATTTATGTCGCAATTAGTTGTTTTTAGTGATGCTTGTTTTTGCGTCGCTAATAGTACATTTTGTTGTAGTGACGTGTCTCCCCGTTATTCTCTCCCTATTACCCCATATATTCCCCCTTATTCTCATCTTCCACAGTGCCAATAATGGCACATGAGGTTTTTCCATTCATGCCTTTGAGAATAGTGCTTGTGCGTAGATCACCACCCACCAAGCTTCCATCCCCTATTCTTCTTATTGTGGGGAAAAGGACGAGGAAGGAGAAGAAGAAGAAGAAGAAGAAGAAGAAGAAGAAGAAGAAGAAGAAGAAGAAGAAGAAGAAGAAGAAGAAAGGAGGAGGAGGAAGAGTTGTCGGTGGTTACGCTGGCCACTGCTAGCCTAGATTTGGCCAAACCCTAGGCAAACAAGGCTAGAAAGGCCACACCTTTGTCGCAGCCATGTGAGCCTCTTTGCAAGCTAATTATTTGGCTAGATATCGGGAAGAGGAGAAAAAGAAGAAAGGAGGATAATAAAAGGGGAAGAGAAGATGACAGTCAGAGAGGGGCTGACAGGAAAAAGGATGTTGTGGGCAATAATTATTGAGGGAGTGAGTAATGGGGGGTGTTGATACATTTGGGGGTTGGAAGAGGGTGGAAAAAATTACAAGAAATAGACCTCACAATTGGCAGAAATACAAAAATAGGCAGGGAATTCCGAAATTGCAATAGTAGACTGGTGCATATGCGAAAGGGCCACACGCGCTCACTTAATGCCCTAAAATGCCCTTGGGGCAATTAAACTCTAGTTGGCCAAATTTGCCCCAGTCGCTTCCCCTCCCACACTTCGCTATGCTTCACTCCCCTCTAGGGAGATACACCTCTTATTGGTCTCCCTCTCCCAGTGACCTCTCATCCTCCTCTAGTAGAAGCTCCCCTCTACCCTCTCCCCCTCCTCCTCCACATGCTCATAGTCCCCTCTCCCAGCAGCATCCTTCTCCAGCTTTTGCCTTATATTTATATTGGGCGAAATGGCGAGGTAAGATCCCAAGGCTGCTTGTGTGATATCTGAGAATAGTCTTGATTGTTTTGCTTAAGGGTGAATGTCATAGGTTTGTAATTGTGTCTCCCCATATTTTGTTGATTGCAAATTGGCTACTGCCATCTACATGTGTTCAACTGTCAACTGTAAGTTGAAAACTATCAGAGGCCAACTTTCAACTTTAAGTTGGCCTAATTATCTTTTACTAAAGTTTTAGGTTCAGTGTTTTGATCGGCAAAGTGAAAGAAGCCTGCATTTAAGTTTTCTTGTTTAATTTATATGAGTCTTTTGGGTGATATGTATGGATTGATTTGTTTTGTAATAAAGCAAACTAGGTATGATTCATAAATCATGCTCATTGGATAATTTTTTTTATGTATGATAAGTATGAGTTTTCCCTTGACTTATTTGAGTTATGTTTTGTTCGTTTTGCTTAAGGGGTGAATGAGATGATAGAGTTTGTGATAGTGTCTCCCCCTAATTTGTAAACCCACAATTTGCTTCTGCCATCTGCATGTGTTCAACTGCCAACTATAAGTTGGCAATTGGGAGGGATCAATTGCCAACCTTAAGATAATTTCATTTTATTTTATATGAAATCATGGTTACTTTAAGGGAAAATTATTTAAATAATAATTTAAAAAAATATTTACCAAACCAACTAGCTTTGGAAAATATTTCCCAAAGTGGTGTTGGTTTTTTCCGTGTAGGTGCCAGCCAAGCGCTAGTGCCTATGTGGCTTTTTTTTTTAAGTTTATCTGATTTCGTCCTTTGGAATGACAAAATTAAGTTTAAGTTGATTTCGTCCTTCCAAAGGACGAAATTGAGTTAAAACAAGTTAAGCCGATTTTGTCCTTTAAAAGGATGAAATCAGCTTAAGGCGATTTCGTCCTTCTAAAGGATGAAATCACCATACTTCACACTTCATCAGTGGGTAGCCGGCTTTTACTGATTTCATCCTTCTAAAGGATGAAATCTAATTCAATTTTTTTTAAAAAATCCTTTTAAACTAACTTTAACACATGTCCCTGTTCATTCATTCAACGCATTATAAAAGCATACATTCAATCCACACACATTATATAAGTGCACATGTCCCTGTTCAATCATTCCACACACATTACATGCATATGTTTAAATTAACATCTACAAAACATCAAACTTATCTACATTAACTATTATTCACATAACATTAAAGTTATCGACATCAACCATCATCTACACAACATAAAAACAAGCATGAGATATAAATGTTTATAAAATATATTACATCATATGTTAATAAAATGTTTAGTTCAAAAGAAACATATGACAAATCTAATACACTCTATGTCACGATCTCCTACGTCCTCGTCCTCGACCCTGACGGTGCAGTACGAGCTCCTCCTCCTCATGATCTGCCAGCTCTGGCTTCGGCTCCAGCTCTAGCTCTGGCTCTAGCTCCTTATAAGTAATAGATGGCTCAACACAAGCTGGCCGATGTCGTCTATAATATAATATCGATCTGGCTGAGGATAAGCTACATGTGGAGTGACCAGAAATGATGAACGGGGAGGAGAGCTATGCGCTGCTGATGAAGATGGAATATCAGTGAATGAATCGTGCCTCGGTTGTGTCTGAGCTACCTCGTCAACAGGATAATGTATATGAACATCCGTAATCACCGACTAAAGCAGTGGCAAGCTACGAAGGACATCATCATGCTCCCTAAGCATCGACTGACATGATGCTAAAAAGTCCTCACCCGAAGCACATGTGTTAATTGCGTTAGTCAAATGCGCATGCCTTGTCGTACCAAAACGAAGCTATAAAAAAATAAATTAAAAATTAGATAAATAAGAAAATAATATTATATAATTAACAAAGTTATACTTACCAAAGCTGCCTCACACGCACCCCTAGGCTGATATGTCATCTCCTCTACATCATCGTGCGGTAAAATATATTGTCGTGTAATCGATAATACCACTGCATATATGCGCTACGAACATCTTGCGATGTTGTAGTCATCTCCCCAAGGATAACAGTGGCTCTCCTATCATCCCATCAAGTGATATATGTTGCATGATGTATAGCCCAGTGGTAACATGGCGGCCCTGTCGACTGATGCGATGGACAAACTCAACGGTAGAAGGTGGGACCACTTGCTCTAAGTTAAACTGGAGTATGACACGATCCGGCACATACATCTCTGTAATCTCGTAACAGATTAGTGGCGTTCGCGATAACCACACATCTCGACTGTGGGTGCATACAGGAGGTAACACAGTCAATACTTCCCGTGAGTACGGCTGCCAAATAATCTATACAATATATAAAGATAATTAAGTTTAAATTGTCACGACCCAAATTTTTAAAAGTATTTTTAAATAGCACGAATGGTAAGTAGAGAGAAAATTTTCTTTTTCTTTCTTAAATACAAAACAAACCATTTGATTAAATATCCAGGCCATGATAACTGGGGTTCACAAATACGGATATCAAATCATATGATATTTACACGTCTCAAAATTTCAACAACAGCTCATCCATCTAAGTACAAGTCTGTCACCCGTCTGAAAATAAATAACAAGTTGACTCTCACGCTAAAGGTACACTTACATACCAGAGTTGCAGAAACGCATAAACTTCTTCTTGTGCTCACCTGTCCTAGTCTCACTTGTCGTCGCCTAGAGAATCTGGAACCAACCAAACCAAACAACAACACAACAATGGAACCTCTCTGCCCTCAGCAGAAGAGCTTCCAAAGGACAAAAGGTTTTATTAATATTTTCAGATTGGACCAACATCACCCGATGTTAGTTGCCTACGTACTCATCAGACAACATGTCCAATGTTTCCAATAAGATTGGATCCAGACGTAGTTCTGCCTAGAAACTATTCTATCCTAAGAAGCATAGCACCACACATGCAATGTTTAAGTATTTTCAACCTACATTTTAGTAAGTCATTTAAGCATTCCACTTGTCTAATTAACAAGCAATATTAAACAATGTTGTTAATTATCTCACATCCCTTGTTCGATAATTAATACTATCAAATCTATAACTCGGAGATTACTTGTCCCTCGAGAAATCTCCAAACAAAAGACTCCAACCTTGGAGTAGACTGCTTAACAGCAACTTAACCCAAATCCCTGGGCTCTCAATAGCCTGCCACAAATCTGGAGAAGAGGATCCCAACCGTGCTCATGGACAGAGATTGGCAAGAAACACAAGCCTTCTATGATGCTCATGTAACTCCGCTTTTCGTACGTACTAAATAGTCCTGGGAAGACCTGTGGGAGACCCGTGGTAAAGACCCTATGGTCAATACCCAAACCGGCGTGGTGATGAAGAAGCATATCGCAATCTCCAGCATCCCAACTTTGAGAGAAAATGTCTTATAAGACATTACTAATGAATCCATAGAAGCCTTAGGTCTTTATGACCATTGACTCCCCCAAACATCTGAAACTTAGACTAAATTATTTCCATCCAGTCAAGTGTTCGCTCAACCATTTGGGTCATTTTCACCTTGTGAATCAGCCCAATAAATAGCTCATCCACTAAGCTAAGACTTAGAGAACATCCCAAAATCACCCTCGGTTCATTAACCAAGGTCAAATTCTATGTCAGGGCCCCGTTCACTCCATGAACTTGTCCCAACCCTAAAGAGGGTATTTTAGTCATTATCTTAATTAGGTGTTCTCCCCTCAATCCAACGACAACAAAAATCTCTTGATTAGTCTTTATTAACCTTAAGTTACTAATATAACTTAACATATAAATAATAAATACAAGCATCAGAATAATCAATATATATATAATATGCAGCCACACAAGTGCATAAATAACAAACGAAGGCCCATTGCACTCATTTGCAGGGCTAAGGCTTAACTAGTTCAAGCCCAAGAGTGTAAACAACTCTAACATATCCCGCGATTTACATATATAACACTCTAGTCGATCGATGTACTCGGTTGCAGACACAAGTAATCCGTTGCCCTAAACCTTGAGAATGAGGGTCATTCCTATTGTTTCCCATGACACTATGACCTGACAAGGTCTTCGTGTCACTTACTAGTGACACCCCTTCCTTTTGAAGCCATTCCACATCACTATAATGTACCCTAACGCTTAGTGGTTAGGTTATTAGTTTCGACAGAAACGGAATATACTGCCCTTAAGGGCATTAGGGTAATTCTACCACCTAGGATATGGTACTCTCCCTTTGGTCATTCTAGTCATCTCACTACCCTTTTATTTATTTTAAGTCATTAACCTCTCAGAAGGCTCCCCTCTCAAATTGACTCGCGCTTCCATTCACATGAATGTGGGCGGGTCCACTCAAAGGGTATTTCTGTCATTAGGTTTAAGGCCTTATGACATCTGACAGGTCCAAAATTGAACTCAAGCATACTACTTGACTTCATGGAATCTGTGTAATTTTCTTGGCGTGTGATGGGGTAGTGAACCCCTTGAACCGACCTAGGTTTTGACTAACGGTTCATAATTAACCCTAGGGGCAAAATGGTCAATTATCTACTCACTGAGATTTTTCCTCAACAAACAGTTTCGTCTATAATTATGTTACCCATTAAACCATCACTGAAAATTTTCCCAAATATTAGATCAACTCATAGGCTCCTGAACCGGAGCCCCTAAGTCGTGTAAGTGATTTTCACACGATAATTAAACTATAAGGGGCCAGTTTACAGCCCCTGGGATTTTTCCTGGGCCTGAACCTTGGTCAGAATACTTCCAAACCTCTCCAGGTTCAATAGTAATTTTCTACAATTTTTTGACATTTTTAGCCCTCTGAACCGGGCCCGGTTCACTCCCCTCTTTCTTCCTTTTTTTTAAACAAAAACCGACCCGGGCCGGTTTGGTTCGAGTCAACAACGCACAACGCTGGTCGTCTTCCCCGCGTCCGGCCAGAGGCGGAACGCTGCTGGTGGCACCACCCCTGGCTGCCATGGCCGGGCGGCGGGCCGGGCTCCACCAGATCACCGCTAGGCGGCGATCACAAAGGGTCTGGCCCCCGCCACCGGCTGGGGCCGAAGACGCCTCTTTTCCCTTTCTACTGTGAGGCACATCGCGATACTGCGGCGGCAGGCCACCATGGCCGGCAATGGCCCGGCTTGACCGGGATCACTTTCTTCCGACGATTTCGGGAACCTGGACCCTCCTCAAGCCAGCGGCTGCGCCACCCTCCTCCGGTGGCCGATATGTTATCTCTTTTCTTTTCTTCTTTTGTTTTTTACGCGACGACCCCGCGGCTCGGCAAAGAAGAAATTAAACCGCTTCTCCGCAAGGGCCACCAGAGCCAAATTCTTTATAAATATTAACTTAAAATCCTACCTCAATGGCCGAGTTGTCGTCGATCCACTGCCGCCGGAGCCTCGCCGGAGTTTTGCCGAAAAATTCTAATGACGACCCCTTCGGTCCAAAGATAACTCTCCCCTAATAGCCTTAAACAACCCCTTTTATAAAGATGGAGATTAGGGTTTAAAGTTATGCCAAAACCTCCTCAATTCGGAAACTAAATTGGACCCCAAAAGTACAATTTCGGAATAGTAATTGATCGGGCCCATATCGCAACTTAAACGGACAATTTGCGCGTTCAATTCAGGTAAACGGGTCTGATACGCTATAGTCAACTTCAAACGGTCGTATCTCCCTCATCCAAACTCCGATTTGCACGTTCTTGGTGGCGTTTCGAAACTATTTCCATATATTTTCCATCCATATAAGATTTAGACACCAATTCCAACTGATGATAAAGTTATTCTCATGAGAGGGTCAAGGGGTTCAACACCTAATTTCCACGTGGTCGACTTCGGGAATTTAGAAAATTCTTCGGAAATTTAGAAAATTCTTTAGAAATTTAAAAATTTCCCAGACGTTACATAAATAACCTTACATATATTATAATCATTGTAAAAAAGTTAATAATAAAATAAAATTACATAATATGGCCGCTGGTGGTCTAACTCCCCTCTATATAATCGGAGGACTCCTTGTTGATTTTCGGTTTTCCTTTTCCGAACATTCCACCTTAAGGAGTTAAATTGAAAAAATGAGTTAAGCATATGTAAATAAAACCTTGCTACAAAAATTTAAGTGTTAAAAATAAATATACCTTTGATAAGTACGAAATATATATTATTTTATATGCCTTTTTACCTTATTTGCTAGTATAGATTAGGTTAATTTAGAGTTAGTTATGGTTTATTTAGATTAAGATAGATATTAATATTTTAGTTTTATTATTAATAATTTTTGTAGTTATTAGTAGTTTAGATATGTATTTGAATCAAGTTGGAATTTTAATTATATTCTACATGTCTAAAATGAGATATTTTATGCTTTGTAGGTAATATGCGCTTATCGAACTCTTGGACGATATTTGGAATAATTGAAAATAGTCTTGACATGCATTAAAGTGATTTGGACAACTTTTCGGAGTTATAAACAAGTTGGAAATTAATATGGACATGAAAGAAAGAGCTTAATGAACAGGAAATGGACTGTCCAAAAAAACTGTCCAGATTGCAGAAACAGTGTAGGCCGTTCGAACGGTCCTGCAGGGCGTTAGAACAGGATAACGTGATTTTGGTGAAAAATGCAGTATAAGCGTCGAACGGTCATGCAGGGCGTTCGAACGGGATAACGCGCAGTTTCCTTATTTCAATCAATTTTGAGTCTTTTTCATATTGGACTCCTTACGGATCTCATGCCTATATAAAGACATATTTGGCACGAAATTAGGGGTTAACAAGTAGATTTTTTCAAGAGAAGAAGGAAGAAGAAGATGGAGAAAAACCCAAAGCTTTCAATGGAGATTCAAGTGCTTTCTTCTACCATGGAAGGCTAAACTTTTCTTTTACTTAGGAGTTGATGAAACTATAGATAAGTTTCAGTTTCTTTTATTTTTAATTTAGATCTCAGTTGTGAATTATGACAATTGTATGATAAGGATTTCCTTTTTAATGGAAGAGTTTTTCATGTTTATTCAATTCTATGTTGATTTATTGTCTTGTAGATGATAGATTGATGTGGTTTTGATATTTGCATCAATTATAATTTCTGTGATTTAGATGAGATGGTCATGCAATAGTTTTAATGTTCAGATAATTAATGACTTGGATGAGTTATACTAAGATTAGACGGGTCATGCCTATAGCTGTTTAGTGTAGATGATTCGTGCTATTGTCGAAGATAGTTCATGCCATGGAAGTTAATTAATGATTCTTTCTGAAGTAATTCTAGCTTGTAGCTGAGAATACTTGTTCATATTCACACTAGATTTAGATTAAAAGTTAAGGAATTGTTATGGTTCTATAGTGGATTCGATTTCCTAAGTAAATTCTATCATATTAATCTCTTACTTTTGATATAGTTGATTTTTTCTTTTACTCAATTAAAGTTTATGTTCTTTTTAGTTTTCAATCAGTAAATTCCTTTTTATATTTAGTAATAATTCATCCATCCCTGAGGTTCGACAACCCTTAAATACTCATCCTAGTACAATTACCTTGTACACTTGCAAAGGGTTTAATTATAAACGATCAAGTTTTTGGCGACCTTGCTACAAAAATTTAAGTGTTAAAAATAAATATACCCTACCTCACTCCTATTGGAGCACCCTCGACTAAGTGACCCATCTCAATACTTGGTTGACCGACATGTAAATGCTCCCATGATCATAGTTGTGTCAGAAAATATGATAAAAAATATTAAATAAAATTAAGGAATTATGCGTGCAAAAAAATATTAAAAGTTACAAATTCATTTACTTGAAGAAGGGTCAGACAACCTGCAATCCTTGAGGTCATGGCTTGGCATGCTTTCCCTAACTCTCAATATAAAAATTCAAGAGTAGTATTGCCCCATGAATAAGCACCTGCCATGTCGAAGTCCGCAAGGAGCGAGAGATATGAAACATGTACATGGCTACTCATGGTATCCACAAATATCGTGGCCCCAAGTAAATGTAATAAGTACGCTCGTGCATGCTGCTCGATAACAATCACCGTAGCATCCACTAGGAGCTCACAAAACTTGCCTAAGAGCCATCGAAGGCTCACTCGGCTACCACACATCACTGTAGGTAGAGGAGCTCTACCAAGGAGTCTGCCTAATAAGTCTAAATGACCTCCTCCTGTCATGCCCGTCACAGGAGGTCCATCAATGTGAAGTCATAAAAGAACTGCCACATCCACAAGAGTGATGGTCATCTCTCCATAGGGCTTGTGAAACATCTGTGTCTCCCTCCTCCATCTAATGAGAGCTATCAATAAAGGCCGATCGAGACAGACGTACTATAGATGAATAAAATGTCTAAATCCTGCTCACTCGATATAGGGTAACATACGCTCATCTACGGGGCAATGGCGGAGATATTTAAAATGTTCGGTGCACTCAAGGCACCTGGGGTCCTATAATAAATTTTATAATTATAACCCAACGTAATTTATAATCTAAAAAAATGAAACAAAATTTATAAAGAGTTATCATACCTCTCCTCGCCAAATAGAAGCCGACCTATGTGACTCCTGCTGTACAAGTACTGTATCATCAATGGAGTCTGGCCCGTAAAATATGATCCATATGATCTGTGGAGAATTAAGATCGTTAGGAACATATAATCATACCTAAAATAGAGAATAAATAAAAGATTACTTATATGTTTACCAATCAACAGGAGGGTTTCTACATGATTTACTATTATGTCCACTTTGTTTGCACCTCCCGTATTTATACCCTCTACCATCTCTCTCCATAGTCATACGGTCCATTGTATTCCTAATGCGAACAGGTCATGGGCAACCCGGTTGTCTTGTTGCTATCGGAGAGAATAACACATAAGGTATATCCCTCTCCCAATACTCCTGACCATGAGGAGAATAGAATTGTGCCGAGTACACATTTTTGTAAGTGGTAGATGTATAACAAAGTCCTGCCTATATAGGCTCCCGCCGCTTTCCCCACATGGCATAAGGTGCAAGCAAGGATACAAATAGACCTAAGGGATATTGCATGTACAAGTATGAACCCTCGCATTCACCACAACCTTTCGGCCACGAATTGACATCACTTCGTACTTATTGCGGTTGATCTTGTTAATTATATACTCCCCAATTTTTCTTGTTTGTTCTTTAATTATTGCTTCCACTCTGGGAGTATATGAGGTGGCCATGGCATCTGAGGCAGAAGATTGCTTCACAAAAAATTTTACTACCCGATAAAAAGTAGCTGACACTAAAGCCTCCATGGGTAATCCTCGTGCCCCCTTCAAGATGCTATTTAAACTTTCAGCCATATTTGTGGTCATCATGCCAAATCTCCTAAGAGGAGATGTTTTGCCGTAAGACTCTCTTGACCAATCAAGTTCATTTTAGCATCAAACTTTTCTACTATAAGTGCACAAGTTGCTGCCCCAATCAAGTCCGTCAGTGTATCATTTTTAAACTCCTTCTTAAAATTTTCCTTTATGTAATGGATGCAATAACAATGGTAGTATATAGGCTCGGGAAGTACCTAAGGCACGGCCTTCTGAAGTCCTTTATGTTGATCTGAAATAATTATGATATTCGTCAAGTCCATCAGTACATGATCCCTCAGTTCACTTAAGAACCATTTCCAATTGTCTCCATCTTCTTTTCTGACTATCCCGAATGCTATAGGAAATAACCCATTATTTTCGTCTGTCGCCATTGCAGCCATAGGAGCTCCGGGATACCGGCCATACAAGTGAGTGACATCAACACCAATCACCGGGATACAATGTCGGAACTCCACTATAGACGGCCCAAATGCCCCAAACAACCGCTTAAATCTCCTACACATGCCACCATCTGGCCAAGTTACTTCATCATACTCTAAGTTGTAGTAGGTGTCGGGATTCCCTTCTTGCACTACTGTGAGGTACATTGTCAACAATTTGTATGATTCTACCCAATCCCCATAAATGGCTTTTATAGTCATATTCCTTATTGCCCATGCTTTCTTATAAGATATGTCAACATGAAACCTCTCCTTCATTCTTTGAATAATATCACATGGCGTGAGAGTTAATTCGGCTTGGATAGTGGGCATTATGACCTTCAAAACAAATAACGCACTGCACTGCCTATGATCTGTGCTAAGCTGGGCATTCTGACATGTGTGGTCACCTCTGTATGTCTTCAATTTAAAGTACCCTCCACCTTTTTTATTGAGCTGTGAACTCTCCAAGGGTAAGTACTATCAATGCACTTCACTGTATACTCTGACAAATTTGTGTGTACAACCTTGTATTCGACATGATTTTTAATTGAAAACTCCTGCAAGGCTATAACAAATGCTTCTTTATTCTCAAAGATGCGCCCAACATATAACTCTCCTTCATTTTGTTGGTCCATATCCATGGAAGAATTAACTGCCGCATCTATCTCCTCATTTGTGATGTGTGCACAGAGTGGCTCCTCGTCATAGTATGGCGGCTCTTCATCATCCACATTCATATCATTTGTGGCAGTTGCATTGTCTACTGCATCATCCCCCTCGCCGTTAACCATTTGTTGAGCGCTTTCTTCACACTGACCCCTTCTTCATTCATGTCGGAATCTTCTTCACTAGCTTTGCTAATATTATCTTCACCTTCATTGGCCTCATTTCCATCAATATCTTCATCGTGGACATAAACTCCCCTACAAATGAACATCGCATATGTATTAAATTTCATATGACTTAACCCCTTCTTTAAAGCTTAAAAATGTTATATTCATTTATAAATATATATTTCACCTTTGATTGGATGGTCCAGCATCAGTATGTCCAACACCTGTGTAAGGGTAATGAATGCCCATCGAACTTTGAGTTCCATACCATGCACCGCCTTGAGACATTTGAAAGCTAAATGGCTCGTGTGCATGTGATGTGTACCTTCTATATTACACACAAAATTCAAAATTTAACGTCCTATATTTCATTGATAATTATAAGATTCAATCAGGATTCACAACTTAATAAACCTTACCTCCAATTAGGTCCACTTCCATCGTCAATATGGGCAGACTACCTATGATGTTCATTTGAAGCTACTGTCACAAATAAATTTCCTTCTTCATCGTCCACTGGAATTTGCATATGCCTTTCATTGTTCACATTTCTTTCAGAGCTCCTGTGTGAACTCCTTTGAGAGCTCTTGTGTGAGCTCCTGTATGAACTACTTTGCCTTTCACTAGGCACTCGGGCCTCTTTTTTGAGAAATAACTCGAAACAAATTATGTGAGCCAAATGGTGAAACATAAAACTCATTGATGCATCATCATGTATACATATTAGTCCCATTCTCGATCTATAGTGAGAAAGAGTGAGAAGGTTCATACGACACCGAACCGATAGGCTAGGCGGCCTGAACCCGATGGTTCAGCAGCAAGAGAATATTCTATAATCCCCGAACCGATAGGCTCGGCAGGCCAAATGAGAAGGTTTGGGCAGCACCAGCAACTGCTGGCCAAACCATGAGGTTCAGTGAGCCCTCCTTTCGTGTTTCCAAACATACAGCCAATATATATGTCGTATGACCAAACATACGCTGAATACATCTAATGTAGTTCTAATCAGAACACGAGTTACACGTATGGCCAATGGTTCTGTTGTGTAATCGTCAAAACGATATCTACCGTTGACATATTTTTTTTCGAATAACTTGGTGGTCATCGTATTATCCATCTTACAATAGTAGCTTAGGTCATGTTATCAGAAATACCAATATTCAAAAACCACATGAGGAAAAAAAATGAATTAAGTTAAGTAATATTCTGATGTGGATAAAAAAAAATTATAACTAATATTTTTCATTATATAACATTGGTCCAATACATCAACAAATACTAATATTCAAAGAACATTCATTTTTAACAAAAATGAAGATAATTGTCTAGACAACAACTACAGAGGATGTTGATGACCAATATGGCGTGATTGCGATGGATCATTCGAGATATTGATATATCGTCGTCTAGTGAATCATGCCCACCATTTGCTCCGCAATCTCCCAAATGATCCGTCTCCGCGTAGAACAACAATGTGCGAGCGATCCCCCTGTCAGATCTCCTTGCAGACTACTAGACTAGTCTATACATATACGATGGAACATTCGCAACATTGAAATTACACCAGTGACTGAACCCGTTCCCGTTACGCTGCTATCATAGGCTGGGGAGAACCGCTTATAACGAGTGATGGGATCGGATAATGGTGCGATAGCAAATTCCTGGAGGTTCCATTGAGGCTCAGTCGATCCGTCTTGTCTCTGTCTCATCCTCCTCTCGAATTCGGTATGCCCATGGGTCACCGTTATATTTAAAGACAGGGTGGGAGGGTTACGAACCGCCGGGTTATGGAAGTTATTGAAACTCCAAAAATTGAGCTGATTCTTTGGGAATTACTCTTCAGGAATTCAAGTGGAATTCTGAAAATTGTGCTGACTCTTCGGGAATTGATTCCTCGGGAATTTAATTGGAAACCCAAAATGTATCAAAGTCGTGTCCCAGAGAATGCGGTAAGGACATTTCATTCTATTGTATTATTGACTTCACGATAGTCGCTTAGGTTGTGTTATCGTTCAAACGATGTCTTTAATGGATATCATGTTTATACACGACGGTGCATTCAGTCGTGTGTTTTAACGTACAATTCGTATGCTTACATGTTAGTAAGCATACGATCATATCGTATATACTTGGAGACACCTGGTCATTGATGTTGTCGTGTATTCGATCAAACGATATGTACCAATGTCGTGTCCCAGTAGATGCGATTAGAAGAATACTTTAGCATATCGTCTTATCGATATGATGATAGTCGCTTAGGTCATGCTATCGTATAAATGACAAACAGTATATCATATCATTCGTCCTACCAAATGATGCATTTCAATGTGTGTTATTACGAAGACGATTGGCATGTTAGTCGTGTATCAAAACTAGGGCTGGGAATCGGGTCAGGTTGGGTTGGCCTTGACCCCCACTGAAATCAGGTCGGGTCATGGCCCGACCCTATTTTTAAATTAGGTCAAAAATCCAAACCCTAACCCTACTTGAGTCGGGTTAGATTGGGTATGCGGGTAACCCTACTTTTTTTCCTCAATTTTTTTTTATACTCGTATTATATACATTCTCTTTGCAAAGGTCAAACACAAAAGAAATTAAATATATTACAACATTAATTTGTAATGTTTGGTTCTTTGGCTAATTTGTGGTTGACACATTTTTAGTAGCCACTTCACTTTCTTTTATTCTTTTATTACGAGAGAAGGATAACAAAACAGACCTTCAATGTTTATTTACTCATGATCGGCCCATTTGGCTTTCGATAACTCACATACAAACACAAAACATATTAAACATTAATTATTTTTTTGATGGCCAGAGAGGATCATGTGATTCAGTATGTCTTAATTTCAAATTTCTAGTAACTACTTCTCTATGGCTACTTGTAGCAACCCGTGACACTTGGTTATAATTTTCTTCCTACAAAAATTGTCCCTCATTGAGTTTTATTATCTGCCTATCTGGTTGCATGTTCCTAACATGCTCCCTGTCATGACTGCCAGGCCTTTCACACAGAGCTAAATCTAGTGTGTGATGTGTCCTTCTAAAGGAGAGAGGATGAGTAATAAATACAACAAAATATGACATATTTTCATTCCATTCACAACACCCAAAAGAGTAATAGAAAAGAATTTAAACTATATTAAAATTAACCACACCTTGAAGATATCATCATCTGTTATCCCAAAATAGATGTCTACTACAAAGCAAAATATATGTGATCACACTTATAATCCAAACATCTTATTCATGCCTAAATTTATGTTTAATCACCTCTTGTTCAACATAGTATGCACTAAATAAACATTATAATAATAGTATAAATAAGTACCTCTTGTTCAACATAGTAATAATTTTTTTATTATTTGTAGTCGGGTAAAAGTTGGGTTGGCTGGGTTGAACCCGACCCTAAATTCAAAACGGGTCAAGAACCTAAACCCTAACCCTGACCCTACCTGTAGTCGGGTCGAGTACAGGGTTAGGTGGGTCGGATTTGGATCGGGTAAACAGGTCGGGTTGGATTTTCCCAACCCTAATCAAAACGGATGACCTACATATAATTACTCCATTGGTTTGTTTGGATAAAAAATCAATAACTGTTACTTCTATTTTTATTTACATAACCTTAGTTCATGACATAAAAAATACTATTATTCATAGAACATTTTCAAACGGAAAACCAAATAAAATAACGTTCTGGATGACCACTTTAGAGGATGTTGATGACAAATAGGGCACAAATGCAACAGATCATTTGAGACATTGATATATCGCCATCTAGTGAGTCGTTCCAGCCATCGGATATAGGTGATGACCGTATCCGATGGAGGGGCGATTCACCAGTCAGCGCTAAAGCAACCTCCCGAATGATCTGTCTCCATGAAGATCATCAATGTGCAAGCGATCTCCCTGCAAACTCCTCACATATAGTGCAATACAACTATGAATGGGAAAAGGTAAGAAAAATATATTTGGTGAGGACCGATCAAATGCAATGGGATGAAAATTCGCAACATTGCAATAATGCTTGAACGTATTTTTTCCACACCAGATGTAGCTGAGGACCATATCTGACGGGGGAAGATTCACCATCAAGCGCAAAAGCAATCTCCGGAATAATCTGTCTTGGCGCCGAACATTAGTGGGCGAGCGTTTTTCAAACCATAACCCTAATATATATAGGCAAGGTGAGAGGGTTACGAACCGTCGGGTTATGGAAGTTATTGATACAGTAGACATTGCGGTGATGCTTCAGGAATGATGCATCGGGAATTGGATCATTATTAGCATGCAATTGTTGTGTGTTTGAACACACAACATGACCAATATCATGTAATGAATGGAAGTGGAACATTCGCAAAAGAATTTATCATCATCTGTTCTTATCATGTAATTAGTAACACATAACCCCTCTTGTATGTGTTTCCGATTACACCATACAAATATACAGTATACCTTATATACAACATTTCATGTTTTGGAAAATATGTTAATTACATATTACGTGTTGTTGATAACACAATGCATATACAAAAATTTTAGCTGAAGAACGGGTTTGGAAAAGGTAACCCTGATCGATGCTCTCCTTCCTTACATCATTTGCGTTCTCTATTATTCGACCTCCTTTGGCTTGTCGTTGGGACATCTGCCACATTGGGAGGTCCCCCTTGTGCGTTGGTACATCGTTTGTGGTTGTGACCCAACTAACCACATGTTCCACACTTTCGTGGGGCTTTGCCAGGCAATTGTGACTATCCAATTTTTTCGTGGACGCCCCAGCTGCTTCTATGGGATAGCTGGGCTGAATGTAAGCATAACTCCAACCAGTGCCCACTGGAGCCTATCCTTCGTTGGGTGTAATGGCTCTTGATAGGTCATTCAATACAATTTAGTAGAGTACCATCTTTTGCAGTACTCAGACACATAAAAGTGTCTATTATCGATTGCTATGATTGCATGTTTCATGGTAGCCCCAAATGTTGAAACTTTCCACATGTGCAGGTACGATCAACCAGGTTTACTACATCCTACGATGAAAATATCATGAGTATGAGCGCATGATAAAAGAATCTGTCATGTCATCGATTACACGATGGAACATACGATCGTTACGTAAATCGCATCGACTTGCACACTAAATGAAAATAACATGTACACACTAACACGATATGAACAACTCACGCATAAACGAACACACACTATGAAAGTCGTCGTATGAATGAAATGTACCTGGTGATATAGCGAGTTAACCTAGAATTCATACATTGATACAGGCAATACAATCACATTCCTTGCTTCTTCTTGCCTATTTTCGATGTGTTTGCAGGCAAATGGGGTTAACTCTTCCATCATATTTTGTTAGTCTGTCTGATGTTTTTCAAATAATTTCATCATGTGCTCCCTTGTGTGCTCAATTAACCGAGTTATAGGCATCGATCTGGCTTTTTTTAACATTGCATTTGCACTTTCAGACCTATTTGAGCTGAGGGTCTCATATCTTTTCTCTGGAAATAAGACATTGGCCCAATGCTCCAAACCTATCTTATTTAGCCAAACATATGCTTCCGAATTATGTTCTTTAATGTTGTTCATTGTTTCATCATACACATTATGTCTGAAAGTTTCAGCTGCAATATGGAGCTGGTTCTTTAGGTAGTTGTCCTTGAATCTATCCAGCATATTTGCTGCCAAGTGACAGATGCAATATCTATAGTCTGTAGATGGGAAAAACTGCTTAATAGCATTTGCCAATCCCTTATGTCTATCAGAAACGATTGTATCCAACTTGGGTGGAGGATCAAAGAATAGATGATTTCTAAGCAACTCAAGAAACCAGCACCATGTTATCTCACACTCGTTCTCAACCATTGCAAATGCAATGCACAACATATTATTGTTGCCGTCCAGTGCAGTTGCTATCAATAGCTGTCCAGGATACTTTCCTTTTAAGAAAGTTGCATCTACCGTTAGCAACGGCCTCAGTGTTGTTCTGAAAGCTCTCACAATGGGGCCAAACATCCAAAATACTCTTTTGAAATTTTACCCACCTATAGGTCTGGGAATATCACATGATCTCACTGGAACAACTACACTTCCCAGATTTATATATTCTATCTGCCTTCCGTAAGCAGGAAATATGTGGTGGGATTCGTCTAGGTCCCCATCTATTAAATCAATCAGTGCTTTACCTACATGACTGAATACAATTTAGTAAAGGTTATAAGACAGTGGCTCACATCGTGTTCCCGAGCACAAGACATTGTTTGTATTCGTGTGATCAAAATTCATGCACGATGACTGATCGTGTTCATGTTAACACTATATTTACGTATGTTGTGTGAGCGCAATATGTGACTGTAGTATAAGCGTGTAAATGATAACATGCTAGAGTAACATATCGTGACACTAAATTAACACTTCGATTATTCTCATGCATTACCTACATGCCGGCATTTCTTGTAGTTTGCAGTTATGCCGTAGTGCTTCGAAATATAACTTGCTATGCTTTTAGGTGTAATGTCCACTGAGTCTTTAAACAGGCCATAACATTTTCTCGCAATCCAAAAGTGCGATGCTAGGGGATGGTCAGTTGATTTCCTTTGGGTTCCACATGAATGATTCGACACTAACCTCCTGACAGTCACATGATCTCATATATTTGAAGCCCTTATGTACTATTTGCAAGAATGATTGGAGCACTTTGCGGCGTACATGTTCCTATTTTTATCCACAACACGGTATATGAAATTCGCCTTTATTGCTAAGTCGATCAAGACCCTCATGAAATGCAATTGTAACACCCCGCTTTTCTAATCTCGTTTAGCCGACAAGGTTAGAAGTAATTAGATAACCATTAGAGGAGTTTTAGAGTGTTTCAGAAGTTGAAACCTCTGTACTTAAGTAGAGCTCAAAGAAACAAGCTTAACGATTCGAAGAACGTGCAAAACGGAGGTCGGGACCGAAAGTTACGATCTCGACAAGCGTAGAAAATAGGCAGGACCCACTTAGAAATAGTGTGATTTGCTACTTTAAGTGGGTTTGTATCGAAGGGCTCGTCAATACGAGTCCAACGGTACTAAGAACGCGCGAATCCGAATCTGGGGTAGGAAGTTACGCGCGTTTGAAGTTTTAAGAATAAAAATAAAAAAGAAAAAAAGAAATGGCGCGTGGCGCGCGACTAGCACGCGCCGCAGCGCGGGCCGGCGTGAGCCGCAACATGGGCTAGCGCGAGGCGCGGGTGCCGCAGAACCGAACCGCGGGCGCGACCAGCGCGGCTCCGGTGGGCGCCGCCGCCCGAAATCCGTGGTGCCGGCAGTTTTGGCTGCGCGGCGCCGTGGTTTCAGCAGCTCGGGGCCTATTTAAACCCCATTTTCCATTCATTTTTCACCCCAGATTTTCTCTCACCCCCTTTCTGACCGTTCTGAGGCCGATTAAGGCTGTTCAAGACCCGTTTCCTACTAAATCGAGTGTGCTCTACGCGATGGATGGGTTCTTTCTTTGAGTCGGAGTCCGTATAAGGAGGAAATGCCCCGAGACAAGGAGAGGTTCTGCCCGTTGTCCTCGAGCGTCGATAAACTTCTTTCTCCCCGCTCTTAAGCATCCTGACTTCGATTTAGTCCATCCAAGAGGTGTTCTTGACTAAATCTAGTATGTTCTACGCGATGGAGAGGTTCGTTCTTTCAGCCGGCAACCGTATAAGGAGGAAATGTCCCGAGACAAGGAGAGGCTCCGCCCGTTATCCTCGAGCACCGAACAAGAAATATGGGCCCGGAGCAAGACGGGGTTCTGTCCAAAGTTGTCGGGCTACATCAAGAGAAGTAATCCAGAGTATGGGAGGTTCTGTCCTCTGCTCACGGTGCAGAAAACGAGAAGAGTCTCTGGCAAGGAGAACATTATACGTAGTCTTTCGACACAAGATGAAGAACGTATGGAGGCTAGAGGAAGCTCCGTCTATATCTTTGGATCTGAAGGGGAGGATGCTCATATGAGTAACTCCGAATACCGCTACCTTACGAGTCATGAGGGCAGTAAGCTTTTCTGATCTCCCGTTTTAATTATAGAACGATGTGTGTGCTATGCTTTGATCCATATGCTTGATGTGCGCTTATATTCCATGATGTGCGCTTATATGTTATGATGTGTGTGGTCTCGCTCTAGGGTAGAGCGAGACGTGTGTGTGTGTGTCCGGTCTCAGCTCAGTGATAGAGCGAGCCGGTTGGTGTGCTCAGTCTCAATTCAGTAATGGAGCGAGATATGTGTATGTGATTTTAATCCCGCTCTATGGTAGAGCGAGACGTATGATTTCGTTAATTTATTAACTTCCGCTTGACTCCGATTTACGACGAGTTTTTGTATACTCCGATTAAATATTCAGAGATACATATTTTATACCTATGATTTTGTGATGCTTGTTGTATGTAGTAGCCGTTAGGCAGAACTACGTTCGGATCTGATCGTATTGGAATAATATCCAATACGTACGTAGGAAACCAACGGCAAGGCAACGTTGGCCCGATCCAAATCATTATAAATAATATGTTTTATTCTGTTTTACACGCGACGAACTATGAAGCTTCATTGTGCGTAAATGGTCATTACAACCTAAGTCTACGTACGAGGAAGCCCTAAGCTCCATAGTGCGTAGGCGAATGTTGTACCTCTCGCACTCAGACGATGATTCCTGGCTTAAGGAAAGAGAAAATTTTCCTATTAGTGATTTTGTGGGCCCGGCTCAGGTTGGGTCGTTACAATTGGTATCGGAGCATTGATCTGTCTGCAAGAGTATAATATTTTATAATTAGAAATTGTTGTTTTGAATGTGTTCTGATTATTTTGAAATGAATTGTGATTTTTAATTTGAAGTAAATTTCTATTCTGTACATGTTATCGTGGATTTCAAATAAAATCCGAGTTTCATCTTTTGGTTATGCACGTGTGTTATCAAATTTAACACAAACTTTAATTATGATAAATTCTAATTTGTTTAATTAGAAGTAATTTTAAAGTTTTATGCTATGTATGTGTATCTGATTAATGACAAGCTTATACTTTATACTTGTAAATTTTAAATTAGAATTGATTTGGAATTTTTGTTTTGAATATGGTGCATCTAATTTATTATGAAATTTAATCGAAGAATTAATTGAGATTTTTATCACCATGTGTTGCATGAGATTTGATGTAAGCATCAATTTGATTATTTTAAATATTTTTCACTTGAAAATTATTTATAGCTTTAAGTTTAAATTTGTTGCATCATGTTTAATTTTTTAAAAATTTCAATCTACATAGAATTGGATTTCATATGAATTTTGCTTTTGAACTTTTCTTTTGGTATATGTGATTTATATGAAGTCCGATTTTATGGAATTTGATTTTTAATCATGAGTTATATGAAAATTCTTTCTAAATGAGGTGATTTAGATTTAATTTAGAATTTTATTCTGCATGTGTTGCATCGAATTGAAGACGGATTCAAATTTCTCCAAATTTTGATTTTTCACTGAGAATGAGTTGAAATTTTGTTTTCTCGTATGGCTTGGATTTAATCGGAAACCTTGATTTTTATAAATTATGATTTTGAATTCGACTCGAACGAAAAATTTTGTCTTGAATTCGTTACATGATTCTTTTTAAATATTTTCAACGACTTGGATTTCAATGTGTTTTAAACCGCGGTAGAATTACCATAGAGTAACCACCAACCGCTCATGGTTTGGGACATGTAGCGCTAGTGGAAACTCTGCGGTTAATTCTACTCGGGTATTTAAATAAAATGTGATTTCAAATATGTTTCCAAAGACAGTAGAATTACCACGAGGTAACCGCTAACCGCTCATGGTATGGGACATGTAACGCTAGTGGAAAACCCTACGGTTAATTCTACTCGGGCATTTAAACAAAATATGATTTGAAATATGTTTTCAAAGACGGTAGAATTACCACGAGGTAACTGCTAATCGCTCATGGTATGGGACATGTAGCGCTAGTGGAAACTCTCCAGTTAATTCTACTGAGTGTTGATATAAAATTTGATTTCAAATATGTTTTCAAAGACAGTAGAATTACCACGAGGTAACTGCTAACCGCTCATGGTATGGAACATGTAGCGCTAGTGGAAAACCCTATGGTTAATTCTACTCGGGTATTTAAATAAAATTTGATTTGAAATATGTTTTCAAAGACGGTAGAATTACCATAGCGTAACCGCTAACCGCTCATGGTATGGGACATGTAGCGCTAGTGGAAAACCCTAAGGTTAATTCTACTCGGGTATTTAAATAAAATTTGATTTGAAATATGTTTTCAAAGACGGTAGAATTATCAAAGCGTAACTGCTAAGCACTCATGGTATGAGACATGAAGCGCTAGTGGGAAACCCTACGGTTAATTCTACTCGGGTATTGAAAGAAAATTTGATTTCAAATATGCTTTCAACTACGATAGAATTTCCAAGGAGTAAGTGGTTTTAAATTCTAATCGTATGCTTAGAGTTTGACTCGTCAAAGTTCTGTTAAAAGTTTTCTTCTAAGAAACACTATTTTAAAAGTATCTCCTCTTTTCAGAAACTTCTCTGAGTTATGGGTAACTAAACCCTTTCGATAGCTTTCGGTTTATCGAACAAATGATTATTTTGATATGAAAATTCTGGGTACCACAAATACTTATTTCTGGCACGCATACAGGATTGGGATATCATGGGAAAATCCCTTTTCCTTCTGTCTCCCATTGCCCCATGAGCGCGGGTGTAAGTCGGGGTATCACGACATTTCTGTGACATTTTTTATTTAAAAATAAAATTGTTTTCAAATACGGTGGAATTACCTCTGAGTAACCATTAAACACCCACGGTATAGAAGGTGAGGTGTTAGTGGACAACTCTGCAGTAAATTCTACCGATATGATTTTTCGAAACAAAAGATTTTCAAAATTCCGGGTACCATAAACATTTGTCTCTGGCGCGCATACAGGACTGGGATATCATGGGAAAATCCTTTTCCTTCTGTCTCCCGTTGCCCCATGAGCGCGGGTGTAAGTCGGGGTATCACGACACTTATGTGACCGTATGTTTTCAGACTTGTGTTATTTTCTGAAATTGATTTATTTTCAAAGGCGGTAGAATTACCAAGGGGTGATCACGGACCGTTCATGGTATGGGACATGATGCATTTGTGGATTGCTCTAAGGTTGAATCTACTGATGGATTTGATATAAAATTTAATTTCAAATCCCATGATGTGAAATTTAGTAAATTTATCTCAATCACTGTGGAATTGCTAAGAAGAAACCATTAAACACCCGTGGTATATGACATGAGGTGTTAGTGGATAGCTTCAAGGTTGATTCCGTGAGTGTTTTGAAATAAATTTCAGTTTCAAATCTGGTTTATTTAGAAATGTTTGTTCTGAGTTTGATTTGATGATTCTGAATTTGATTTGACGATAAATGTTTGATGATTTGGGCCTTCAGACTCTCTGGATAGTTATTGGGTATAGAGCCCAAAAAGCTATCAATTCTGGATACCACCAAATTTGGTTCTGGCGTGCACAGGTGTGGAGCATCATGGAAAAGATCCTGTCCTTCTCGCCTCCGTGTCCCCATGAGTGCGGCGGTAAGCTGTTCGGTATCGCGGATTTAAATAAGGATACCCACCAAGAGAAACACTCAGTTCTGGCACGCATAGGTGTGGAGCATCATGGGAAAGCTCCTATCCTTTCGTCTTCCGTGGCCCCATGAGTGCGGAAGTAAGCCGTTCGGTATCACAACATTTTGATTGACTGATTGATTTATCAAATTTTGAAAGAACGATATGTCCGATTTTGAGTGACATATCAGAATTTCTGAACAAGGATTTATCCGATTTTGAATTAAATGTCGGATTTCATTTACGAACGATTTATCAGATCTTGAGGAACGATCGATTCGTTGAATTTTCAAAGAATGATATGTCTAATTTTGAATGACATATCTGATTTGTGAATGATGACTTATTCGACTCTAATTTAAGTATCAAATTTTGTATGATATGATTTATCCGATTTTATACTTAAAGTCGGATTTCTTGTGAAAATATTTTAATCTGATCATAAATTATCAGATTATGTTTATGAATGTGTTATCCAATTTTAAGATTGGTTCCTTTTATATGATTTATTGATTATGATTTATTAAACTTTGCTTACGATTACTTATCCGATTAATTATCAGATTTTACTAGATATTTGTTTTGACTTAGATGTGTTTCGAAGAGTATGTTTCGGTGAATTGCGAGGACGCAATTCATTTAAGGGGGGAAGAATGTAACACCCCGCTTTTCTAATCTCGTTGAGCCGACAAGGTTAGAAGTAATTAGATAACCATTAGAGGAGTTTTAGAGTGTTTTAGAAGTTGAAACCTCTGTACTTGAGTAGAGCTCGAAGAAACGAGCGTAACGATTCGAAGAATGTGCAAAACGGAGGTCGGGACCGGAAGTTACGATCTCGACAAGCATAGAAAATAGGCGGGACCCACTTAGAAATAGTGTGATTTACTACTTTAAGTGGGTTTGTATCGAAGGGCTCATCAATACGAGTCCAACGGTATTAAGAACGTGCAAATCCGAATCCAGGGTAGGAAGTTACGCGCGTTTGAAGTTTTAAGAATAAAAATAAAAAAGAAAAAAAGAAATGGCGAATGGCGCGCGACTGGCGCACGCCGCAGCGCGGGCCGGCGCGAGCCGCAATGCGGGCCAGCGGGAGGTGCGGCCGCGGAACCGCGGGCGCCACAGGTTTGCGCGGGCGTGACCCGCGTGGCTCCGGTGGGCGCCGCTGCCCAAAATCCGCGGCGCCGTGGTTTCGGCGGCTCGGGGCCTATTTAAACCCCATTTTCCATTCATTTTTCACCCCATATTTTCTCTCACCCCCTTTCTGACCGTTCTGAGGCTGATTAAGGGCGTTCAAGACCCGTTTCCTACTAAATCGAGCGTGCTCTACGCGATGGATGGGTTCTTTCTTCGAGTCGGAGTCCGTATAAGGAGGAAACGCCCCGAGACAAGGAGAGGTTCTGCCCGTTGTCCTCAAGCATCGACAAACTTCTTTCTCCCCGTTCTTAAACATCCTGACTCCGATTTAGTCTATCCAAGAGGCGTTCTTGACTAAATCGAGTATGTTCTACGCGATGGAGAGGTCCGTTCTTTGAGCTGGCAACCTTATAAGGAGGAAATGTCCCGAGACAAGGAGAGGCTCCGCCCGTTATCCTCGAGCACCAAACAAGAAATATGGGCCCGGAGCAAGACGGGGTTCTGTCCAAAGTTGTCGGGCTACATCAAGAGAAGTAATCCAGAGTATGGGAGGTTCTGTCCTCTGCTCACGGTGCAGAAAACGAGAAGAGTCTCCGGCAAGGAGAACGTTATACGTAGTCTTTCGACACAAGATGAAGAACGTATGGAGGCTAGAGGAAGCTTCGTCTATATCTTTGGATCTGAAGGGGAGGATGCTCATACGAGCAACTCCGAATACCGCTACCTTATGAGTCATGAGGGCAGTAAGCTTTTCTAATCTCCCGTTTTAATTATAGAACGATGTGTGTGCTATGCTTTGATCCATATGCTTGATGTGCGCTTATATTCCATGATGTGCGCTTATATGTTATGATGTGTGTGGTCTCGCTCTAGGGTAGAGCGAGACGTGTGTGTGTGTGTGTGTGTGTGTCCGGTCTCAGCTCAGTGATAGAGCGAGCCGGTTGGTGTGCTCAGTCTCGATTCAGTAATGGAGCGAGATATGTGTATGTGATTTTAATCCCGCTCTATGGTAAAGCGAGACGTATGATTTCGTTAATTTAGTAACTTCCGCTTTTAATCCCGCTCTATGGTAGAGCGAGACATATGATTTCGTTAATTTATTAACTTCCGCTTGACTCCGATTTACGACGAGTTTTTGTATACTCCGATTAAATATTCAGAGATACGTATTTTATACGTATGATTTTGTGATGCTTGTTGTATGTAGTAGCCGTTAGGCAGAACTACGTTCGGATCCGATCGTATTGGAATAATATCCAATACGTACGTAGGCAACCAACGGCAAGGCAACGTTGGCCCGATCCAAATCATTATAAATAATATGTTTTATTCTGTTTTACACGCGACGAACTATGAAGCTTCGTTGTGCGTAAATGGTCGTTACAACCTAAGTCTACGTACGAGGAAGCCCTAAGATCCATAGTGCATAGGCAAATGTTGTACCTCTTGCACTCAGACGGTGATTCCTGGCTTAAGGAAAGAGAAAAATTTCCTATTAGTGATTTTGTGGGCCCGGCTCAGGTTGGGTCGTTATAGCAATAGACTTAAAAAATGTTCACCCAATTTGAGGAGCTTCTGGTAATCCTTAGTTTGCAAACTGCTTGTCAATAGCTGACCTTCACCAATATTTGGTTCCAACATGTTTAAATGTTTGACTGTATCCCAATCTACCTCCGCCTCAACGTCAACGTTACTGGGAACCTCGTTGTTTCTAAATTCTTTGTGGTCAGACATACTTTCCATGCCAACTATATCATTATCATACCACTGATCCTCACCCCACATATTTTCAACTTCTTCGCCTATTCACCGTTGTAATTACAAGGGTTGTATGGAGGTTCGTAGTTATCAAATGAAGTCCTTGTCCCACCCATTGTTGGCGATAATTCCTCTGATCTATTCTGATTGACTTCTATTTTAGGTTCTATACTCGTTGGATTGGTGAAATAAGATTGACATGGATTTGTTGAGGGCAAGTTTCCCAGTTCTCCCAATCTGCACTGCACATTATCGTGTCAAAAAAAATGCAACATCAGTCGACATCATGTATTCGGTTAACACACTTACAATTCAAAACATGTTATCAAAACCAGACATGAATGCATGTTGTGTTATTATGACTACACCGCAACTCATAATTAATATATCGCATGAGTATATCATATAATTACTAATGCGATATATTACATGTCGTGTTTATTTCTTCACACGATATGATTTTAACTTAACACGATATGGTCGATATCGTGGTCTCAAGTACACGAAAGAGTCCAATTGCGTATAATCTAAAGATTTATTGTTACTTGACAGTTTCAAATGTGAACTATGTTTCATTGAATCCAATATGAAATCCGACATTTGAGCTGGGATGAGCCATTACGATCGGTGATTTAGCTCTATTGACTGTCTGGTTCCTTTCTACGGATGGTAATGGTGATTTATCATCGTTATCAGGCTCTTTCATCCCTCCTTCTTATGAATGGAGAACACTGATTGGAGGTCCTCATCGTCTTGTAATTCATATATCACGAATGATTGGGAGGATGAAATTAAATACTTTAAACTGACATTACCATTCACGAAAAGTCGTGCTTTGACTTGCCCAGCAGCTCGCCGAAGCTCACCGACGGATGAATGTTCATCAACCGTGCCATTCTACTAATATACATGCCATCATTGCCTACCTCTCCTTTATAATGGATGTAAATACCGATCTTATACATGATTGGTGTAAAAGAAGGATCGATTTTGCGAAATGCAGCCTTTGGAGTACTCACACAACGTCTGCAGTGTCAAAAAATATTTTTTTCTTGTTCATTGACGCTCGTCGGGGGAGTCACCGCCAGTCACCTATTGTCAGTGACTTCCATTTGCCGCTACCGACTCCCAACACACCGGAATGAAACAACAATGTTCTGGTGTTCATTTATTACTCTCTAGTTTAAAACATATGATATAGTGGAAGCCTAAGGGTAATTTTATCCGTAAACAGATCATATGGTTTCCATTTAAAATCGAGGGAATACTAAATTTTCCATTCTTTGGCCAAGCAATATAGAAAAAACTCAAGATACATAAACTCCTACCTCTCTATTATTCTTGCCACCCTTCGTTGCCCAATGACCTATGCTTTGCCAACATGCAGGAGGGCACCATGCTGAATGCTCTTCTACATCCATCCATCCATCATCAACATTGTGCTTGCCATTATTGTGTCCATATAATCAAGTGCACAATCGCCCTTCTATTTTATATCCCCACCGAGCTAGTGAAGCTCTCCCCATAATGCAGATGTTTTTGAGTGAAGGAGGAGGACAATGTAGGAGAGGGTGAGGAGAGGAGGTAGGAGGTGGAGGAGATGAGCTCGCGGAGGGAGGAGAATGGGGTGGGAGAGAGAGCCTGCCGAGTGCCGATGGAGGAAGATTGGTCGGGAGATAGCCCGCACAGGGGAAGGATAGCTTGCATAGTGGGGAAGAAAATTGTATATAGCACTAGAAGGGCATTTAGGGGCTTCTGTGTGCACGTGTGGGCCCTCTAACAAGTGCGTGAGTCTACTATTGCAATTCTGGAGGTCTATTTTTGTAATTTTATCGAGAGGGTGCAAGAAGAGGATGTGGGCAATAATTAGAGGGGAATTCTTGATCATCTAGCCCAATCCACTGCGACTCCGATCACTCTTCGGCCGCGCTCTGGTTCATCACCACCGCGATTGACCACTACCTCCGGCCTTCTCGCGTCCCCGGCCACCATCTCCACCGCCACCTGCGCCTCCGTCGGGCTTCTCATTTTTCTCCGCCTTCAAACGAAAGAGAGCAGTATTTGTTTGCTTTGGTAACAATCTGCCTTCAGGGATCGAAGCTATGAATTCGTAGGCAATGCTGTTCAATCAGCTTAAGGTGCGTTTCTTGCAGTCTCCCATTTGAAAATCTCCTCGAGTTTTTGGCTGATAAGCTTCTTCTCCGGAAATGTTATTGGCATGCGTGTTCTACTTGTTCTGTTGGAGTATTTCTTTAGTTTCAATGTTGAGCTTGTTTTTTTGTCTGAATTGCCGTGCAAACACCTCGAATTACGTATTTGTGATGAATTTGAGTTGATTTGGGTATGAATTGTACATTCTACTTTTTATGTCTTAGTGCAACGGGAAACTGGAAGCCTTTTCACAAATGATGACTTCAATGGATACAAGATTGTATTTATGTTCAATTATTTCGATTTTTTTAACACAAATAAAACTTGCTCGTGGCAAATGAACTGATGCGTTTATATATGTATTGTTTCCTGCAACATCAAGCAGGCTGCAGAATCATTTTTCTTGCAAGCTGGGCCAAATGTTAACGAATCTGAGGAGCATGTTCTACGGATGGCAAAGCACTTAAACAATACCGCTTCTAAGTATGAACATTATTTCGCGGCGGCCACATTTACTCTTGTTATTTATTAGGCTTCTGACTATTACAGCTGGTCTTTAACTCTTGTTATTTATCAATGTGTGTCCTGATGTTTCATCACAATTTCTTTGTTTTTACTTGTAATTTTTACATGGAAGCATGTCTTTCATTTTTGTGCAGTGTATAGTTATATTGTTTACTGAATGTTAAACCATACTGCATCAGCTCATTTATAAATGTTGTCATGTACCTTTCTCTTGTAAATCCTCGTACAATTGGCTATTATATAGTGTGAAGCTGTTAATAGAGTTGCTGATATTATTCAGATTCCAGCTTTCCTGTGCCGTCAGGTAATATAAACGAAGTTTTACTTCTTGTCCTTGTTCCATTTTCGGATAATGTTGGTTGATCTTCACCAAATACTGTGATTCTGAACACAATGAACCGTCACTTCACCACTTCTTGCAGACAGACCTTTTAGTTGCAGCAGTCAAGACTGGGAAAATAGTCAAAACATAAAGAAAGGGCAATTTTGTGCTCCTTCTGGAAGATCTATAACTTTCCAATGGAGCTTCTCATTTTTAATTTTTGAATATTTTGGATGTTGAATATGCCATGGAGCTTGAGTTATTCATATGAGATCTGACTCCACATTCGCTATCGAACTTGGCTGTTCATCTTATTTTAAGAACATGAGCATGATTGGATGTTCAGGTTTCTTAATGGTGAAGTGAAATTTTCCGTTTTATCATTTTCATAATGTGGTTGGTTACTTGAGATGGGAAACTTCAAAGCCTCTAGTGATCCTTGAATGTGTTGAATGTTTGGTAAATTACATATCAGGATATTTGACCAAGCTATTTCCATATGTTACTCATGTTGACGTTGATCCATACTTTTAATACGTTTAATAACATCATAGTTGTCTTAACACATTTTCTCCTTATAATTGTTGTTTTTTTTCCTTTTTAGATGAAAATTAATATAGTAAATTTGTACAAGGACCATTTTACTGTTTTTTTGACAGGTCGTGATTAACTATGCAGAAAAAATTAAATAGGCCAGAAATGAGAAAGTGATGGTTTGTGAAAGAGGAATCATGTTTGGCTACGGTAATCATTTTTCATGACCTTTTTGTGTTTCTTCCAATGTCCATAGAGTATAAACATTAACAAAGTCCTCTTTACTTTAACAAAATAATAATAGTCCTCTTGTGCAATAAATGCATTTATTGAATTTATTTTTAGATGATTTCATTGTTGATCCACGAAACTTGGAGTGGATTAAATCAGCTTTCTTTCTGATTTTTATTTTTTATTGACGCTCCTCTCATGTGTTCTTGGTGGTAAACTTAATATTTGTTTTGAATGTTTTGTTTATTAGAAGGATTATTTTCCTAAAAACGATTCACAAAGTTGTTTTATACTATGTATTGTTGCAGGTAGATGTTATTCATTTGCTTTGACTACCTGCTGGAAAAAAGGTTAACATCCTCTACCTTTTGGATTTAATAGATGTGAAGGAGTATTCTAAGAATTTGCTTTGATAAAAAAAACTATGTTCTTCAGTTGCAGACACTTATTTTGGATTAATCTAACCCTTAATTTTCTCTATAGAGATTTCATACATACTAACTTTTAGAAGCCAAAATTAGACTAGCAAATTTTGTAGATGATTGTGTTCTTTTTCCTTTTCTTCTTTTCATGACTATTTTATGTTCTAATCACCAGCTTGCAAAGACATTTTTTATTTAGTCTGTTTGATAGCTTGAAGGTGGAGGTGTTTCCGGTGGAGGCCTCCGTGAACTAATACCATGTATTGCAAGGACAACTGTTGCAATTGGTGTCGATGGAATTTTTATGAAGGTGGATATATATATATATATATATATATATATAGTCACGTTTATATGAGCCCGGGCTCACATGTGTCTACGTGAGCCCGGGCTTTATGGGCCGTTAGATTTACATCCGGCGGCCTATAATACTTACGGGGCATTTAAACCTGTGAGTATTAGGGGCTGCCGGATGTAAATCCAACAACCCATAAAGCCTGGGCTCATGTAGGCGTGCGTGAGCCCAAGCTCATATAAACTTTTTCTATATATATATATATATATATATAACAATTGTTGCAGTTGGTGTTGATAGAATTTTTATGAAGGTGGAGGCTATATGTATTGAAAAAGGTTAATTTAAGTCAACTTGATAAAAGAGTATTTTAGGTTGATTTTTAAAATATAGATCTTATCAATATTTGTTGAAGGTGGGATGAAAAGAAATAAAAAGAGCATTGTAAAACGGAAGTATGGCCCCTCTTTATCATGACACTTTTCTCTCACTATTAAATCAACGATTAAGAATATATTTTCTAATTTTGCTCCTTAGAGTTGTAAGATAGGTGTGTAACTAATTACGATTTAAATATCTTCTTGGAATATAGGAGTCTATCAATTTGGGGTCATTCCAATATGTGAAGCTTATTTTTTTAACCGTGTCAAATTTAAGCCATTGATTTAGGGTTGAAACTTTGACCGGCTATCAAGATCGGGTTTCACTTATTAAAATTGGCCTTAAATATACCAATCTCATTCTCCTGTGATTTGCCACTAATCCCCCTCAGTTTTATACCCCTATTTGATGGTGGCTCATCAATATGGACCCTCTAAAAAAATTAACTTATATAGAGTTTGTTAGGTTGACTTGATACTACCCCCTCTCTCTTTATATAGGTTATTTATATAGTCCACATAAGGGATAGGTAGGCAACTTGAGCAGCAATATAATTGAGTTGGGCAATGGCCAGAGATTGCATAATTAAGCGGACAACATCATTATTTAAAAGGCAGCAGGCAGTTGCATTATTGTGGTGACATGGAAATGTGGAACTCTAGAGGCGGAAAAAAGCATTATTGAGACAACTTTATTAAAATTGGCCTTAAATATACCAATCTCATTCTCCTATGATTTACCATTCATCCCGCTTAGTTCTATACCCCTATTTGATGATGGCCCACTAATATTGACTCTCCAAAAAATTAATTTGATATAAAGTTTGTCAAGTTGACTTGATAGTACCTTCTTTTACTATATATATATATATATATATATATATATATATATATGTAACTCTGATACTAGATTAGCTAGAATAATAGCTCTGTGAAGATATGCCAAGATAACGATACAATTTCGAGCATCAACAACATGCCTCTTATCACGAACAATTCTTCTAGTTATCTTGTAACAAAGATATGGAGGAATAATTCCATTTTCTGATGTCAAAGATCGGAACAAAGCCGCAATGCCAGAGCATACTAATCAAAATAATTCTTTGAAGGTAAGAGAAGAATAGCATGTAAGGGATACAATAAAAGCAAACACACTCTTTTTTTTTAATAGAAGCAAATAAGTACAGACACTCAAATACAAATTACATAAAGGGAAGAACACTCAAGAGAAGACTGAGGCTAGGGGAGACTTCTTTCTTTCTTTCTTCGATGATCCTCTAATGAGGAATGAGGGCTCATAGGGGGCGGGGGGGGGGGGGGGGGGGGTTGGTGAGGTTGGTATAGGGCATTGTCACCATCTGTTAGGTAGAGGTGGGTCTACCTAACGTTCTTCACGTGTGTCCTTGTTGGGCATCGAGTTTTATCCAGAACCGTCTATGTCATATTCATTGGACAAATAATAGGGGTTAGGGTTTTATGACTCCTAGTCACGGGTTGGAGTGAGACGGTATGTGTTGACAAAAGCATCCAATCCGCATAGATAAAGGTCTTGATCTCCGCTGGCAAATAGATATGCTATTATGTGTGATGGGATGTCTACATAGTATATTTCATTTAGAATGGCCATATGTAGCTTGAAGTCGTAGAAATCGTTTGAATACCGGTGATAATTTTGTGACAAATCGGTATTTGCCCATTGGAGAATCCTCACTGGTTCGTGGATATACGGGACAAAGAAATTGACATCGGGAGCTGGAACAAAATCCCGTGGTTGATGGAAGCTGATCTGTACAAATGCGCTATCGATCTGGTGTAGCAGGATCTGCCAGTGCTAAATAGGGAAGAACCATTCCAAGAACTTCTTGACGCCGAAGGCATGATTAGAGAGGTTTCGATGGACCTGGATCTGGAACAGATAGGCCGTCAGTCTGCCAACATTGAAAAAGATGGAGATACACCATTTTTCAATGATGTACCAAAGGAGACAAAGGGCTTCCTTAGGGTAATAGTAGTAATTTTGAAAACTGAAAGGGTAGAGATAGGCAGAGATAGGCATAGTCAGGATGGGGGATTTGGAAGAAGACGGGTTGATTTCGGACTAAATAAATTTCAAAGTAGGCGGTGATGGAGTTGATAGTTCGGAGTGGAAAAGTGAAGGTGGCGAGTAAGTTGAGAAGTTCTAGAGGGAGGTTTTCACATACTTCAAGAGGGAGTAGGTCGAGGAACAGGTGCTGTGGTGCAGAAATTTGTGGTTGGGGAGGTCGCAGTGTCACGGGGTCGCCCGAGGAACGACCGCCGTGTAGCACTCGCAAGGCCAAACAGCCCAGCGAGTAAGCCTTTCTTCGTCAAGGTCATGGCCTCGTGCCATTCGACTAAGCGTCCAGCCCGCGAAGCCTAGCAACGAACCCATCCCAAGGCGGACGTGCGAACGTGTCGGACCATCTCCCAAGCGAGCTGGCCGGAGAGGGACACTTCCTTGCGATGCACGGGTCCAACTTAGGCAACTCTATCATCTGAACAATCCGTCTTAGCCAAGTGCATGCAAGGGCCTTTGTATCCAACACGGCCATAAGGCCGGACGGCCACCCGACTCATCGGAGAGCCCCATCCCACTATCGGATGGGCTCCTGGCATGATAGCTAGCAAGGCAACATTCCTTCGTTGCCATCCGGACAGCCTGTTGCAAGGCTAGGCATCATACCAACAGCTTTATCCATGAAGCTCACCATGTCCCTCCCTATATAGCATAAGAGATTTCTTGCATTTCTCTGGAGTAGTAGCCAAAGTGGCCGTACGGGCATGGTATCTCTGAATTTCACCAAACTGCCAAAGATCACTCCTAAGGACCCTTTAACACTATATAAGGAGGAGGGGACATCTTCCGAATCCAAATATGTGCTAATTGGCTATATGTCCCAACATAGCCAACTATATATGCACATCGTTGCGTACTTTCTGCACAACGTTGCGCACACATGTTGTGCAACATTGTAGGCCTTCCTCGCAATGCCTACACACATGATATGCAACACTAAGGGTAGTTCCCATAATGCATACACACCTCGTATACAACACATTCCCACGTGTGTGCGCCCCAGCATGTGTCACGGATAGTCCGCTTCGCTAGGCCCGTGACACTCTCCCCCACTTAACTCGTTGATGCCCTTGTCAACGGTATGGCTCCCAGGGGTCTTGTTTTTGTTTCCAACCATGGCTTCAAGTCTGTTCAAACCACGGCTTGGATCATTCCCTAGATTGCATGCTTTGGATACCGACTTCCACCATAGGCCCTAGACTCGGTTAAACTATTGCATGATGAAATTTCTGCACAATGCACCTTGCCCCTGAATACAGGCAAAGTACTCTGCAGTTAAGGTTGCTTCGATAAGTAGGTGCGCCCAACGACCGGGAAAGGATATACCAAATGATACCCAGCTCCCACTCGTGAAGCTGGCCTTGCACTCGAGACACCAGCAAGCTGCCTACACTTCGGACAATTTCTGCCTACACTTCGGCCAACTCTTGCAGCTCCCCCTGACAAGATAACACCATGATGTTGGGCCTCAACACTCTCATCTGTCCTATTGACGTCTCCCAAGAATGAATGCCGCCCCCACTTATAACAAAGCTCATGATTGCAATGAAACAACATCCTTGACGTGTCTTTTAACTTCTTGGTCTTCACCGCTAAAAGTTCCTGGCCACCCAATTCAGTCATGTTTCCCCTCGCGATATGTTCCAGAGGCCTACTCCACCCTAGGAGCAGCAGGTTTGCTCAAGCTTCGCGTGACCGGTGTGATCACCAAGCTACTACACCACACTTAATGCAGCATCCATCAGTTTTCCGCTCGCGATCCCCTCCAGTGGTCTACTCCACCCTAGGAGCAGCGACATTGCTCAAGCTTCGCTTGACCAGTGTGGTCACCAACCTACTACACCACGCTTAATGCAGCATTCCATCATGTTTTCGCTCGCGATCCCCTCCAGCGGTCTACTCCATCCTAGGAGCAGTGACTTGGCTAAAGCTTCTCGTGACCGGTGTGGTCACCAAGCTACTACACCACGCTTAATGCAGCATACGATCAGGTTTCCGCTTGCGATCCCCTCCAGCGATCTACTCCATCCTAGGAGCAGCGATGTTGCTCAAGCTTCACATAACAACTTGGTTACCAAACTCTTACACCGCTCAAGATGCAGCAATGTCGTAAGGCTTCCTCTCGCGAGCCCCTTTAGAGGTATCTACCCCAGCTTAGGAGCAGCAACTCTGCCCAAGCTTTGCGTAACCGACTTGGTCACCAAACTCCTACACCACTCAGGATACAACAACATCCTCCTATGGTCTACTGCACCAAAGGAGCAACTCTTTATTTATGAGGATGCAATGCGTATGTTGCCCACCGGCGGATGAGGCCCACTGCGCCTCGCTAGCTAGACCCATGCCTAAAACTAGCCATCCAAGATGGGTGCCGCCCTGCCAACCACTTGTGGCATACAGGGCCATGTTTAGCAACCCAGGGGCGAGAACACGTTCTGTTCAACCAACACCCCGATCAAACATGTTTCGGATGTGCCGCTTACATGCTGACCCAACGAACATTGGTGGCATCGACTTCCACCTGAACTATGCTGCCTCTTGCCGCATCAGCTCACAACCAAAGGCATGACGATTTCTGCCCAATGTGCCAAAACATTCCTCTTTTTTTTTTCTTTTTTCTTTTCTTTTGTCCATATTTTGGATGCCCACTTGCATACCGAACGGTTCATGATTCTTTTCTTTTCCTTTTCCAAACACTGGCTGCACACTTGCACGCCGAATGGGTAATCTCTTTGCCCATCTTCTTTCCTCTTTTTATAACTTGGACCGGATAGTCTCCACTATGCTTGGGTCCCATAATTCACTGTACTGCTCATTGTCCCAAGAAGTCCCATTCCCAGGATCAATGTCTTTCCACGTGCCAATCTGTACCGCACCAAGTTCAGCCCGAAACTGCCCACTAATGAGTCCCATACCTCGCTAGCAAGAAGAACGAGACTGACCCTGGTGATACTCTGTTCACAACTTGGGCTACACGCCCCTTCACAACAATGCCTAAACTAGGGCTGATACATTTTCATCCACAACCGGGCTGCATGTTCATCCACAACATGACTGCCCAACATAGGGCTCAATCACAGCCCATCCTCACCTCGAGGAGTTCCATATTACAACGGTATAGATAACTGGTTGCGTACCCATAAACTCAGTTCAACATGCTCTTACACCCACAATATCGTCAGGGAGAGGGGGTACAAAGATTCACTAAGACTTCCAGCCGCTGATACATCCCATACTGCACCATTAGTAAGAGCTTGCCGCCATTCACAACCATTTCGAGTCCCAAAACTCTTTCATCCATTCGTCCAATGGTCGTCTTGGTCGCCCGGGGAATGACCGCTGTGCGACACTCGTAAGGCCAAACAACCCAGCGAGTAAGCCTTTCTTCGTCAAGGTCATGGCCTCGTGTCATTCGACTAAGCGTCCAGCCTGCGAAGCATAGCAACGAACCCGTCCCAAGGTGGACGTGCGAAGTGCCGGACCATCTCCCAAGCAAGCTGGCCGGAGAGGGACACTTCCTTGCGATGCACGGATCCAACTTAGGCAACTCGGTCATCCGAACAATCTGTCTCGGCCAAGTGCATGCAAGGGCCTTTGTATCCAACACGGCCATAAGGCCGGACGGCTGCCCGACTCGTCGGAGAGCCCCATCCCACTATCGGATGGGCTCCTGGCATGATAGCTAGCAAGGCAATATTTCTTCATTGCCATCCGGACAGCCTGTTGTAAGGCTAGGCATCATACCAACAGCTTTGTCCATGAAGCTCATCATGTCCCTCCCTATATAGCATAAGAGATTTCTTGCATTTCTCTGGAGTGGCAGCCAAAGTGGCCGTACGGGTATGGTATCTCCGAATTTTACCAAACTGCCAAAGAACACTCCTAAGGACCCTCTAACACTATTAAAGGAGGATGAGACATCTTCCGAATCAAAATATGTGCTAGTTGGCTATGTGTCCCAACATAGCCAACTATGTACGCATCGTTGCATGCTTTCTGCACAACGTTGCGCACACATGTTGCGCAACGTTGCGGGTCTTCCCTGCAACGCCTGCACACATGATATGCAACACTAAGGGCAGTTCCCATAATACATACACACCTAGTATACAAGATATTCCCACGTGTGTGCGCCCCAGCATGTGTCACGGATAGTGTCTGCTTCGCTAGGCCCATGACACTCTCCCCCACTTAACTCGTTGACGCCCTCGTCAACAGTACGGCTCCCAGGGGTCTTGCTCTTGTTTCCAACCATGACTTCAGGCAGGGTTGCTCTGTGCTTCGATAAATGAGGAATGAAATCCGAAACATAATTCAGAATACCAAGAAAATTTTGAACTTGTTTTTGAGACAATACTTCTTCAAGAAAATCCTGAAGTTTTTCTGCAATATGGGATAAAGGGATATATTTGCCATTGTGGATTTCCATTCCGAGGAAATCAATGTCGGGTGTGCACAGTACAATATTTTGTTCGAAGAGCATAATGCCATGATTGCAGGAGATAAAATGAAATTCTTGGAGAAACTGTAAATGCTCTTCCTTTGTTTTAGAAAATAAGAGGATATTATTAATATAAACAAGAGCTGAATGGAGCAGAGGACGAAAAATTTTCACCATGATTTTCTGGAAAATAGAGGGTGTCGTCTTTAGTCCAAATGGAAGGACTGTCTATTGGTAGTGAGCATTAGGAATGATGAAGGCGGTCTTTTCTCTATCATTTGGATGAATACTAATTTGCCAAAAACCTGCTTTTATGTCAAACTTAGAGAAGACCTTGGCATCTGCAATCTGCTCGAAAAGACTCATTCGCTGTGGTAGTGGAAACTTTTCATCAGCCAGATATCTGTTAAGAGGCTAATAGTTTATAACAAGTCTGGCTTTGCTATGTGCTTGTTCGGCTCTTTTGTTGACATAAAAGGCTTGACATGCCCATGGCGAAGATGTTTCTTCAATAAGACCTTATTTGAAAAGTTGGAAAAGTTCTTCTTGTGCTTGGAGGAGTTTGTCAGGATTCATGCCTGAATGACTAGCAGGTGTGGGAGTTGATGTAGGGGTTGTGGCTTTGAAAGGAAGGCGGACAAAGAAATCGGGTCTTGTCCATAGTGGTGAACCATGTCGTGCTTTGAACTCTTCGTGCGAGGATGCACAACAGTCTTGTATGAGGTGAAGTCTGATTGCTTAATGAGGGTCTTGCAAAGCATGTAAATTGTTAATAGTAGCCCATGTGGAAAATTCGGCTTTGTAGGACAATCCATGGGGTTTCCATTTAAGCTGAGGTAGTTTGTGGAGGATATCAAATCCGATAATGACATCTTTTCCAGTAAGAGGAGAGCTAAGAAAAGATTGTGTGATCTATAAGGAAGGGAATAAAGAGATGGTTAATGGTTTGCTGATCTTATCAATATAGAAGGAATTTTCATCAGTAATTTTAAAATATTGGTTGTGGGGATGCCAATAACTAGGTTTGAGGATGGAAGACTTAAGAATTGAGCGAGATGCTCCAATATCGAGAAAAGCAATGAAGGGGATGGTTGTAGAACTAAGATGAAGAGTAACAAGCAGGAGAAGAGTGGGTTGCAGAGCAAATAATTTGTAAATTCCAAAAATTTTTGCTTAATCATCAAAGTCATCATCATTATTAGAACTTGGTCCCAAGCTAGAATATTCTTCGTGTGAGGGTGCATAACAGTCTTGTATGAGGTGAAGTCTGATTGTTTCATGAGGGTCTTGCAAAGCATGTAAATTGTTAATAGTAGCCCATGTGGAAAATTCGGCTTTGTAGGACAATCCATGGGGTTTCCACTTAAGTTGAGGTAGTTTGTGGAGGATATCAAATCCGATAATGACATCTTTTCCAGTAAGAGGAGAGCCAAGAAAAGATTGTGTGATCTGTAAGGAAGGGAATAAAGAGATGGTCAATGGTTTGCTAATCTTATCAATATAGAAGGAATTTTCGTCAGTAATTTTAAAATATTGGCTGTGGGGATGCCAATAACTAGGTTTGAGGATGGAAGGCTTAAGAATTGAGCAAGATGTTCCAGTATCGAGAAAAGCAATGAGGGGGATGGTTGTAGAACTAAGATGTAGAGTAACAGGCAGGAGAGGAGTGGGTTGCAGAGCAAATAATTTGTAAATTCCAAAAATTTCTGCTTAATCATCAGAGTCATCATCATCATTAGAACTTGGTCCCAAGCTAGAATATTCTAGCTGAAGGATAATATCAGAATTGTAGTCTTCATCGGTTGAAAGCTCTGATTCAAGATTATGGAATTCCTACTGGGTGATTGGCATTGCCTGCTGGATGAACTGAGCCTTGCAGGGCTATTTCTTGGTTGGACATTGTCGAGTAAAATGTCAAGCTTTTCCACAAAGAAAACATTTGTTGGATTTTTTGTGTTGCAGTCATTTTTTTCGAAAAAATCTCCACTTTTGCTTGGGTTTGGCAAATCTGTTTTTCCGAAAGAACCGTGGTTTGTGGAAATAAAACTTCTTTTTGGTAGAACAAGTGCAGCCATTGTCACTTTTGCATTTGATCTGTAAGTCTAGTTGAAGGCAGGCTTTTCCAAGTTTCTGGCCAGTTTCTTGGAGGATTTGGATGAACTTGGACTGGTTGCAGGGTCTGTCAATAGCAGTGAGACTTAACTGATAAATTTGACCAAGGGTAAGATTACCTATGATATCTCATTTGAGTTCAATAATACGTCTGGTTTCATCACCCAATGGGTCTGGTAAGGACTGGAGAAACACTTGCTTCAAGTTGACATCGTCAATGCTGTTGATCGCATGGAAACGAGCTGACATATGCATATAGTGTTTTTCAAGGTCTTTTTTGTTGAAAGAACAGGCTTTTGCTTTTAGAAATTCTTCGCGGGCTGTTTCTTGGCTGAGCACCGGGTGGCCAAGAAATTCATTATAGAGATAGACGATAAATTCTGAGACGTCTTTGGACTGGAGAATCTGAAACAGTCTGTATTCACCGAGTGCTATCCACCATTCATGGAGACATCCATTGAATCTAGAAGAGATTTTGGTGAGAACGTCTCTAAGGTTGACGTTTGGGATACCCACTTCTGCAGTTCCCGAAACAAATATTTCTATGAAACGGTTATGTCATTTGGAGGGGAGGATGTCATCTACCATTCATGGAGACGTCCATTGAATCTAGAAGAGATTTTGGTGAGAACGTCTCTAAGGTTGGCATTTGGGATACCCATTTCTGCAGTTCCCCAGACAAATATTTCTATGAAGCGGTCATGCCATTTGGAGGGGAGGATGTCATCAATTGTGAAGAGCTTTTTGTTGTCGGTATTTTGCAAAAAGGACAGGCAAAAGGGGTGATCAAAGTTGGGCACATGTTTTGTGTCAAACTGTTCAGAGTCAAAGGGTTGTTCAACGGTAGGGTCACCGTGCATAAACAGTTTAGGAAAACATGAGTCAAAATCAAAAGAGGTGGAATCATCTGGGGATGCCAGGTAGGTTTCACCAGGGGTGTCTTGTAAGCATGAGGCTCGAAGAAATGAAGCAATGGGATTGGGATCTTCAATAGGTAAGTAATGAAAAGGTTGCCGGGAGGAAGCTTCAATATCAGAGGAGAAGATGGGGGGGGGCCTTTCCGTTTGGTTTGGAAGGTCTGGGAGACATAGGTGGTTAGCTAGAGAGTGGTGGAGCAGCAGGTGTAGGTTTGTGGTGGAGGCCAGAGTGTGGAGGAGAGAGCAGTGGTTGCGGGTGATAGTTAGGAATATAAGAGGAGGGGTTACCAAATAGAGTGGCAAAGGCTGGGTAGCTTGGAGTAGGAAGTGTCTTAGTAGTGTAGGAGGCTTCTGAGTTGTGCTTCAAGGTGCCTTTTTTCTACATCCTTTTGGGAGATGAGTCTGGAGGGAGTGGAGAAATCATGACATTTGGAAGCAATATGAAGAAGTTCGTGGTGGTGGCCTTCAATCTTTGCTCGTAGCTCCAGTAAAAGGCTGGAATTGGGAGTGACCAATGTTGTGAGCTTTTGCTGTTCAGTGAGAAGTTTGGAAAGGGCTTTGTTCTGAGCAACCGCATTTGCGGTTGTCAGTTTAGAGCAGCTTTGATGGCAGAGATCTGTCTAGGCCGTCCGTCAGAGGATTGGCCTGTTGGTGTTGGGATTTGCCATATATGCTTGATACACCTGCTTAGGTCTTCATAATCTTCTAGAGAAGGGAACTCTGCTTCAAGCATGAAAATCTGAGGGACTGTATTTTCAATGGCTGTATGAGTTTGAACACCGGGTAGACATGGATATTAATCATCGAGGGCACGCAAAGCTTTGGTGTAGTAGTTACTGAGGATATTGGGCTTCTTTCATCGGGGGTATAGGATATAATAGTCAAATTTTCCAGAGGGTTCTCCTAAGAGATCAACCTCGGGATCGCCTGCTTCATACCGGCTTTGTAGCTATTGCTGTGAGGAATTTTTTCTTCTTTTGAGCTTTTCATTGGGAACAGAATACTGCATGTTGAACTGGTAGTTCAGGCAGTGGTTGCAATTGCAAATATCCCACCAAATGTGATATGGTGGTTGGGCAATTGCTTCAATGGTATTGACTTCTGGTAATGGTGTGGAAAAAACTTCATTGTCTAGATTGACGAATGGGAACTGAGTTTCAACAGTGTCATTCGCTTTTCTGATAAAAATAGGAGAGGTATCAGCATGAGACTTAGTAGTCTGTAGGAAAGTCTCATATGCTGTAATCCACTTTGCTGGGAGTATCTGTTGGAGGCGCTCATTGGAAAGCTGTTTGGGGATGTAGGTGCAATGAACACCTTGGGGTCCGATCTTTAGCATGAGAGCATCGTCTGACTGGTGGAGGCTAGTGGTTGGGAGATTTATAGCATGGTTTTGGAGGCGGAAAGCAATCTGATAGTGGAGTGTGGCGGCAATGGCTCCAGGTCTCATGTTTAGGTTAGAGAATTGAACTTGGGCGAAAAGGGAGTTAAACAAGAATGAGTCGTGCAAAGAGATGTTGTAGTTTGGGTATAATGTAAGGAAGATAGTAGTAATATTTAAAGTGACTTGAACAGTGACTAAGACACTCTGGTTGTATGTGAGAAATCGGGTGTCAAGGAGGGTGAGATTGTTGGCGATTTCCATTCCTAGTCGGCCATGGAGGGTGAGGGCAACTTTGATAGCTCCAAGATGGAGATGAGTATAACCTTCAGTTTGCCATTGCTGATGGAGGCTGCTAGGTAAAGTAATGGGTAGGAATGACTCTTTTGGGCCGGCTGAAATCTGGTGCTGGAAGAAAGAGGAGGCTTGAACGTACTCTTTGAACACAGAAGGAGTTTTAGAACTAAAAATCTTTTTAAGGCGTTTTATGGTGTATCTCTTTGCTTAACTCGAAGACTTGGTAAGGGTTGACAACAGGAAATTGGGTGACTGGGACTTAAGAAGGGGCATACTCAACTTCATATAAGAAATCTTGAGAAGAGGCAGAGGATGATCGGCAAGTGGTGGATGGCGATGGGAGATTAACGGGATCCCTGTTCCTCGACCTACTCCCTCTTGAAGAATGTGAAAACCTCCCTCCAGAGCTTCTCAACTTACTCGCCACTTTCACTTTTCCACTCCGAACTATCAACTCCATCACCGCCTACCTTGAAATTCACTTAGTCCGAAATCAACCCGTCTTCTTCCAAATCCCCCATCCTGACTATGCCTATCTCTCCCCTTTCGGTTTTCGAAATTACTACTATTGCCCTAAGGAAGCCCTTTGTCTCCTTTGGTACATCATTGAAAAATGGCGTGTCTCCATCTTTTTCAATGTTGGCAGATTGACGGCCTATCTGTTCCTGATCCAGGTCCGTTGAAACCTCTTTGATCATGCCTTCGGTGTCAAGAAGCTCTTGGAATGGCTCCTCCCTATTCAGCACTGGCAGACCCTGCTACACCAGATCGATAGCGCATTTGTACAGATCAGCTTCCATCAGCCATGGGATTTTGTTCCAACTCCTGATGTCAATTTCTTCGTTCCGTATATGCACGAACTAGTGAGGATTCTCCAATGGACAAATACCGATTTGTCATAAAATTATCACCGGTATTTAGACGATTTCTACGACTTCAAGCTACATATGGCCAGTCTAAATGGAGTATACTATGTTGACGTCTCATCACACATAATGGCATATCCATTTGTCAGGGTAGATCAAGACCTTTATCTGTGCAGATTGGACGCCTTTGTCAACACATACCGTTTCACTCCAACCCGTGACTGGGAGTCACAGAACCCTAACCCTTATTATTCGTTTAGCAAATATGACACAGACGGTTCTGGATAAAGCTCGATGCCTAAGACACACGTGAAGAACATTAGGTAGACCCACCTCTACCTAACAGATGGTGACAATGCCCTATACCAACCTCACCAAGCCCCCCCCCCCCCCCCCCCCCCCTATAAATATGAGCCCTCATTCCTCATTAGAGGATCATCGAAGAAAGAAAGAAAGAAGTCTCCCCTAACCTCAGTCTTCTCTTGAGTGTTCTTCCCTTTATGTAATTTTTATTTGAGTGCCTGTACTTGTTTGCTTCTATTAAAAAAAAAGAGTGTATTTGCTTCTATTGTATCCCTTACTTGCTATTATTCTCTCACCTTCAAAGAATTATTCTGATTAGTATGCTCTGTCATTGCGGCTTCGTTCCGATCTTTGACATCAGAAAACGGAATTATTCCTCCATATCTTTGTTACAAGATAACTAGAAGAATTGTTTGTGATAAGTGGCCTATTGTTGATGCTCGAAATTGCATCGTTGTCTTGGCATATCTTCACAGAGCTATTATTCTAGCTAATCTGGTATATATATATATATAGTGCTTAGAAGGTTTAGGCGGGTAGCTTAGGTAGCAACATAATTGAGTTAGGCAGCAGTCATATTACATAATTGAGCGGGCAACATCATTATTGAAGTGGGTAGCGGTTAGCAGCATTATTGTGGTGACATGAAAAGGCAAAATTGTAGAGCTGGCGAAAAGTATTATTAAGGCAACTTTTATATAATTGAGGTAATTTTTGACGTGACTTTGACATCTTCTTTAGTTTATGTTATAATCATCTGTGGTTAATGTCTAACATTAGTTTTGGAGGAGCATCTTTGGTAGAAATAATGGAGCATCTTCTTTTAGTGGGTGGATGACACATTAGACTCATATTTTATCCATTTGAGAATTTAATATTTCATATTGTTGTCAATATTTTGAATAGTTTCGTCATCAAATGGATAAACTTGATTATCGCCCTATCCATTTTTTAGAAGGCATTTTCGTGTCTATTATTGTAGGAATTATCTGCTTCTTTGTTGACATCTTTAAAGAGTTGCTTTGTGGCTTTTGTCATATCGGCTTTTCCTCTTTTGATCCTTTTGTATATTTGATCATAATATCCTATCAAATTTCCAAACTTGTATTATTATTCTGAACTAGAGATAATTATCTTAAAGTCCTTGACTTTTTTATTATGATCAATTCTTCTCTTTATTTTGAGAAGACCAAAAGCTCGACCATCAGAGTAGTTACTGTCACAAGCTTCAATAATTCTTTGTAGATAGTTGAAGATATCATTGATATTTATAACCTTGGCTTTCCCCTAATTTCTTTCTAGCAAGGCGTCTTCTATTGTTTCATGTATAGCGGGCTTAACTTGAAGTTGATAATATGAGACAAGACATTAGTCATTGTTATACCATTTTGGAGTAGCACTAGAGATAGTAATAACAATGAGTTTATAATCATATTGTTACATAATAGTAGAGATACGTTTCTAAAAAAGGAGAGAAATCCTTTAAGACAATTTCTGTCAAAAAAATTTATTTTTCTGATAAAACCAAATTCAAAGTATTTGTCAATCTCAAAATCTAGATCTTTAACTTTTAATAATAGTATATTGGAACAAAATCTATCTACCACATCAAAAGCCTCAAAGTCTAGATCTTTGACTTTTAATAATGGTATATTGGAACAAAATCTATCTACCACATCAAAATCAAAGTTATTTTCTGGATCTTAAATTATTTTGAACATTCTTTTCCATTCAATATTTTCATAGGGTTCTCTAGACATAATATTTTTTTGGATGTCATTCGAAAAAATTCCCAAATAATTAAGAATTTTGATTATTCATTTCCATGAAAGTATTCTTGATGAAATGATGTCAGTGGTTTCTTTTTCAATTATTGGCTCTTTATTTTTTGTTTTTTGATGGCCAATTCATTTGCAAGAAGTTGCAAATGGTTTATCATGTTAAAATCCCATTGCTTTAAAATGGACCCAGGATTAAAAAATCTAGCCTTAGTTTACCGTGCTTACTTCGTGAAGGGAGTTACTCAACTTTTTCAAACAAATCTTTACGACAATATTAATATCCTAAAACCCCTTCAGTGGGAAAAAAAATCAAATTACCTAATAATTGAACACTTGCTCAAAGTATTTTGACTACTCTTATTGAAAACAAAAATGTTACTTAAATTATTGAACATAACAATGAAGACATAGAAATATAATTTTTTGATAATAAATATAAATCTTTCATTTCAACTAGACCTTCTACTTCTGCTTGTACTGATCACCTGGAATAACAAAGAAAATCTAATATAAAATCATCAAGAGTTAGTCATGCTATGTATGAAGAGTCTTACGAACCCTCTGAATTTGATATCTTAGTTATATTAAAAAAACAAGATTTTTCAAGAGACAAAGAATATTTAAGAAAATACTTTAATTAAGAAGAGAATATAGACAAAATAATGGTTCTTAGATAATTTTGACCAAGATGAAAAGAATTTAATTAGAGAACAATGGTATACTCAAATGAATGATGTTAAGAGAAACATATATTTCGCAACTAGTATGAAAACGAGTATATGGATCTCTTGAGAAATATGCTTGAAGATCTGCGAGAAGAAAACCATATCCTTGTAGTTGCAAAAATGAATAAAACTTGGAAAACTGATAATAAGGAAGTTGAATATGTTCTTCCACCTTTTAAACAAATCAAATTATAAACAAAAGAAATTTTAACTCTTTCCTAAAGAAGAAATAGTTGAACAAGATAATTATACAAATACAATGTTAAGAATAATAGAACAATAAAATGAAAAAAATTAGAAGAAGCCTTAACTAGAAAAGAATCAATAATAATAATAAATAAATTAACATTTAAAGAACCTATAATAAAAACCAAATGTGAAATTAAATAGACATTCTAATAATAGAACCCCAAAACATTAAGGAAGAATTTAAGCTAAGAAAATTTCCAAAAATCATTGAAGAATTAATTGAACAATTAATCAAAAAGAATTAAAGGTTTATTTATAAAAGTCAATGAAAAATCCACAATTTATATTATGGAAGAAGAGTCAAATTTTGAAATAGAATTTGTTGAAATAAATAAATTAAAAAATTATTATAAAAGACCAACCCTTAGATGTAACAATTGAAGAATACTTAAGACCTCTTGAATATGATGGAAAAACTTTAGTTGTCTGGACTATTGATGGACTATTCGAATCACATATTGAAAAAATGTCATAAAAATGCTAATATATGTTAATGCCTGTAAAACAAATAAAAATAATTAACAAGCAATAGCTCATATGATTGCCAAATCTTTTTATGGTCAATTAAAAGGTTGGTTGGATAACTTTCTTACCGCTAAACAAAGGAATGAAATAATCTATTATGGTGTCCTTGATGCTGAAGGACAAATACAAGGCAAACTAATATCTGTTTATAATCTAGTTAATATTGTTAGACATTTTTTTGAGAAACCTACTACAATATTTGAAACAATTAGAGAACAATTAATAAGTCTTAGATGTTTTAGTGTGACTAACTTTAGATGGTATAAAGATATTTGTCTAAAATTTATCGATTACAAGATTGTTCAAATATATTTTAGAAAGAAAATTTATTTCATGCTTACCCTCCCTCTTTGTTGAAAAGGTTTGTACAACCTCAAGAGACGAAGGTAATAATATAATTCAATATGATACTCTTTAATTTAAAGATATCATTGAAACTCTAAACAAAGTAAGATTATCTTTTTTGTAATAACCTCAAAATTAGAAGTCAATTAAAATAAAATAAAATGTTATAAAAAATAGAATTAGGAAATTTCTATTATCAATTCAGCCTACAAGATAAAAAAATCTTTGAAATCAAAAGAGATGAAAAAATATTTTAGTTAAGGTTTTAGCAAAAGAAGAGCAAATCAAGCTAAATAATTCAAATAAAGGAAAGAACATAATTTTCAAAGTAAAAGAAAAACTAAAAGAATACTTACATGTTTCAAATGTAAGGAAAAGTGACATTATATTAATAGATGCTCAAAAGAAGTCAAAAAGAAAATCTAACAAATAATTCTAGAATCAGATCAATCATAATTAAGAGAAAAACTTGAAAATATATAAATAAAATAAATTCAAAAATTAATGAAATTAAAGAAAATAGTATAAATGTTTTGATTGCTAACGAACAATTTATATTTGAAACTTTAGATTCTATTGAAGACCTAGAAACTAGGAGAAAACAATTACTAAGATTAGTAAAATTAAGTAAAGAAACAAATTATGATAGAATAATAAATTTTATTAAAAATGTGAGATTTAATAAACTCCTAAAATAGATGCTGATAAACGAAAATTAATAACTATTGATGATTTAAAAAAGAATAAAATAAAATGAAATTAGAAATGAAGAAATTAAAACAAAGAGTTGAAATCCTTGAACTTTAAAGTGAAGATAAAGGAGATTACAATGATAAAGAAAATTCCTTAAATAAAATTTTTGAAAATTTAAAGAATGATATTCATACTACTTCTACATCTAAAGGAAAAGAGGTGTTAGAAGAATAAATTGAAAACGAAGAAATTATAAATACGATTGAATGATATGAAAAATAAAAATAAAAATAAAAATAAATGTTGAAGTTATTATAAAAATAAAGAATTTTATTTTCGAGCATAAACCCCTAATAGACTAGAGGTGATCTAAACTATATCAAAGAAAATTTAGTTCTTACAAAATATTTTTAAATTCTAATACATGGTGTTAATATCGTCAATGGTAAAAAATTGAAAGTTAATAATAAACTCCTTGAAGTTCATAAATGCTTCAAAAATTCATGCCTTAAAATGTCTTTCGTCCTTGTCAAAGATCTTAGTCAGGGAATAATTCTAGGAATACCATTTTTATCTCAAATCAAACCCTTTTGAGTTGATAAAAAAGAAACTCGAACAAAAATAAATGGTTTAAAAATATTTTAAAATTTTTGTACCAAATCTAAAATTTCTCTTCTCAATATAATTAAGAATTTGTTATGACATAAAGAGAAATTCATTAATGAACTGTCTAAAGAAATAAAAGACAAACTATAAATTCAAAATCATTTCAAGAGAAAATGAAACAATTTCAAGATACTCTTGAAAATGAAGTTGTTCAAACGTTCTTTCTGCCTTTTAGCATAGAAAAAAAAATGAAATTAGTCTACCTCAAATTAAGGATTTTGAAGAAGTCAAGATCCCTACAAAAGTTAGATCAATTCAAATGAGTCAAAGACTTCTTGAAATTTGTCAAGAAGAAACAATGATCTCTTAAAAAGAAATCTAATTAGGAAAAGTTCTTCTCCTTTGAGTTGTGCAATTCTTTATGTTGAGAATGCCGCAGAACTTGAAAGAGAGAGTCCCTTGTCTTGTTGTTAATCACAAACCATTAAAGAAAGTTCTTTGATGGATAAGATATTTAATTTCCAATAAACAAGATCTAATTAAGAGAATTTACAATGCAAAAATCTTTTTCAAATTTAATATGAAATTTGGATTTGTGCAAAGTCAAAGAAGATCAATACAAAACTACTTTTACAGTCCCCTTTGAACATTATGAATGGAATATTATGCCTTTTGATTTGAAAAACACTTCATTAGAATTGCAAAAGATCATGAATGAAATATTCAATCCTTATGTAAATTTCCATACAATAAATATTGATTACCTTTTCTTAAGCCAGCAAGACCTTGACTATGAAATGTATATAAGAATTCTTTCTGAAACAACCATGATGAATAATTCTCCATCAATTAACTTTTGTTTTGTAGTTATTGTAGAGAAGGAGAATATTATTTCATATAAATCTGAATAAAATGGCTCGTATGTTTAATAAACAAAACAACCAAAATGAAGGAAGCTCTAGTAGATCTCCACAAGTGCTAAACCATATAGATATTTTTAAAATAAATAGTTAACTAAAACATTTGCATGAAGGTCACGATGCAAAATTCTAGGCATGTGGCAAAGAACTCAATTTTGAGTCCATAATACTAGACCTAAAAAGCCTAAATGGAGTCTTGGTTGATAATTAAGCATGTAAAAACACTTAAAAAACTACAAGGATTGTGAACCTCAAGAAGTCACAACTCGCCGATGGCAGATGACTAACTTGGAAGGATTATCAAATCCATCTATGGTTGTGCCTTTGCCGAAAAGCCAAATCCTTAAAAACAGCTTGACTGATGTCACTGATCCAACTCTAGTTTTTCATACCAACACTAAATTAGCATTCTGCTAGACAACATTTTTAAAGATTTTAAAGAACAAAATCAGCAAAATATGATAAACCATTTGCAACTTCTTACATGGAAATGGAGAAGCAAAGTTCTCAATGATTTAAGAATTTTTCCTAATGACATCTAGAAAAAATTCTATCTAGAGAACCCTATGGAAAAATTAAATGAAAAAGAATGCTCAAAATAATTTCGGATCTAGAAAATAACTTTGATTTTGATGTGGTAGATGAATTTTGTTTCAATATACAATTATTAAAAGTCAAAGATCCTAGACTTTGAAAGTAACAAATGATTCGAGTTTGGTTTTATTACAGAAATATGGAAATAAAAATTTCTAACAAAAAGTGTCTAAAAGATTTCTTTCCCTTGATTCAAAAACACATCTCTAAAATTATGTGACAATATAATTATAGACCCATTGTCATCACCGTCTTTAGTGCTGCTCGAAATAAGATAACAATGACCAATGTCTTGTCCCATATAATTTACTTCATGTTAAGTCAACTTTCTATGGAGTAATAAAAGAAGCCTTGTTAGAAAAAAATTAGGAAAAAATCAAGATTATAAATATTAATGATATCTTCAACCATCCATAAGGAATTTTTGAGGCTTGTGATGGTAACCTCTTCGATGCTCAAGCTTTTGGTCTTCTCAAAATAAAGAGAAGAATTGAGCACAATGAAAAAGTTAAGGGCTATATGACAGTTGCACAACAATAATACAAACTTGGAAATTTGACAGAGGATATTATGATCAAATATAGAAAAAGAGGAAAAATCAATATGATAAAAGTCATAAAGCAACTCTCTAAAGATGCCAATGAAGAAGTAGACAATCCCTACAATAATAGATGAGATACTACCTTCTTAGAAAATAGACCAAAAGATAATCAAGCTTATCCCTTTGATGATGAAGCCATTCTGAATATTGACAACAATGTAGAATATTAAATTCTGAGTTTTATGTGATATCTACCCAATAAAAGAAGATGTTTCATTATCTCTATTAAAGATATTCGACCAAAGTTAATGTTAACATTAACAAAAGACGATTATGACATCCACCAAAGAAGATGTCAAAGTCACATCAAAAGTTGTCTTAACTATGCAAAAGTTGCCTCAATAGTGTTTTCTACCGCTTCTATAGTTTCGCCTTTCCATGTCACTATAATAATGATGATACTTATTCAATTATGCAATCTGACCGTTACCCAACTCAATTATGCTGCTACCCAAGCTATCCTCGTGAACCTTCTAAGGACTATAAATTGAAGAGCCTTTCAAGCCAAAATGAGCTTACCTATATATATGATTTGAAGGTTCTTATATTTATAGAGCCAAAAGTTTCAAACGGGCAGCATGGGCATAAGTGTTATTGAGTTGGGCAATGGTTATCTTGCATAATTGAATAGGCAATGATTAACATTATTGAAGTCAGTAGCAGTTTACAACATTATTGTGTTAACGTGAAAAGGTATGACTGTAGAGGCAATAGAAGGCACTATTGGAGCAATTTTATCATTTTCATTAGTGGAACATCTTTGGTAGGTGGATGTTAACATCAACTTTGGTGGAGATAGTGGAGCATCTTTTTTTGGTGGATGACGGGTATGATCACGTCCCTCAACATTTTTTATTCAATTCAAGAAACTTCTTGACGATGTGTTTGTCCATTTTTAATAATTCATTGTATTGTCAATATTATGGATGACCATGTCATCAAAAGGATAGAATCCTTTATGAATGACATCATCTTCATTGTCAATTTGAATAGCACTCCATCTATCGTTCCCTCTCTTAATTCTTTTGTATAATTGATCATAATATCCTCCATCAAGCTTCCATGCTTATATAAATGTTCTACAACTAGAAGCAATTATTTTGTAGCATTGAAATTCTTCTCTTTATTTTGAGAAGATTGAAAGTCACTAGCATGAACAATTCTTTTGGGATGGTTGGGGATATATGTAATATTCAAATTATTAGTTTTACCCCAATTTCTTTCTATTAAGGCTTCTTCAATAGCTTCACATATGGCTGACTTGACATGTAATAGAGATATAGGGCAAGATATTGGTCATTATTGTTCATTATGAGGTAGCACTTGAGACAATGATGACAATAGGCTTGTAGTCATATTACCACATAATGTTGATATGTTTCAGAATAAAGGGAGAAAAATCCTTTAAATAGTTTATGTTGGAGAGTTTTATTTTTCTAATGAAACCAAACTCGAACTATATGTTTATCTCAAAATTTGGATCTTTGATTTTTAATAATGATATATTGAAACTAAGGGGCTATTTGGGTGTTGAATATTTTGAAAACAGAAGTGGAATTTTTTGGAATTAATTCTAAAAATCTACTACCGAATTTGAATTATTTTTGGTAACAAAATTTTTTACAATAAATTTAGATGTCGTGTCAAACCTAATTTTAAAACTTTAAACTAATATAACTTTTTCTCGTAAACAAGGATATGTATGTTCTTGGTATTATTATGTTCCTAAATTTGAACTCTATCAAACAAAATCCCAGAAGGGTACATAATTTTGTACTTTTAAAGTGGGCTCTACCTATATAACACATTTTTTTAGGCTCAAATTAATTTGAGGTAGCTATTGAAAATAATGGAATCTGTAATTTTTAAAATGGGGGCTGGGAGCTGAAATCGATGAAATCACCTCACGAGGTGATTTAATGATTCTGGTCGGCTAGAAATGGCTTGGAATCAACTGTTGTGTAGAATTTTTAATTCTGCCTACATTATATAGAAAAACATGATTCCTATAATTCGAGCTGGATTTGAGACAAAATTAACGACAAAAATTCAGTACCTAAACAACCCCTAAATCTATTTACCACGTTAAAATCAAAATTATTATTTTTGGATCCCATATTGTTTCTAACATTCTTTTCCATTAAGTTTTTCCAAAGAGTTATCTAATCAAAATATTTTTATGGATATCATCAGAAAAAATTACCAAATTTTTTAGGACTTTGCTTCTCTATATCCATGAAAAAATTCTAGTAGAAACAATGTGATGATTCTTTTTCAATTATCAGCTTTGTATCTTTTGTTTCTTGTTTATATTAGCCAATTCTTCTTCAATTAATTTCAAATGATATATGATATTTTGTTAGTTTTGTGATTTCAAATATTTGAAAGGATTATCTTGCAAATTCTTGTTATAGAATGCTAGTATAGCATTGATATGGAACACCAAGCTAGAATCAATAACCTTGGTCAGATTATTACCAGCGGTTTGCACTAAATTAGTGCTTTGATTTTTTAGCAAAGCCACAACATAGATGGTTTGATGGTTCTACTGTCTTCGACAAGTTGTGGTATCTTGAGGTCCACAACCCTTTTAGTTTTTTGAGTATTTTCCCACACTTAGTTATAAACCAAAACTCCACTGGAGCCTATTGAGTCTAGAGTTATAGGCTTCGAATTAGATTCTTTGTCAGGTTGTTTGGGATTTTGCATTGCGAACTTCACGCAAATGCAATAGGTGGAGATTCATTTTGAAAATGTCTATCTTATTTGGCATAAGTGAAGAGCTATTAGAGTTATCATTTTCTTGACCGTTTTGTTTATTAAACTTTCTAGCCATTTCTTTGAGCAATTTGCTTGAAGAAATATTGTCTTCCTATGCAAGAGTTTCTATATAAAGGTTATTTAATAAAAAATAATGTTATAATATAATATTGGTTAAAAATATTAAAATATGATTAATCTATACTATGCTGAAATTTTTTATTCATGATATTTTGAAAGTCAAACGAAGTTTTTTTTAAGCCTAATCCATAACATTCCATTCATTGCATCTAAATGGAATAGTAAAGGAAGTTTTATATCGATCTTCTTCTTTTATTTGTATTTGCCAAAATTCAAATTTTATGTCAAATTTTGAAAATATTTTTCGTTATAAATTCTTTTAGTTATATCTTGTTTGTCGGGGATTTGATATATTATCCATTGAAGAAATTTTTTTTAATGGTTTATAATTAATGACAAGGCGAAGTAATCCTCTCTTTAGTTCTACGGCCTTCTCACGAGAAAAACTCTTTTCAATTAAGTTTCTCTTTACCAGGTCATTTATTTTTTTAGATAAATTTTAAGAAGTCTTTGACTCATTTGGATTGGTTTAGTATTAGTAGGGATCTTTGATTTTTCAAAATCTATAAAATAACGTTTACTAATTTCATGTTTTTTCCCATGCCAAAAGGCATAAGGAAAGTTTGAATATACTTATTTTTTGAAAGTATTTTGAAATTGCTTTATTTTTTATTTTAAAGATTTTTAATTTATGGTTTGTTTTATTTTTTTCTTTTATCTCTTCAGAGTGTTCATTAATGAATTTCTCTTTGTATCCTACAGCATTTTTAAATCTATTGAAAAGAAATATTTTTGGTTTGGTGTAAAATTTTAGAAATATTTTTGAACTATTTATTTATGTTTGAATTCTTTTTTTATCTACTTGAAATGGTTTGATTTGTGATAAAGAAAAAGGTGTTCCTAAAATTATTCCTTGACAAATATCTTTGATAAGGACAAAAGACATTTTAAGAAATGAAGAATTTTTGTAGCATAGATAAACTTAAGGAATTTTATAATTAACTCTTTTATTGCGTCTACCTTAATGTTTTATCATTGGCAATATTGACGTAATGTGTTGTTTTTTAAAAATAGTTTGTAGGAATTAAACCTTCTCTGATATAGTTTAGATTAACTCATGAGACTATGAGAGTTTTGTGTTTTAGTAAACAAAAATTTATTTTTATAACAACTTCATCATTCTATTTTTATTTTTCATATATTTAATATCAATTAATTCACCATTTTTAATTTGTTTTTCCATCTTCCCTTTTCCTTTGAAGGTAGAGGCAATAGAAGTATTTTTTTAAATTTTTTTAAAAAATTAATTGAAGGAATTGTTTTTCATCATTATTGTAATCTCCTTTCTCTTCGTTTTGAAGTTCAAGGATTTTAATGCATTGTTTTAATTTTCTTATTTCCATTTTTATTTCATTATGTTCTCTTTTTCAATCATCAATTGATATTTAGTTTGGTTTATTTGTATCAAATCTATTTAAAAGTTCATTGAAAGTGAAATAATTTTGTTTTTCTTTTTTGATAGAGTTTCTTATTCTATCTTTACTTTATTTAAATAATTTTATTAATTATTTTTTCATTGTTTCTAGATTTTCAATAAGTTTTATGTATAAAGTTCACCAACAGTTCAAATATTTATACTATCTTCTTCAGAAAAAACTACAATATGAGCATCCAGATGAATCTATTTCATTTATTGAATTTTTTCATCATTATTATAATCTATCTATTTCATTTATTGAATTTTTTCATCATTATTATAATCTCCTTTCTCTTTGTTTTGAAGTTCAAGGATTATAACGCATTGTTTGAATTTTCTTATTTCTATTTTTATTTCATTATGTTCTCTTTTTCAATCATCAATGATATTATTTTTGGTTTATTTGTATCAAATATATTTAAAAGTTCATTGAGAGTGAAATAATTTTGTTTTTCTTTTTTGATAGAGTTTCTTATTCTCTCTTTACTTGTTTCTTTACTTTATTTAAAGAATTCTAATAATTATTTTTTCATTGCTTCTAGATTTTCAATAAGTTTTATGTATAAATTTCATCAATAGTTCAAATATTTATACTATCTCCTTTAGAAAAACTACAACATGAGCATCCGGATGAATCTATTTCATTATTAATTTCTTCATTTGAGTTTTTATTATAGAATAAGAGTTGTGACATAATTAATGACATTGATTTTTATTGTTTGTCAATTAGAACAAGTGGAAAGATCAATGAACTTTCATAAAATGTAGGATAAATAAAAATATTTAAGCATTGCATGTTTGATACTATGATTCTTAAAATATTATAGTTTCTATGCAGAACTATATTTAGATCCGATTTTATTGAAAATATTGAAGATGTTGTCTGATGCGATCTAAAAATTATTAATAAATTCTTTTGTTCTTTTTGAAACTCTTATTTTGAGGTTGGAGATATTCTGTTGCTATTTGGTTGTTTGGTTTAGTTAGTTGATGGTTCCACAAGCAAGAACTAGGAAGACTAGGACATGCGAGCATAAGATGTAGTCCCTTGTTTCTACAATTATGGTAAGTATTTTTTATTTTAGATTGATGACAGACTTGTATTTAGATAGATATGCTATTTTTTATAGATTTTTTAGACATGTAATAATATCATATGATTTGATAATCGTATTTGTAAACCCTATTATCATGACTTAGATGTTTAATCGAATAGGTTATTTTCTACTTAAGAAAAAAATTTATTGTGACTTACTGTTGATATGTTTTCAGAAACTACTTTTAAAAATTTGGATCTTAACATAAAGGGAAGACTTGAAGTCTAACAATAAAAGAGGTTGAAGAGATCTAAACAAAGAGATTTTAAGTTAGAGGAATTGACCAAAGTAGACTCTTATTTTGGTCAATTAACCGAAATATGAGTAAGTTTCTACTTTTTACCAAAGTAGACTTGCTCACGTGAGAACTTGTATACGTGGGAGCATTTTTGACTGAAATACCCTCCCCAAAGTATACTTCCCGCTTCTTGGTGTCTACTCCCACTCGGTCGTGTCTCCTTGCCGTCGGTCACAACTATTCATCTTCGTCACCAGCATCACCTCTCGGAGAGCATCATATTTGCCATTTTTGACTTCATTTTTTCGTTCGTTTCTCCCTCGACTGAGAGCTTTTAGTCGTCTTGGCCGCATTCCCCTCCGGAGCCGTCATTCGCCCTCGCCTTCAGTAACCTTACTGCCCTAATCTCGCCGTCGGCCATCTTGCCGTCGCCCTCACCGCTCTCACTGCCCTCATCTCGGACTCCGCCGTCTTCCCCTCACCCTTACTGCCCTCGTTTTAGCATCGCCCACGACTGCAGTGCGATATCTCGGCCTCGCTCTCATCTGAAGGTATGATTTTTCTTATAAATTTGCTATTTTTTTCTAATTTTAGTCATTGGATTTTGCTTGCATTTCCCATACGTAAGTGGTTAACAAATTTCCTCCAACAAAACTAGTTACAAATTGCTTGTTGTGATTAATTCGTAATGATTAAATTGTGTTTTTTTGTTAGTAAGCATCAATTAGTCTCAAATTGGCCGCTGTGAAGAAATTCTGTTACATGTTACTATGAAACTGCGAACTGAATAACTACAAAATTGGACAAATGTAAATTTACTATAAATATACTTGGTTAAATAAAATTAAATAGAATTGAAATTTAAATAAAATGAAATTAAATTTCATGGTTATTTGACATAAATATGTGTATATGTGGAAAAGCATGAAACACAATAATTGGAAAACTATAAATTTGGAAAACTATACAACTGGAAAACTATAAAGCTGGATCATTGAATAATAAATAAAAAACATTGTCATTATTTTATTTGAACATTATCTTTATTATTAAAATTTTGATTATACAATATTTTTATATTCCATTTTCATCTAACATATTTGGATAGGAAATATGTCTAAGTCTGCCGAAAACTATAAAATTGGAAAACTATAATATCAGAAAACTATAACACTGGAAAAGTATAAAACTGGAAAACTATAAACCTGGATCATTGGATAATAAATAAACAACATTCTCTTTATTTTATTTGAACAGTCTTGATTTACAATATTTTTATATTTCCTTTTCATCTAAGTATAGGCAGTATGTCTAAGTCTGCTAAAAACTATAAAACTAAAAAATGGGAAAACTAAAAAACTATAAAACTGGAACATTGGATAATAAATAAAAAACTCTCTTTATTTTATTTGAACATTCTTGATTATACAATATTTTTATATTTCATTTTCATCTAACAAATATAGGAAGTATGTATAAGTCTGTTGAAAACTATAAAACTGGAAAACGGGATAACTGGAAAACGAGAAAACTATAAAACTGGATCATTTATCATAAATAAAAAATATTATCTTTATTTTATTTGAACATTCTCTTTATTTTTAATCTAACATATTTGTATAGGAAATATGTCTAACTCTGTAGGAAAAACAATGAAAAAGGGGAATCTGCCGAATAAGCTTTATGAAGGGGACCCCCAATGCAAGTTAAGTTATTATTATATTGGTAAATTAAAAGATCACTTTGACAGGCACAAAGTGCAGAAGAAGTTGTTTGATAAGACTTGTTTTGGTAAGTTTATGGAACATGAGGTTACACGAAATATATTCCCAGCCTAAGCCTTCCACCATCTCCTTAAGAGGCATAAGGGGGATTACCTATTTAAAGTGAATGAGAGGACGAGCATAAAGTTTTCCCCAAAGGAATTTTGTATGGTTAGTGGCCTGAAATTTGCTGACTCTACCCCTCCTCTCCCATCAGTGCCGAAATTTTTGAAGAAAGGCAGCCTCTTACTGCGAATATTTGGGAGGTTGAAGTTATTAATAAGGAAGGAGGAGTTGTTCCAAAATATTACAGTATATGAAAATGACAAAAATGCCGTAAAGTTAGCGGTAGTTCTTGTATTAGAAAGTTTATTAGTAGGTAGAAGGTGGAACAATAATGTGGATAGGAGATATTTGCAGCTTGTAGATGACCTGGATAGTTTTGATGAGTATCCTTTGGGAAACTTTTGCTACTGGGACACATTGTGGGGTTTAGAGCAAGCTGCGAGGTCTATGGGCAATGTAAATTACAATGTCTATGGTTTTGTGCATGTTGTAACGGTAAGTTTTACTTATTTAATTAATTTTTTAAAATATTTTAGTAATTAACTGATGGAGAGTTATGTTTTAAGTATGGGCAATGGAGAGGATTCCGTTGTTGGGGGATTGCTGTGCAAGTAAAACGAGGAGTACTTTTCCTCTTATATGTAGCTGGGCATCTTACAAGAAGCCTAAATTCGATTATCTTGAGGAGGTGGTTTTTACTCGAAAGGTATATACTAACTTTTCATTCGTTCGTTTAGAATGACTTATGCTATACGCATACATGGTACATTTACCTTGCCATATGTGTTGATATGTAGGTAAAGGTTTTGAAGGCTATAACTGTATATGCGGAAGACAAAGAGTCAAAGGCACTTATTCATGAAGCTACAAATTTGAAGTCCTTTTTGATAAATGAGAGAGTAACATTTACATCATTTGTCAGTCTTCAAAGAGCTTTTGATGGTGAGGATGTTGATGTCAAGTCTACCTCTGATAATGACTCTACGTAGGAACGAAAATCCCAAGAGGTGGCTCAATCTTTAGATGAAGATGTAGATGAGAATTTTATATTGAAATGCAGAGTGGCTGGGGAGACTTCTAATTGGAAGGAGGATAGAAAAGGAAAACATAGGGTGGGGGATAAGGGTTTGCATGCCACATTGTAAGATATATTGTCTTCCTTAAGAAGGATTGAAAATAAAGTAGATAAATTGGAGTTAGAGGTTATGACCAAGGCATCTAAGGAACAGGTAAAAAGACTATGAGGTTTATGTTTTTATTATAAATTTGTCAATTTTAATATTTAAATTAAAATAAGCTAGAATGATGTGTTTATAGGTTCCTGTTGTTGAAGAAAAAGTTTCTAGTTAAATGGATTGCGATTTGCCGCATGTTGATGAAGTAAGTACAGTGTAAAACTGTAATACTGTAAAACTGTAAAATAGTTCTAATTTTTCTTTGTTATTTTTATGTAGAATGTGGTTAAAGGGATTGATGGAGAGGCGAAAAAGGTAGTGGATGTGGAGGATGACGATGAGGCAGAGGCTGAGGAGGAGGGGGAGGATGATGAAGAGGAGGTGGAGGCAGAGGAGGATGAGAAGGATGAGGATGAGGAGGAGGCTGATAATAAAGAGGAGGATAAAGAGGAGGATGAAGATGAGGAGGAAGAGAAGAAGGAGAAGGAAGCTAAACATGGGGGTATGGAGGTGGATAAGGACGAAGAAGATGAGGAGGATAATGAGAAGATGGAGTAGAAGGGTCAGGATGCAAAGGAGGATGCAAATGAGGATGAGGAGGAGAGTGAGAAGAAGAAGGGGGAGGAGGCTGGGAAGGAGGAGAATAGGGAGGATGCAAATGAGGATGAGGAGGAGCCTGATAAGGAAAAGGAGGAGGGGAAAGGAGAGGATGTAAAGGAGGAGGAGGAGGAGGAGGGGAAAGGAGAGGATGTAAAGGAGGAGGAGGAGGAGGAGGGGAAAGGAGAGGATGTAAAGGAGGAGGAGGGTGTCGTGGGGACTATTGTTGCCGTTGAGGTATAGATAATTATCGTTAATTGAAGGTAGTTCTATATAACAAGAAGTAATATGTTTTCTTATCTTTTTATGTAGGACGAAGAAGATGATAATTAGCCTTTGAGTCAGCGTAAATTAAAAATGGCACCAGCGGGAAGGGTGAGGGTTAAGAGTAAATATCGAAAAACCCCCTACACAAACCCACAAAAAAATGGTAAAAAAAGAAAAGCCACTGAGAAGGATATGGATATATGGCCTGAACCCCTAAAGGTTGATACCTCTACCATGAAGAAGGTGAAGAGCAATAAATTGCTAATACTAAGCGAGGCTGCCCGATTGGATTTTACTAACTCAGTTTCATTTGGGGCAACAGAGGAGGACAAGTTAAATAAGTTTTTAGAGAAGGGTGCTAAGAAGTGAGTTCATTTGTCATTATTTCAAACGGGAATATTTTATTTTTAATACTATTTACTTAACATTGTATTTGATTTGAGTGTTGGTATTTGTAATAATCAGATATGCAGAAATTAGGGGCATTCTTATAACCTTAGCATTATTGAAGGGTTTTACAAACCCTCGGAGATGGCTAGGAGATGAAGTATGTGTATTGATTTATGTCATTTTAATAAACGTTTGTAAAGGCTAAGGAATGAATATGTATTAATCTATTGTGTTCTTGTTTCTATATAGCACATTGATGCTTATGTGACACTCATGCGCAACAATGGGCCTCGATGGGTGAAGGACCAAGCATTCCACTCAGTTCATTTCCTGGTAAGCCATCATTTTTTTTAATTCACTGAACTCTGAACTGTGAAATGTATAACTATCAATAGGATATTGGATAACTGTTAATAGGATAGTGGATAACTGCTAATCGGATAGTGGATAGTGGATAACTGCCAAAGGGTGCGGATGAAAGTTAATTTACTATGTGTTTTAGAGATTGCTTGTGTGTGACTGCAAGGATGCACTAGATAAGTGGATGGTATTCAAAGATGCACATGGCACGCTGCCAGAGTTAGAAGAATGGGCTAACATGTGGACATTAGTCCCGGACTCTTTGAAGAGCTTGTTGAGTGTGAAAGGAAAACCATTTTCTGAATTTGCACATCATTACTTCCCACTCCATGTCAACAACAATCATTGGATTTTGGTGGTGCTTCGTATATGGGAAGGTGATATTCAGATTTTTGACCCTCTTTACTTAGGACAAGATTTGGAAAAGTATGACACGGAGGTGGGTAAGCTAAAGGTCTTTATACCTTTAATCCTTTATAAGTTTGGATGGTTAGAGTGCGCCAAATGGTAGACAATGGATATTGTGGAGGTAGTAGGTCACCCCAAACAGGTTAACTGTGATGACTGTGGAGTTCTTGTATGTTTATACATGTGGTATTTATCACACCGATATGCTTTTAACTTCACTGGTGAGGATGTGCCCCGGCTAAAGAAGTTACTTGCGTACCAGTTATGGACAAAAAAAGGGTTACGGTATGAACTTAGTGTGGCATGACTTATTTTCATCTCTTAACATTTAATTGAGGGCTTTACTAATGCAGCTGATGAACCCTTTTTCAGAGTATGACAATGGCCTTCCGGAGACATACAAGAAAGCATAACCTCTGCCAAATGTTGAAGCACAAACCCTGCCAAGATATTGTTCTTTTATGGTGTATTCAAATTATTTGCTACACATTCAGTTATGGTGTATTCAAAATAGATATTGTTGTCACCATATGGTTAGTTTATGGTGTATTATAAATACGAACAACACAACACATTCAGTTATTATTAGTTTATGGTGTGTTCGGGTGGACATTATCTTAAACATACAAACATTTGGCATCTTCGAACTGGAATGTTTTTCACTGTCAAGCAGTGAACTAGAAAACTGTCATTTGCGAACTAGATTACTGTCCGCTGTGAACAGGAAAACTGTCTGCTGTGAACTGGATAACTGGCATCTTCGAACTGTAATATTGTCATCTGTGAACTGGAAAACTTTTAAGTACACAGTACACATGGAACACCTGGAAAGCCAATTTGGGCTTTGTACACCTTTATCCGAATGTAATGTAGACGTAATATAACCCGCTGTAGTTTTTTCACTTATACATGTCATATGATGAAGAAAAAATACCATATATATATTTGTGAGTTCCCATATGAGCATCTCCATCATATGATAGCCCGACAGGAAAACGCAACATCGTTCTCTCAGTCCAGGAAAATGACTACATCCTCAGGAGGTTTTATCACCAGAAAGGCTTTCTACATGGGTTGGTTGATCTTTCGACCTACTTTTGTTTGGGAATTTGTTTTCTTCTTCATGATTTTTCTTTGGCACATCTGAACGGACAGCTCCGTATAGTCATTCCGTGCAGAAGATTCATTCGTGTGATTTGGGACGATGAGAAATGTGTTACTAGATGAAAAATGGTATTTTGGTTTGGTTATATATATGGGTCATTGCGTATTTTATGATAAAAAGAATTCTGGCCATCTGGAAAACTGAGAATGGGAAACTGAAAAGTTGGAAGACTGGATAACTACGAAATTGGAAAAGTAGACAATTGGATTGCTGCTATGATACAAGAAGAGCATGGAAAGGGATACACAAAGTTTGTTGTGTGTTTGGGATGTACATTGGGATGCAAGTTGTAAGAAATATAATTGCGACAATGCAGAATCAAAACTAATTGAAGTCCCATGCATGGTGACTTATGTTGCTCTATTGGATATGTTATACGAAGTGTGTTAATGGTCAAAGAAAGATTACTTATTAAAGTTAAGTTTCATATATCTTATTGCAGTGCTTATTGACCTTCCACCTTCTCAAATAAATGACAATGGAACTCTATATTGTTTCCTTTGAGAGAATAAACTGAGGTCGAATGGAATACAATTGATGATAACTAAAGTCCGCAAAGAGAATATTACTGAAGGGAATATTCGTGTCAAAGTGCCGACATGGCACGAGGAGATGATAAGCAAAAGTGTAAAGTGGGAGGTGAATATAGGAAGAAGTGGAGCCATGTGGGAGGAGAAGGGCATATTTTCTAGTGTACCATACAACACAACTGTCAATCTCAGTTGTAATAAAGATAAACTTCAAGTTGATTAGCTATTTCATTTGGAGGAGGAGAGTAGGATGAAGAAAACTCAAACGTTCCGAATTGATATCGATTCAAGCATTAATGAATATGTCCTAAACACGAATATAGATGACTTTCAATTTGGGCAGGATCTTTATTATGTTTCACCATCAGCTTATTAAGATGATCCTATAGGCAAGAAGAATAATGGTGTAGAAGACCATGATATGAGTGCTTTAACACCCGAAGATCAGCCTTGTAATGATCAAAGGTACAGTCAATATTGTGAATCGAGATTTGTAAGTTTGTATTAAGTATGTATATGTATGAGACTATTAATACAAAATATATTGTGTAGATCAAATAGAAGCAACTGTAGTCAGCAACCACCTGTTGACGAAGATGTGGAAAACATAGACAGTCCAAAAATATCAGTTCCAGTTCCAGTTGAATGCAGGTAAGTTGAGGAGAACTTTTGAGGAATCTTATGCGGACCTTCCAGCATATCTACACCAATTGGAAAGGATGAATCCAGGGACTACCACAAATATCCAATACGACATTAGAGACAAATCTTTCCAAAGGTGTTTTGTATCATTTGGTGTGTGCGTTGCGAATTTTAAGAGGCACATGCGTAAGGTAATTGCCATAGACGGCACACATTTAAAATTTGTGGCATTAACTTTGGACGGTGACAATCACTTGTACCCCATTGCATTGGGGATAGGAGAATCGGAAAACAATGACTCGTGGGAGTGGGTCCTTAAACTTCTAAAGCATATCTTGGGCCACATTGAAGGGCTGGTTATCATATCTGATAGAAACCGTTCAATCATTTCACAGGTTCAAAAAGTATTTCCGGATTGTGTACATGGATATTGTGCTTATCATGTGTGGTCTAATATGCATGCAAAATTCAAAGATTCAGGCCTCTCCCCCCACTTCTACATTGCAGCAAAGACAAATCGGCCATATGTATTTGACGAACAAATGACCATCATACAACGGATTAATCCAGATGCGCACAAGTGGTTAGTGGATGTAGATGTTGCTAAATGGGCAAATGTACACTTTCCCGGGAAGAGGTATAATGTTGTGACATCTAATGGGTGCGAGAGTTTTAACTCCATGATTAAAAAGCATCGGGAATATCCAATTTTAGCCAGATTAGAGGGTATAAGCTTAAAGATGCAAGATATGTAGTATCAACGTATCACATGTGCAGGGAAGTGGACTAGTGAATTAACCTTGTGGGCAGAAAATGAGATTGAGGCAATGGCTAAGGAAGCACGTGCACTTGCATGCTATCCAATCAATGCATATGAGTTTTATACAAAGTCGTATCCTTATGATGATAAAATTGATTTGGAAGGTAGGACATGCACCTGTGGGAAATTTCAGGCTATGGGTCTACCATGTGAACATGCACTGGCTGCATGCTCAAAAAGATACATTGATTATCATGCATATTGTTCACCATTTTACAGGGCTGATACATATAAGGAGGTTTACAAATGTGGCATATACCCTGTTCTACATAAAGGTCAATGGGAAATACCGGATTCTATCAATGCAATTCAATTGAAGCCTCCGCATTCAAGGATTCCCGCCGGACGACCAAAGAAGAAGCGAATACTCTCGCACGGAGAAGAAAAGAGAATAGTGAAGTGTACTAAATGTAAGGGGTTTAGCCATAACAGGGCTACTTGTCAGTTCCCAGTTAGGCATCATGAGCGCAAAGACAATAAACACAGTACTAGAATAGATATAGGCAAACCTTAGGCAATTAGAAATCATACAGGAAAGAGACAAGTCCCAGGAAAGAAGAAAAAATAATAACTCATTGAAATGTGTTACATGTTTATAGCGAAATGTATTTTTGTGGATATGAAAGGTGTCTCACGACAATTTTTTGTTTATATTACATTTTTTTGGCGGTTATCAGGTTTCTGTTCAGGTTTCCCAGTAGACATTGCTTGTTTTCAGTTTGACAGGTTTCTCGTTTCTGGTGTTACGGTTCTGCTTTTTCGCTACCGGTTTACAGTGTTTACGCTACCGCTTAAAGTTGTCCGCTACCGCTTACGCTTTTTCGCTACCAGTTTACAGTTGTCCAGTTACTAGTTTACAGTTTTCCTGTTGTTGAAAGTTTTCTAGTTCCCAGCTAGGTCAATGAAAATTTGCACATTCGTGTGATAGAAAATTTGCACAAGCTAGGTCAATGAAAATTTGCACATTCGTGAGATAGAAAATTTGCACATTTGTGCTAGGTCAATAAAAATTTGCACATTCGTGAGATAGGTCAATGAAAATTTGCACATTTGTGCTAGGTCAATGAAAATTTGCACATTCATGTGATAGAAAATTTGCACCTGATTTTCTTGTATTAGTATTTTTCATATAATATAAGACAACCATCTGAACATAATTCAAAAACATTGAACTGAGTTTTATGACAATGAAGATAGTTCAAACACATTCAATTCTATTTAAAGCGACAATAAATTTCATTATTCTACTTTGGTCACCGGGAGAACTAAGCATAGTTGCAGTCTAACTTTGGAGCTCCAGGAAGCCTAGACATGAGCTGAGCTGAGCTATCATGCGATCAATTGGGGGATCACAATAGGCGGGCCACGTCTCAACTGTGGATCTTCCTCACGGACGACAGCGAGAATGGCCTATGCCAATTCCTGTCAGTGCAACATAATTTTATACTGCGCTAAGAGAAATTGTCATAGACCAATCGGCTGTCGTCCGTGAGGAAGATCCTTAGTTGAAACGTGCCCCACCTATTGTGATCCCCCCGTAGATCTTATGATAGCAAAGCTCAACTCATGTCTAGGCTTCTTGGAGCTCCAAAGTTAGGCTGCAACTATGATTAACTCTCTATCTCTGGAAGGGCGTCGTCATCCTCTTCATATAGCTTCTTCAGGTGTTTCCCCTTTCCGATCGATTTTCTTTTCTGCAGCCTTTGACATTTCCTATACAAACATGTTACATTAAAAATCAATCAGAAGGGAATATACATATATTGTATAATCATATGATAAATATAATGCCTAAAAAATTCAATTATTGCTCACTAATGAAGCTCTTTCTTATCCAGTTTTCCAGTTTTATGATTTTCCAGTGGTATCGTTTTCCAGGTTTATAGTTTTTCAGTTTTATATGTTTCCAGTTATTCAGTTTCATACTTTTCCACCTATTTTACGGCAAATGACTAGTAAAATTCCTGTCAATTTCCAATTTTTCGGTTTATAGTTTTCCAGTTTTGTAGTTATTCAGTTCACAGTTTTATATTAATATTTATCATACCTACTAATCACAACAAGCAATTTGTAAAAATGCTTTATTTGCAACAAAATCTAACTTTTCAGTTATCCAGTTTTATGATTTTCCAATGTTATAGATGTCCAAGTTTTATACTGTACCAGTTTTGTAGTTATTCAGTTCACAGTTGCATATTAATATTTATCATACGTACTAATCACAAAAAATAATTTGTAAAATGCTTTATTCTCAACAAAAGACTACATTTTTGTTATTATGTGACAGTCACAATAATATGGGAACTATAGGCACAAACCAAATAGAAGAAAGCATGAAAATTGTTCAATAGTCATTTCAATAATCATGTATGGGACATGGAGGCAACATCCAATGACTCTCAATAGAAAATATATCAATTTTGTTTACATTAAAAACATACCTTCAGATGATGGCGAGATAAGGGCATTCAGGGCGAGGGCAAGCTGAGGCAGTGCAGGCGAGAGCGAGGCCAAGGTGAGGGCAGTGAGGGGGAGAAATGAGGCCGGAAATGACAAATCGGGAGTGAGACGACCAGCTGCTCTTCGGGAACTGGATGTGGAGAGGGAGACGAACAGCCGCTCCCCGGGAAGCAGCGGTGGAGAGGGAGACGAAGAGACACCATTCACCGAGGAGAAGTATACTTTGGGGAGGGTATTTCAGTCAAAAACGCTCCCACGTGTACAAGTTCTCACGTGAGCAAGTCTACTTTGGTAAAAAGTAGAAACTTGCTCACATTTCGGTTAATTGACCAAAGTAGGAGTCTACTTTGGTCAATTCCTCTTTTAGTGTCTCAATAAAGGCTTATGGTTTTCTTATGTCAATGTGATGTCTCACTACTAATGCATTAGTTCACTCGTTTAGCAACTACGGTGGATTTCTACCCTAGTTTGGGCTTCCTACGTAAAAATTAGTGTGTTGATTTGTGTGCTTTGTAGGTTGATAGTTTAGTAATTGATGTGCATGATTAGGATTTTATAAATAATAAGGCTTAATTGAGTAAAATGTTTAATTAAAATTCATATGCATAGAGGTTAGAACTCTTAATTCTTACTTTATTGAAGTACTAGTTTTAGGAGTAATCTAGTAATCTTCTAAACTATCTAGACGGATATTAAACTCTCAAAGTCTTAAGAATTTCATTCATAACATAAGGGCATTGAATCTTGGTAAAAGTTAATTATTTTACCTTTGTCATTTGATATCTTTGAGGGTATTTTCTTGCAAAAATTCTTTGAATAAAATATCAGTTAAACATTTTTTTCTCTTTTGATGAATTTTATCTTAAAATTAAATATTGTTGAAATTCTTTGCCATCATGTAAAAATTAGCTTAACAAAAAAGTTATGAACATCTTTCCTAAGAATGTCTTTATAGGCTCGACAATCAATTCTAAGAATAAGCCACTATGAAATATAGTTATGGTAAAAACAATGTGAAAGTTTAATATTTATCTAAATGAGGGTAGCAGATCATTAGATTGTTCATAATTCGATTATCTCACAAAGATAAAGACTAGTAAAATATAAAACTTACAAGACACAAAACAAGCAACCAATCTCTAGATTTGACACAAACTTCTTTATTCAATCTCCTTCATTGTTAATATTGGCCTTCAATTCTTCCTTTTTTAATATTTTAAGTTTTTCCTCTTTATGTTTCAACTCATACAAAGACTTATTTTTTATTTGTTGATTCACTTTTAAGCTTCTTCAACTCCATTGAAGAATTTGCTGACTCCCTTATATTTGCAGTGTGAAAATTTTCTCGCTTTAGTTGTACATCACCATGAATCTTTCATGAATAATCTCTTCAAGCTTTATATAGATTCTCTAGGAAAACAATGAGTAAAAGACTTTATTTTCTTCTATAATATTTTTTAGTCTTTTATGTCTTCAAATTCGTTATAACTTAGCATTTATAGAGGTTTTTAAGTCAACTTAAGTCATTGACTTCAACTAGGAATAAAAGATCTTTCGAAAAGACTTATCTCGTGTAATGAAAATTGCCAACAATCAATTGTTCTAAGCAACTATCGATTGTTTACTATTTCATTATAGAACAACTCCTTGATCGATCAATCTATCAACAAAGCTATTGATTAATAAACTCTTAGATTTATTTAACAAATGACTGATTCTAGTGCTTATCGATCTATTGCCTATGAAATTGATTGATTTATCTGTTCCATGCAATAATTTATAAGTAATTGACCGATTTATCCAATGTATGTTCTTCCAATCGATTGATGACACTGTTTACTTATTATTTTACCCTAAATCTATCTGAAACTTTCAAAATCACTTCATAAATTTTCCCAAGTTACTTTTGCATAAGAATGTGTACTTAATAAACTTGTGTTTTTATCAACTTTTTTGAATCTTTAGTTTTAATCTATAGGAATAGCCCTACTCCTATTTTTTAAGTCACTTAATTCAACATCTGACTCGACCAAAATTACATCTAATTAGGTTTCTAAGACTAATTACATACACGAAGTTTCTGACATAGTTTTAATTTACCAAATTAGCCAATTAAATAAGTACATATGTTATTTCAATCTCCCCATTTGATTATTTTGTGACGAAATACTAAAAGATTAAAAATTAAATAAAAAATTACAACTTATGATATAGTATATTGACTTTCAATTTGTATATATATATATGAGTTAACAACATTAAGATTTAATATAAACACATTAGAATTAATTTTGAAAAGCCTTGTATTACCTTGTACTTATCTTGCACACTTAAAATCAAAATAATTTGCATAGTACTTTTTAAATAAATAACAAAATAAGCACTTTAATTTTTATTAATCATTTCTTATCCCCTTTAACACAAATAGACAAAGAGTGAAATTAATAAATAATAAAAATGCCAATTAAACATATTAGTTAAGTACATAATCATCAAGAAATAATTATAAGATTTCCCCCTTAATTTATGTCACTCATATATAATGTTATGTAGTATTAATAAATAAGAACATACTTGTATAAAATTGTTCTAAGAAACAAGTAAATACATAATTTAAATATTCAATAATACATACAACTACATCAAAAATTTAGATAGAGAAGAATCATGTCAATTTGACTTTCAAAAAAAAATATAAACAATCAAGACAAAGTCTAAAAATCTACCTAATTATTGATTCACTTTGAAATACTATTTTTGACAAATGAGCTTTATAACTCTTTGACCAATCAAATTTTAATTTTTAAAATATTTAAAAAATAAATCATGATAAATTCTAATGCTCAAAACATTGAATTCCTTTAAATGTACATCAATTTCAGATTAAGAACTCAAAATAAAAATTAAAATGTGAAAACCAAATAAAGTTTAGCTCCTTTTGAAAAATGTTCAATATATTTTCCTTTAATATAAATATACCTACAAATTATGTTCATTCATACATTGTCTTAGATTAATCAACTCCATTAGTATGTGACTATCAATTTTAATTTTTTGAAGAAATCGCCAATATTTTTAACTCTTATCTCTTTTAATATTAAATCTTGCAAGATCACTCTTATTTTTTCTTAGACAAATTTGTTTATACCATAGTAAAAGAAATTCTATTTTTTTAACTCACTTTAGCTAGAAGTTTTTTTAATCAAATAAAGAATGTTGAGGGACAGTGATCATTTTCAAACATGGTTATGGTAGAAACATGAGGAATTGACCAAAGTAGACTCCTACTTTGGTCAAATAACCGAAATGTGAGCAAGTTTCTACTTTTTACCAAAGTAGACTTGCTTATGTGGGAACTTGTACACGTGGGAGCGCTTTTGACTGAAATACCCTCCCCAAAGTAGACTCCTCGGTAAATGGTGTGTCTCTTTGTCTCCCTCGCCACCGCGACTTCCCGAAGAGCAGCTGTTCGTCTCCCTGGCCACCTCCACTTCGTGGAGAGCATCTGTTCATCGCCCTCGCTATCTATTCCTCTTTGTCATTTCTAACTTCATCTGCCCCCCTCACTGCCATCATCTCGCCCTCACCGCCCTCATCTTGGCCTCACTCTCGACTGCATTGCTTCAACTCGACCTCGCCCTCACTGCCCTCATCTCGCCCTCATGAAGGTATTTTACATTAAGTTGTTACAAATTGCTTGCTGTGATTAGTATGTAATGATTAATGTGTTTAATTTTTTGGATGATTAAGCATGAATTAGTCTCAAATTGACCGTTGTGACAAAATTGTATGATAAATATTAATATGCAACTGTGAACTGAATAACTACACAACTGGAAAACTGTAGAATTGAAAATTTGGAAATTGACAGAAATTTTACTCGTCATTGGCCGTAAAATAAGTGGAAAAGTATGAAACTGAATAACTAGAAACATATAAAACTTGACAACTAAAACACTGGAAAACTATAAATTGGGAAAACTATAAAACTGGAAAACTATAAAACGGGAAAACTATAACACTGAAAAACCATAAAACTGGATTTTCTGGATAATAAAGAGCTTGATTAGTGAGCATTAATTTATTTTTTTAGGCATTATCTTTTTCATATATTAATAGCTTGATTATATTCCCTGTTGATTGATTTTTAATTTAACATCTTTGTATAGGAAATGTCAAAGGCTGCATGGAAAAAAATCAGAAAGGGGAAACTGCTGAATAAGCTATATGAAGAGGATGACAACGCCCTTCCGGAGATAGATAACTAAGCATAGATGCTATCTAACTTTGGAGCTCCAAGAAGCCTAGACATTAGCTCAGCTCTGCTATCATGCGATCAACAGGGGGATCACAGTAGGTGGAGCACGTCTCAATTGAGGATCTTCCTCATAGACGGCAGCCGATTGGTCTATAAAAATTTCTCTCAGCATAGCATAAAATTATGGTGCACTGACAGGAATTGGCATAGGCCATTCTCATTAACGTCAGTGAGGAAGATCCCCAATTAAGACGTATTCCTCCTGTGATCCCCCAGTTAATTGCATGATAGCTGCGCTGAGATGATGTCTCCCTAGAGCTCCAAAGTTAGACTTCATCTATGCTTAGTTTTCTTGGTGACGAAAGTAGAATTATGAAATGTATCTTCGCTATAAACAGAACTGAATGTGTTTGAACTATCTTCGCTATCATAAAACTCAGTTCAATATTTTTTGAATTATGTTTAGATGGTTGTCTTATGTTCTATTAAAAATACTAATACAAGAAATTCAGTTCTTGGTCGTTTCCATTTTCTATCACACAAATGTGCAAATTTTGTATCACATAAAGAGATGTAAAGATGGACCTAGCTGGAAACTGGAAAACTGGCAACGGGACCACTAGAAAACTGGAAATGGGAAAACTGGGAGCTGTTACACCGGCCACTGGGAAACTGAAAGCTGGTAACTGGAAAACGGAAAACGTAAAGTGATGAAACTGTCAAATTGGAAATAGAAACCTGAACAGAAACATGATATCCTCATGCAAAAATGTAATATAAACAAAAAATTGTCCTTGTACACCTTTCATTTCCACAAAAATACATTTTTCGCTAAACATGTATCATATTGCAAAGAGTTTTTGTTTTTTTCTTCTTTGCATAAGGGACTTGTCTCTTTCCTATATCTATTCTACTACTGTCTTCATTGTCATTGCTCTCATGATGCCTAACTGGGAACTGACAAGTAGACCTGTTATGGCCAAACCCCTTACATTTACTACACTTCACTATTCTCTTTTCTTCGTCGTGTGAGAGTATTCGCTTCTTCTTCAGTCGTCCGTCCGGAATCCTTGAATGTGGAGGCTTCAATTGAATTGCACTTATAAAATCCGGTGTTTCCCATTGACCTTTATGTAGAACAAGGTATATGCCGCACTTGTAAACCTCCTTATATGTATCAGCCCTGTAAAATGGTGAACAATATGCATGATAATCAATGTGTCTTTTTGCGCATGCAGCCAGTGAATGTTCACATGGTAGACCCATGACTTGGAATTTCCCACAAGTGCATGTCCTAGCTCCCAAATCAACTTTATCATCATATGGATACGACTTCATATAAAACTCATGTGCACTGATAAAATAGCATGCAAGTGCACGTGCTTCCTTAGTCATTGCCTCAATCTCTTTTTTTGCCCACAAGGTTAATTCACTAGTCCACTTCCCTGCACATATGATACATTGATACTACATATCTTGCATCTTTAAGTGTATACCCTCTAATATGGCTAAAATTGAATATTCCCAATGCTCTTTAATCATGGAGTTAAAACTCTCATGCCCATTAGAAGTCACAATATTATACCTCTTCCCAGGAAAGTGTACATTTGCCCATTTTGCTACATCTACATCCATTAACCACTTGTGCACATCTAGATTAATCCTTTTTATGATGGTCATTTGTTCGTCAAATACCTGTGGCCGGTTTGTCTTTGTTGCAATGTAGAAGTGGGGGGAGAGTCCTAGATCTTTAACTTTTGCATGCATATTAGACCACACATGATATGCACAATACCCATGTACACAGTCCGGAAATACCTTTTCAACCTGTGAAATGATTGATCGGTTTTTGTCAGATATGATAACCAGCCCTTCAATGTGGCCTAGGACATGCTTCAGAAGTTTAAGGACCCACTCCCATGAGTCGTTGTTTTATGATTCTCCTATCCCCAATGCAATGGGGTAAAAGTGATTGTCACCATCCAAAGTTAATGCAACAAATAAGATTCCTCTGTATCGTCCTTTTAATTGTGTGCCATCTATGGCAATTACCTTACGTATATGCCTCTTGAAATTCTCAACGCACGCACCAAATGATACAAAACACCTTTGGAAAGATTTGTCTCTAATGTCGTATTGGATATTTGTGGTAGTCCCTGGATTCATCCTTTCCAATTGGTGTAGATATGTTGGAAGGTCCGCATAAGACTCCTCAAACGTTCCGCTCAACTTCTCCACAGCAGCCTCTTTAGCCTTATAAGCCTTATGATAACTTATAGAAACTCCATACTTAACATTAATATCTTTTTTTATATCGTCTGGTGTGTAAGACCCACGTCCCTCCATACGACTGTATATAGCATCAACGATAATCCCACTTTTTGCTTGACAATGATCTTCACCAAGTAATGCCTTCGAACATGTATGTACTGAATTCATTTCCTTCACTTTGAACATGAAACATCCACTAATTCTCGAGGTATGTAGTCTCCACGGGCAGTCCTTAACAACACATCTGATTGTATACCTTGATTTATTTATATATATAACCTTAAACTGAAACTTAGTGTACATGGCCATGTTGTGAAGGTGAAGTTGAAGCATTGCTTTGTCTTTGAACTGTTGACCAATTTCTATCGATTCTCGATCATAGAACTTCCCTAATTGAACACCAAAGTCATTATTTACATAGGGATCCTCCCCAGTAATGTCCATTTTGTAGGTCAAACTTGGGGGTTCATCATCAAATCTCCATCTCTTATTCTTCCTGAAAATTATAAGTGTAAATTATTAAATTGCCACACATTGATACACTACCAAACTTACAAACTGAACAACTGCCAAATGGAAAAACTGCCACACTGTAAACCTGCAGAACTGAAAAACTATCAAACTAAAAAACAAACTTACATTCTTTCAACTGGAAATGGAACTGCAACTAGAACTGATATTTTTGGACTATCTATGTTTTCCACTTCTTCGTCAACAGGTGGATGCTAACTACAGTTGCTTCTATTTAATCTGCACAATATAGTTTGTATCAATAGTCTCATACATATATACATACATAATATATACTTACAAAATATATTCACCATATTGAATGTACCTTTCATCATTAGGAGAAGGCTGATTTTTGGGTGTTGGAGCACTCATATCATGTTCTTTTACACCATTATTCTCTTCTCCTATAGGATCATCTTCATATGCTGATAGTGAAGTATAATAAGGATCCTGACCAAATTGAAAGTCATTTATATTTGTGTTTGGGACATACTCATTAATGATTGAACCGATATCAAAATTTTCCTTTCCACTTGCTAGGTCATCGAGTATTGCTTTTGTCTAAATATCAATTTGGGAGGTTTGTGTTTTCTTCATCCTACTCTCCTCCTCTAAATAAAATAGCTCATCTAATTGGAGTTTATCTTCATCACAACTAAGATTGACAGTTGTGTTGTATGGTACACTAGAAATGTGCCCTTCTCCTCCCACATGACTCCTCTTATTCCTATATTCTCCTCCCACTTTACACTTTTTCTTCTCATCTCATGCCATTTTGGCACTTTGACACGAATATTCCCTTCAGTAATATTTTCTTTTCTTACTTTAGTTATCATCAATGGTATTCCATTCGATCTTAGCCTATTCTCTCAAAGGAAGCAATATAGAGTTCCATCATCATTTATTTGAGAAGGTGGAAGGTCAATAGGCACTGCAATAGGATATATGAAACTTAAATTTAATAAGTACTCTTTCTTTGACCATTTACACACTTCATACAACATATCTAAGAGGGCAATATAAGTCAACATGCATGGAACTTCAATTACTTTTGATTCTGCATTGTTGCAATTATATTTCCTACAACTTGCATCCCAATGTACGTCCCAAACACATAACAAACTTTATGTATCCCTTTCTATGCTCTTCTTGTATCATATCAGCAATTTAGTTGTCTATGTTTCTAGTTTTTTAGGTATCCAGTCTTCCCATTTTCCAGTTTCCTGTATTTAGTTATCCAATTAGCCAGAAATCTTATTATCATAAACTACGTAATGTCCAATATATAACAAACCCAAAATACCTTTTTTCATCTAGTAACAAATGAATCTTCTACATGGAAGGAGTATACGGAGCTGTAAGTTGAGACATGCCTGAGAAATGTTGTGAAGAAGGAAACAAATGTGCAAACAAAACTAGGTCGAAAGATCAACCAACCCATGTAAGAAGCCTGACTGGAGATAAAACCATCGCAGGATGAAGTAATACCGGAGAAGATGAAGACATTTTCCTCGACTGAGTGATCGCTGTAGAAAAAGTTCCTGTTGGGACGGGTTGTCATATGATGTAGTCTTTCTCATGTGGGAACATGCAAATGTGGGAAGGCTTTAGACCGAACTACCCTCTCCTTCATCATATGACATCTCGACGGGAAAAACGTACATCGGTTATATTACGTCTATAATACATACATTAAGAGAAAATGTATTCTTGTGGATATGAACGGTGTACAATTACAATTTGTCTCTCTTTGTCTTTCCAGGTTTACTGTATACTTTTGTAGTTTCCAATTTGCCATTTTCTTCGCTTGCGGTGAAACTTTTTCATTTTCCAGTTCCCAGCTTTCCGTTTGCCAGTTCCCAGCTGGCAGTTTTCCAGTTCTCAGCTAGCAGTTTTCCAGTTCCCAGCTTGCAATTGTCCACTTCCCAGTATTCCAGTTTGGATGCAATGTCCATAGTGCATCCCATTATGTTAGTATGGTTTTCTCTAAATTTCTCATTTGTGCATCCCATTGTTTTAAAATACCATAAAATAATAATATCTGAATTTAAAAACATTGAACACTTAGCAGGGTTTATGGTTGAACACTCATTATATTTAAAAGAACAAAATCTGAATACACCATTACATTGAACATTGAAAACATTTTTAATTAAATATATTGCATGTTGTTTGTGCTTCAACACTTGGCAGGGTTTATGGTTGCTTCTATGTCTCCGGAAGGCCGTTGTCATCCTCTGAAAAAAGGGTTCAACATCTGCATTAGTAAAGCCCTCAATTAAATGTTATGAAAAGAAAATAATTAATGAATGACTAAATTCATACCGTAACCATTTATTTGTCCATAATTAGTAAGCAAGTAACTTCCTTAGTCGAGGCACGTCCTCACCAGTGAAGTCAAATGCATATCAATGTGACAAATACCACATGTATAAGTATACAAGAACACCACAGTCATCACAGTTAACCTGTTTGGGGTGACCTACTACCTCCACAATATCCATCGTCCACCATTTGGCACACTCTAACCATCCAAACTTATAGAGGATTAGAGGTATAAGGACCTACAGTTTGCCCACCACAGTGCCCTACTTTTCCAACTCTTTTCCTGAGTAAAGAGGGTCAAAAATCTGAATATCAGCTTCCCATATACGAAGCACCACCAAAATCCAATGATTGTTGCTAACATTGAGTGGGAAGTAATGATGTGAAATTTTTGAAAATGGTTTTCCTTTGACACTCAACAAGCTCTTCAAAGAGTCTGGGACTAATGTCCACATGTCGGCCCATTCACCTAAATCTGGCAGCTTGCCATGTGCATTTTTGAATTTCACCCACTTATCCATTGCATCCTTGTAGTCACGCACAAGCAATCTCTGCAAACACATTACAGTAAATTAACTTTGATCCTGATAGTTATCCACTATCCTATTGACAATTATCCATTGTCCTATTCACAGTTATACATTTCACAGTTCAGAGTTTAGTGTATTTCAAAAAATGAAGACTTACTAGGAAATGCACTGAGTGGAATGTTTGGTCCCTCACCCATCGAGGCCTATTGTTGCGCAAGAGTGTGACATAAGCATCAATGTGCTATATAGAAACAAAAACACATTAGATTAATACATATTCCTTCCTTAGCTCTTACAAACGTATATTAAAATGACATAAATCAATACACATACTTCATCTCCTAGCCATCTCCGAGGGTTTATAATACCCTTCAATAATGCTGGGGTTATTAGAATGCCCCCAAGGTCTGCATATTTGCTTATTACAAATATCAACCTTCAAATCAAATACAATGCCAAGTAAATATTATTAAATTTAAAAGGTCCCCATTTAGAATAATAACAAATGAACTCACTTCTTCGCACCTTCTCTAAAAACTTATTTAACTTGTCTTCCTCTATTGCCCCAAATGAAACCGGGTTAGTAAAATCGAGTTGGGCAGCCTCGCTTAGCATGAGCAATTTATTGCTCTTCACCTTCTTCATGGTAGAGGTATCAACCTTTAGGGGTTCAGGGCACATATCCATATCCTTCTAAGTGGCCTTTCTTTTTTTTCCATTTTTTTGTGGGTCTGTGTAGGGGGGTTTTAGATATTTACTCTTACTCCTCACCCTTCCCGCTGGTGCAATTTCCAATTTACACTGACTCAGAGGCTTATTGTCCTCTTCTTTGTCCTACATAGGAAGATAAGAAAACTATTAGTTCTTGTTCTATGCAAGTACCTTCAATAAAAAAAAATTATTTGTACCTCAACGGCAACAATAGTCCTGACGACACCCCCATCCTCCTCCTCCTCCTTTACATCTTCTCCCATCTCCTCCTCTTTTTCCTTCTCAACTGCCTCCTCCTCCTCCTTTGCATCCTCCCCCTTCTCCTCCTTATTAGCCTCATCCTCCTTCTCCTTCTCAGCCTTCTCCTCCTTTGCATCCTCCCCCTTCTCTTCCCGCTCCTTCTCAGCTTCCTCCCCCTTCTCTTCCTTCTCCTTCTCAACCTCCTCCCCCTTATCAGCCTCATCCTCCTTCTCCTTCTCAGCCTCTTCCTCCTCCTTCTCCTCTTGCTCTTCCTCCTCTTCATCTTCCTCTTCCTCCTCTTCATCTTCCTCTTCCTCCATCTCCTCCTCTTTCTCTTCCTCCTCCTTCTTCTCCACTTCCATACCTTCATTTTTCTCTTCCTCCTCCTTCTTCTCCACTTCCATACCATCATCTTTCTCTTCCTCCTCCTTCTTCTCTTCCTCTTTATCTTCCTCATCCTCCTTCCCCTCCTCCTCCTCATCATCATCCTCTTCCTCCTTCCCCTCCTCCTCCTCCTCATCCTCCTCATCATCCTCTTCCTCCTCCTCCTCCTCCTCATCCTCAGCCTCTGCCTCATCGTCCTCCTCTTCATCCTCCACATCCACCACCTTTTTCGCCTCTCCATCCATCTCTTTAACCACATTCTACATAAACATAACGAAGAAAAATTAGAATAGTTTTACAGGGTTCAAGTGTTCCAATTTTACACTTGTACAGTTGTACTGTTTTACAGTTTTCCAGTTGTACAGTTTTACCGTTTTACAGTTTTACACTGTACTTACTTCATCAACATGCGGTAAATCGCAATCCATTTGACAAGAAATTTTTTCTTCCACAACAGGCACCTACAAACACATCATTCCAGCTCATTTTAATTGAAATATAACAATTGGAAAATTTGTAAAGAAAACTTAAACCTCATAGACTTTTTACCTTTTCTTTAGTTGCCTTGTTCATAACCTCTGACTCCAATCTATCTACTTTATTTTCAATCCTTCTTAAGGAAGACAATATATCGAGCAATGTGGCATGCAAACCCTCATCCCCCACCCTATGTTTCCCCTTTCTATCCTCCTTCCAATTGGAAGTCTCCCCAGCCACTCTGCTTTTCACTATAAAATTCTCATCTACATCTTCCTCTAAAGATTGAGCTACCTCTTGGGAATTCCATTCCCCAGTAGAGTCATCATCGGAGGTAGACTTCCCATCTATATCCTCACCATCATAAGCTGTTTGAAGACCGACAAATGATATAAATGTTACTCTCTCAGTCGTCAAGAAGGACTTCAAACTTGCAGCTTCATGAATAAGTGCTTTGGACTCTTTGTCCTCAGTATCTACAATTATAGCCTTTAAAACATTTACCTACATATCAATACATTTTGCAAGGTAAATGTACCATGTATGTGTATAGCATAAGTCATTCTAAACGAATGAAAAGTTAGTATATACCTTCCCACTAAAAACCACCTCCTCAAGATAATCGAATTTGGGCTTCTTGTAAGATGCCCAACTACATATAAGAGGAAAAGTACTCCTCGTTTTGCTTGCACAACAATCCCCCAGCAACGGAATCCTCTCCATTGCCCACACCTAAAACATAACTCTCCATCAATTAATTACTAAAATATTTTAACAAATTCAATAAATAAGTAAAACTTATCGTTACAACATGCACAAAACCATAGACATTATAATTTACATTGTCCATAGACCTCACAGCTTGCTCTAAACCCCGCAATGTGTCCCAGTAGCAAAGGTTTCCCCAAGGATACTCATCAAAACCATCCAGGTCATCTACAAGCTGAAAGTATCTCCTATCCACCTTATTGTTCCACCCTCTACCCACCAATAAACTTTCCAAGACAAGAACTACCGCCAACTTTACGGCATCCTTGTCATTTTCACATACTATAATCTTCTAGAACAACTCCTCCTTCTTTATTAATAACTTCGACCTCCCAAATATTCGCAGTAAGAGGCTGCCTTTCTTCAAGAATTTGGGCACTGATGGGAGATGAGGGGTAGAATCAGCAAATCTCAAGCCACTAACCATACAAAATTCCTTCGGTGAAAGCTTTATGCTCATCCTCTCATTCACTTGAAATAGGTAATCCCCCTTATGCCTCTTAAGGAGATGGTGGAAGGCTTAGGCAGGAACATGTTTCGCGTAACCTCACATTCTATAAACTTACCAAAACATGTCCTATCAAACAACTTCTTCTGCACTTTGTGCCTGTCAAAGTACTCTTTTAATTTACCAATATAATAATAACTTGACTTGCATTGGGGGTCCCCTTCATAAAGCTTATAATGCAGTTTCCCCTTTTTCATTGTTTTTCCTACAGCCTTTGACATATTTCCTATACAAATATGTTAGATTAAAAATCAATGAAAATGACATATAAAAATATTGTATAATCAAGATATCCATATCTGAAAAAGAGAATGCTCAAATAAAATAAAGAGAATGCTTTTCATTATCCAGTGTTCCAATTTTACAGTTATCCGGTTTTATAGTTTTCTAGTTATATAGTTTTTCAATTATTGTGTTTCTTACTTTTCCACTTATCCACATATATTATGTCAAATAACTAGAAATAATTTCAATTTACTTTAATTTCAATTCTACTTAATTTTATTTAACCACGTATATTTAATTTAAATTTACATTTTTCCAGTTTTGTAGTTATTTAGTTTGCAGTTTGATAGTAACATTTAACATAATTTCTTCACAGCGGTCAATTTGAGACTCATCGATGCTTACTCATAACAAAAATACAAAATTTAATCATCACATACTAATCACAGCAAGCAATTTGTAACTAATTAATGCTTGATTCGCAATAAAATCCAAATTTTAGTTTTTATGTAGCAGTCACAATAATATGGGAAATACAGTCAAAATCCAAATAAGACCAACTGAGGACATTTGTTAACCAATTACGTATTGGAAATGCAGGAAAAATCCAATGACTAAAATTAGAAAACATAGCAAATTTATTAAAAATATCATACCTTCAAATGAGGGCGAGGCCAAGATATGGCAGTGCAGGCAAGAGCAAGGCCGAGATGAGGGCAATGAGGGTGAGGGAAAGATGGCCAAGGCCGAGATGCGGGCAATGAGAGCGGCGAGGGCGAGGGCAAGACGGCCGACGACGAAATGAGAGTAGTAAGGGTGCTGAAGGCAAGGGCGAACTGACGGCTCCGGAAGGGAATGAGGCCTAGAAGACTAAAAGCTCTCCAGCGATGGCAAATCGAACGGACAGATGAAGTCGAAAATGGCAAATATAATGCTCTCCGGGAGGTGAAGGTGGCGAGGGAGATGAACAGTCACGACCGAGCGGGAGTAAACACCGAGAAGCAGGAAGAGTACTTTGGGGAGGGTATTTCAGTCAAAAGTGCTCCCACGTGTACAAGTTCCCACGTGAGCAAGTCTACTTTGGTAAAAAGTAGAAGCTTGCTCACATTTCGGTTATTTGACCAAAGTAGGAGTCTACTTTGGTCAATTCCTCTAGAAACATTGGCCAAAATTTCTTTCTTTATGGTAAAATAATTTTTTCAAGCATTATTCCAAGCACCATATGTGAATTTGACTAATTCTACTTTGTTGTTTTCTCTTTTTTGTTTTAATATTACTCCATATCAAATGTTAGAAGCATTGACTTCATTGATTTTTCAAGAGTTTGGATCAAGAATAAAAAGACATGGAAGGTTTTTTACTATTTTTTCATTCTTATAATTTATTGACTAATTTTTTAGAACTGTTTTTAGTCTATCGGTAAACAATTTCCAATCTTTTGCAAGCTCTTTGTAAAATTTAGAAACATAGTTTAAACATCCTAACAATCTTTGTTATTATTTTTTGTCTTTTATTTCATTGAAAAATTTGTCAACAAAGCTTATTACTCTTTTAAAAAGTTTGATGATCTACTATAAAATTAACTAAAACTTTTAAAACTACAATAATAGAGAGGTTAGTTCTGTCTTACCACCCTTTAAAAAAATTAAATTAGGATCAGATGAAATTCTAGCTAGTCCTACAAAGAATAAAAAGAAATTTTAAATAATCGAACAAAATATTCATACTAATAAATATTAAGAATATTAGGTCAAAAAAATAAAAAAATATGTGAAAAATTAGAAGATATCCTAATAGGAAAAGAACCAATAATAAAAATCTAGTGCAAATCAAATAGATATCCTAATAATAAAACCCCAAAAAATTAAGGATGAACTTGAACTAAGAAAATCTCCAAAAATTACTGAAGAATTGACTGAACAGTTAATCCAAAGAACAAAAAACTTACATATAAAAGATAATGAAAAACTCACAATTAATATTCTAGAAGAATATTTAAATACAAAATCATAAACTAACAAAATAAATAAATTAAAAATTACTGTAAGAGACCAACTCTGGTAGATGTAGCAATTGAAGATCTTAAACCCTTAGAATATGATGGTAAATTCTTAGTTGAATAGACTATTGATGGTCTATCAGAATATCAAATATTGAAAGAACGTCAAAAAATGCTAATATACATTAACACCTATAAAATAAATAAAAGTAGTCAATTAACAATTACCAATATGATTGTCAGATATTTTTGGGGAGACTTAAGAGGTTTATGAGATAACTTTCTCACTCCTTAATGAAGAAATGAAATAATTTATGCTAGAGTTCTTGGTACAGAAGGACAAATGTAAGGAGAACCTAATTCTATATATAATTTAGTAAAGAATATTGTTAGACATTTTTCAAGAAGATCAACTATGCAATATGTAGAAAAAATTATAGAACAATTAATTATTCTTAAAAGTTCTGGTTTAACTTTTAAGAATAATTAATTATTCTCAGAGTTGGAAGACTTGTGTTTCTCGCCAATTAGTGTCCATGAGCACAGTTAGGATCAACTTTTTTAGATTCATGGTAAGCTATTTAGAGCCTTAGGGATTTGGGTCAAGCTATTGTTAAACAATCTACTCCAATGTTATAGTTAGGTATTTGGGGATTTCTTTGAGAGTCGAGTTATCTCTGAGTGAACATATATTTATATTACATTCTTATTTCCTTACATTACGATCTTAGTGTATTGACCTTCATTGTGAGCTATATTATGTTAAACTTAGGGTTGGGACAAGACATTAAGGGTAGTTAGAATTATTTGTTATTCTAGTTGACATATGATGTGTTCGTCTATCAAATGGATTAGACAGGGGTATTAATTCTCTATCCATGCAACTCTGTTTTTCATACGTACTATATGGTCTTGTAAAGACTTACGGGAGACCCGCGGTAAAGACCTTGTTGGCCAATACCTAAACCATTGTGGCAGTAAAGCAAGTGTGCAAGTATCACAATCTTCGCCCTCCTAACTTTGAGAGAAATGTCTTCAAAGACAAATAATATAACTCATAGAAGCCTATGATCTTTATGACAACTTACTCCCCAAAATATTTGAAACTTAAACTCGATTATTTTTATCTAGTCAAGTATTTGTTGAACTAACTGGGTCCTCTTCACATTGTGAATCGACCCAATAAATAGGTCTTCTAATGAGCTATGACCAACAGAACATCCCAAACCCTAATAGTCTCCATGAGACTAGGGTAAACTCTCGTAGCTACTTTTGGTTTATTAACCAATGTAAGTTTCCATATCAGGTCCTTGTTCACTCCCTAAGTCGGTTCCAACCCATTAAGGGTATTTTAGTCTCTATTTTGATTAGATGTTCTCCCTCTAATCCAATGGCAATCAATATCTCTTTTCATTAACCTTCATTAATCTCAGTTTAGCAATATAATATTAACAAATCAACATCAAAGGCATACATCAGAGTAAGTAAACATAAATAACATCGGTTTGTATAAGCCTTAACAGACAAATCCAACATAATTCAAGCCCATTAATCATTAATGGAAGCCCATTGCACTCATTTGCAGGGTTAGGGCTAGACAAATTCAAGCTCATGAATGTAAATAATTCATACGTATCATGTAATTTAACATAAATAACATGGGTTTGTTTTCCGATACGCATCATGTAATTTAACATAAATAACATGGGTTTGTTTTCCATAGCACTAAGACCTGTAAAAATCTTCGTGTTACCTATTGGTCACACCCCTTCTATATAAAAACCTTTATTATTTTCGGGTGCCCCTAACTCTCCTTGGGCTAGGGTATTTGCTCCAAAGAAAAATGGGTAGATTGCTTCTAAGGGCATTAGGGTAATTCTTATCACATGGGATATGCTACTCTCTCATGGGTCATTCTAGTAATCTCATTACCTTTCTATTCATTTTAAGTCATTGACCTCTATAAAAGCTTTATTTTCAAATTGTCTCACGCTCCATCCACACGAATGTGAGTAGATTGCTCATAGGGATATTTTAGTTATTTTGTTCAAAGCCTTGACATCCAATGAGTCTAAAATTGGGTTAAAGGGTACTACTTTACATCATAGACCAGGGGTAATTTTCCAAGAGTTTGACGAGGTCGTGAACCCCTTAAACCAACCTAGATGGTTTACCTTGAACCCTAGGGACAAAATAGATGTTTATCTAGTTACTAGTATTTTTTCTTACCATGTGTTTTAGTCTATATTTAGGGTATACATTAAACTCTCACTGTGAATTTTCTCAATTTCTATGTTCACTCATAGGCCCCTAAACCGGAGCCCCTAAGTTGGGTAAGTGAAACACAACTTAGCTATAATGGTAAAATGGTTATTTCATAGCCTGTAGGATGTTTCCACAGCCTCAAACTTGCTCAAGATACACCCCTCAAAGGCAATGGCTAATTTTAAAAAAAAAATTGGGCCCTTAAAACCTCTTGAATTAGACCCGGTTCATCCCCATCTTCATTTTTGAAAAAAAACAGACCGAGAATTAAATATATGGTCCAGAAGTCGTCTTCTCCACAAAAATGCTCTAGAAAATGGCCATGGAGTAGGCTCTGCCTGCTGCAGAGTTCCTTCAGGCGTTTTCTACTTAGGAATGCCCTGCCAGAAGCCATAGGTGGCTCAAGCGGCTACTAGGTGGCGGCGGTGAAGCCCACTGCATTATCATTCTCTCCTCTATGTGGGCTACGTTGTCGGCTCTTCGTAGAGCCATTTCGTGTTGTCGAATCATGGTGGGAGTTCATCTAGGTGCCGAAAATTGCACTGACACCACCCTCCATGACCCAGCACCCCTCAACCAGTCGTATTGATGCTCCATCAAGAAGAATAAATAGTATTGCGGGTGTGAACTCATGGCTTTCTATTGGTGTCATTGTCGGCGATGACCTACCTAGCCATAGGGCACTTCACCTCGCCTAAGCTCTCTTGAGCCCTCCCCAAAATGGTCAACTGCGGCTCTGCTAAGGCCGCAACTCGCCGAAGGTGGAGCCCTAGTTGGCCCTCCAGCTTGACCCAAGCACCCTGAAGTATAGGAAGATGGGTGTGAGAGATACTCAGATCTCCCTCTTGCCGGCCGAAATAACAAACGCCCCTAATTGTGACTAGCAACGATAGCCAGAGTTGGCTGGCAGAGGGCTGCAAGCCAACTGTCGTGCACCCATCTTCTCCTTGGACCCTCACAAAGGTTTGGGTTTCATTATTCATTCGTAATTCCAATAAAAAAAATGTACTAATTTACACTAATCTCAACAAAGAATTATATTTAACCAACAATCTTACCTCCTCAACCTTCAACCTTCGTGCATACTCTTCCCCGACTGTCATTGGTCACCTTCCCACAAAGCTTCCCCCGACAGCTTCTTTTTCTCCCCACTTTAAAGCTCTAATTAGCCCTTTTATATAATAAGGGGATGAAGGTTCCTAATCCCTTAAGAGGTTTAGGCTAACTAAACCTCTGTTAGGCAACCTAATTGGGCATCTTAAACTAATTTTTGTCACTTTAATTAACTGGGCTCATATAGTGCCTTAGATGGCCAATTTGTGTGCCTAATTCGGGTAAACATGTCATTTGCGGTATGTTCAACTTTAAACAGTCGTATCTTCCTCATTGGAACTCTGATTTGCACGTTCTTGGTGACATTTTGAAACTCATTCTGTCTACTTTCTATCTATTTAGGTCTCAGCTAACAATTCTAACCCTTAAGCAAGTTATTTTTACAAGAATTCTCAGGGGTCAAACACCCTAATTTTTATGTGGTTAACTTCGGAAATTTAGGAAATTCCCAAATGCTACACTTCAAGCCTTGAAACTTTTCTTCTACTTATGTCTTTATCTCTTCCTAGCCTCCTCAAACAAGTTTCTCTTATTCTTTGACTTTAGCCTTGAATTTGTCAATACTCCACTGAAGATTTTTGCCACTCCTCTTTGATTTATGTGTGCAAAAGACTCTTTCTTCAATTGTATCTCTTAAAGAGTCACCATTAAAATGACCTTGAAGTACAATAATGATCTCTTTTGGAAAATTAAGAACAAAGGATTTCTCATCTTTTCTCTATCAATTTTTAGGTTTTCCTCTTTTTAATTTTGTGTTTATGTAGCCCTTATATAATCTATTATGTCGGTTTATAAGTTATACTTCAATTAGGAATGAAGTCTTTTCCAAAATGGCTTAATTTAGGTAACATAAACAACCATAGATTGTTTGACATAGCAAACAATTGTTCACTGTTATAATTAGGGTATGACTCTTCAGGTGATAATCTATCACGAGAGCAATTAATCAATAAACTCTCGATGAAATTTTACACAATCCTATTCAGGTGCCAATCAATCGATTTACTCAGTTCATTTTGTAGTGATTGATTGATTCATAGTAAAATTCTCAATTTACCTAATTTAGTATAAAACTAGTAGATTTACCTAATTCACTCATTTTAAGCTAATCTAAGTGAATTGTGTATGTGAGTGTATGCAAATTAACCTTTTACCTTCGACACTCAACTTAGCCTTCAACCTTGATTGATAAAAACACTATATTCCTATTTTTCAAGTTAATCAATTCAAAATCTTACTTGACACAACTAAATCTAGTCAGATTTTATAAAGACTAAAACATACATAAAGTTTAGACATTATTTTGATCATTGAAATTAATCAATTTACAATACATATACCTCATATGTTCTTTCAATACCCCCTTTGGCTATATCGTGACAAAATACTACAAGATTAAAAATCAAATACAAAATATAACTCTGATAAAGCCCATCGACTTTTATTTGTACATATGACTTTACAACACTTAGACTCAACTAAGACCATTTTGAATTGATCTTTAAAAGCCCTGTAAAACATGTACTTATCCTGCCAATTACCAAAAAGTTATTTGCATAGCACTATTCAAATATGCATAAAATAAATATTTTTTATTTTCATCAATTATTTCTCCCCATTTTTAACATAAATAGACAAAATGTGAATCAATAATCAACAAAATTTTAATATAAAAACATTAAAGTCATAAATATCACCATAAGACATGAAAATGAAATTCACAATAAAATAAGCATGTCCATCACATATCCACTAAATATCATTAGTTTCAAAAAACATGTCAATTAAATGCAGAAAATAAAATGTACTAACATAAGCTCCAAAACATGAATACATGATTAAGAGATAAAAATACAAAGACATCATGAAGCAGCTTCTCCACATTCATCATCGGAATACACCCCCTCACTATCTGAGAGTGGAATTTGATCCCTAATTGGCCTCCTAAGGTTTGCAAAACCCTGACACATCCATCAAGTTCCAACGAAAGGTGAGGAACTCTCCATATGTCATTGGTCAATCTAGATGCGCAAATGGAGGCTTTGGTGTTAGTGGTGCATCTGATTGTGCCTGCTAGCTCATGTCCTCTCATGTGAGACATCATCCAATGAACAACGACAACATCAATAGAATCCATGTCGTCTAATGAGGCTCACCTCTAGTATCCTCAGCCGAACATAAGTATATATCTAACAAAGTGTGTACAAATATGACCTCATATGTATGACCATACAAAAAAGTTGTAATATGTCCAAAAATTATCAATGGAAGACCAAGCTCCAGTGTGACTCTGACTGAAGATATAAGGGTTTTGCCACTGTACAATCCACTCACTCCAGCGATGCCTACCAATGCATGCTCTTTGTCAAAACAGAGTGGAGAGAACCACTATCGAACGAAGCGGGGGTAGATTGGCTGATTGATAAGCGTGAAATATATTTATTTTATCTGTCTTTTTACCTTATTTACTAGTATAGTATTAGGTTAATTTAGTGTTAATTAAGATTTATTTATATTAAGTACATATTAATATCTTAGTTTAATTATTAATATAGCATATGCTATTAGCAGTTTAGGCATGTATTTAAATCAAGTCGAGATTTTATTTATGTATTACATGTCAAAAATATGAGTTTTTATGTTTTTTAGGTAAGTTGTGTGTATTGAGACCCTTGAACGATGTGAGAAATAATTCAAAACACTCTTATCATGCTTTAAAATGATTTGGACAACTTTTCATCATCACAAATAAGTTAAAAATTAATATGGATGTGAATGAAAGGGCTTAATGAACAAAGCAAAAAACTGGACAGGAATATCTACTGAATAGATTTAGTTTCCTAAACATAAACTGGACGCGAAGCAAAACATATTTGTCTAGATTGTAGAAATAGTATACCCATTCAAATTGGAAGCTAGGGCGTTCGAACTGCTTAACTAGCAGTTTCCTATTTTAAGTCGGTTTTGAATCATTTTTCAATTGGACTTCTCCTATGACTTGAAATTGATGAATTTTAGTAGATTCTCTTAAAAAGAAAAATGGAGAAGAATAAGGAGGAGCAATCAAAGCTTTCAACAGAGATTCAAGAGCCTTCTTCCTCTATGTAAGACTAAATTTTTCTTTTACATAAGAGTTGGTGATGTTTTAGATAAGTTTTAATTTTTTTCTTTTTAATTTAGATCTAAGTTGTGAATGATGAAAATTGTATTATAAGGATTTTCTTTTTAACAAAAGATCTTTTCATGTTTAATCAAATCTATGTTGATTTATTGTCTTATAGACGATAGATTTATATGGTTTTGAGATTTACATCGATTTTAATTTTTGTGATTTAGATGAGATGGTCATACAATAGTTTTAATGTTCGTATGATTAATAAATTGGATATGCTATGCTAAGATTAGACAAGTTATGCATATAGTTTAGTTTAGTGTAGATAATTCGTATTATTGTTGAAGATAGTTAATATCATGAAGTTAATTAATTATTCTTTATAAAGTAATTCTAACATGTAGCTTATAATACTTATTCATATTTACACTAGATTTAGATTAAAGATTAAGAAATTATTATGATTTTATAGTAGATTCGATTTCGTAAGTATTTGTCATCATATTATTCTCTTGTTCAGTATAATTGATTACTTTCCTTTGATTAATTGTAGTTTAATTTGTTTTAAGTTTTTAATAAAAAAACTCTCTTCTTAGATTTGGTAAATAATTTATTTATCCCTAAGGTTTGACAACCCTTAAATATTTATCCTAAGTACAATTAACTTATATAGTTGCAAATGGTTTAATTATAAACGATCATTGATCAGATATAGAAATTATACAAAAATACTTCGTCCAGTATAATCTAGCCTCCAACCAATCCATGGCGGACTGACCAAGTATGTGTATAATACTATGATGGCAATGGAGCGGTCTAAGCCTATCGCTTGAACTATTAGAACCCTCAAGGTCACCTGAATCTGATCCACTAGCAACATTCTACTTCTTTACTCTTCTCATCTAAATTTATAGCAAAAAAATAAAAACTAAACAAATGAAAGTAAAGAACTCCTAGAATTTCAAAAATCACTTAAATAGATATTACAATTCAACTCTTTGAAATTAAATGAACCTTGAAAATTTTTATGTCTGACTAATTCCAAAGTTTAATACATGATAGATTTAAATGTCAAACAAAATTTATAATCAGAGCTAAGTCCAATTTTGATCAAATGCCTAATTTTTTAAAATTCACAATTTGAAGAGTGAACTTGAAAATGAATTGAAAATTCATGAAATCTCAAGATTTAACTATTCAAATTACATGAAAATTGAGTCAAAGATACATCTAGCTCTTCTAAACAATTCTAGTAGTACAAAATCATTAAAATTCGCTTGAAAATCACTAAAAATAAAAATTTTGGATACAGAGCATACCTTGACCGTGGTAAAATTGATGAAATCAATGAAAAATTCGGTTAATCCTCCTACAAAATGAGCTAAAACCGCCTCCAAATACTATTCCCCACTATTGTAGAAAGTTTTGAGTGGAAATGAGGTGTTATAGGCTTCTAGCATTTTTAAAATGTGTTTGGGTGCAAAAATGGAAACCAACGATTGATCGCTTGCCTATAATCGATCTTGAAATTTTTTTATTTTTCAATTTTGAAAATTTTAAAAATTTAAAAAAATTCGAATAAATTCTTGAAAATATTTTGAGAGATTTTTTGCCAAAATAAGATTTTTTTATTTCTAGAACTCAAAATAAAAACAAAGCATCCAAGCAAACAATGTTGAGCTCTTTTGACGAAATTTCATTAATTCTCTTTTAAACTAAGTGCATCCATAAAATATATTCATTCATACCTTGCCTTAGATTAGTCAACTCCACTAGTATATAATTATTAATTTTTTTTTATTTTGACACTAATTATTTTTTATTAATTTTAGAATAAACTACCAATGTTTTGACTTGTCTTTTAATCATAAATCTTACAAGATCACTCTTAAAAACCTAGTAAAGAGAAAAAAAATTAATTTTTTACTCATTTTAGCTAAAATCTATGTATATTTTCTTCTAAATATTTAGAAAAAATTAAAAGCTTAAAAATATTTTTTCCAATGCATTTTTCTGAGTTACAATAATTTTCCTTAAATCATTTTTCTTGGAATTAGCATTTTCTTAGTCCTCTCAACTTGCATTATTTATATTTTTTTCTTTCTTTTTTATTAATTTTACATGATACCAAGTAGATGGGAGCTACACAATAGCCTAAATCGACCTAAGTAGGTATTCAATCTTCATCATCTTTATGAAAATAATTTCTTTTATTAAAGATATTTAAGTAAATAAAACTTACAATCACTGAAGCATATTACAAGAAATTTTATTTGTATAAATCCTAAATAAAAATCTAATTTTAGTTCCTCTCATTGAATAACTAAGACTCAACTAAAATCTAAACGTCTAAGTTAACTTATATTTAGTAATTATATCTTAATCTTCAGTCATAAAATGTACTTGAATCTAAATATAATGTGTGCATATTTTGAAAATCAGATAATTACAATATCAAGTAAAAGAAAATCAAATTAATCTTCACTCTCTTTGGTGTGTCCTTCTCTTTATTAAGGTATATTGACCATAAATCATATTATTTTTTAACTTAAAAGGAAATTAATTCATTTTATTCTCCAAAGCTGAACATATACAAAATAAAACAAAAAAAGTTTCAAACCAAGCAAAAAGTTATACTAATTTTTTTCTATTTTTGGTCATTTTTTTTTTAAGTTTTTTTACTTAAAACCTATGAATAAAACAACATGAAAACAACACAAAATAAAATAAAAGTAAAGCATGTAATTAAAAGATCAAAAAAATAAATTATAGGTAACCAAATCAATCCTTTTACTTAAAGATGACAAATTCCTTAACTTTGCCTACCCAACTTATCATAAGGTAATCTAACATATTCTTACTTACCTTTTCTAGTTGATCTTTAAATCCTTAAAAATAAATCTTCCTTCCCTACACTCTCTTTATTTTCTTCTTATATACTTAATAGAGTAATTTTGGGTTACATGGGTAGGAGGCTTCTTCTCCTCCTTTTCTAACATAAAGGATTGAATGGGTAAATTTTTACCTAGCATTTGAAATTGGTAGATGATGAATGTATTATGTTACTCCCTCCGTCTTATATTAATAGCTTCGTTTCTAGTTTTTATCATTTTTATCGAGTTGGTGATCATATCCCCCTTCAGCATTTAACAATAATAACTCTCCATCTCACCTCTCCCTCTTCAAATCCACAACCCGACGCAACCTCCCACAAAAAACCGATGAAGAGTCGTCGTCTGCACCTCCTCCAACCCCCGTGTTCCCGTCTACATCTGCGGTTTCTTCCCCGAGTTCTACAGCACCTAGCTCCTTGCCGCTGGAACCGGTGCCGGCGTCCTGCACCCCCACCTCGTCCTCCAGGACCTCGCCGTCAAGATTGGCGCATGCACATGGCTGCCCTCCTCTCCCCTTGACTACTTGACGAAATGCCTCAAGAAGGACTGGGAGACCACGTCCGCCCACATGGGCTTACATATCGACAATTCCCCGTCCCCTCCCTCCCTCTCTCTCTCTCTCATCCGTTCATATTGCGATTGCGAATGGGCGAGCGATGGCGGAAGCACAGCCCGCTCTTCTCCGTCTGAAGCACCTCCCCATGTCTCCCCCTCCTGCTCAGCCTCACCTTCCACAACATCACCCTCAACTCCCTCTCCGGTCCTCCCCTCGCAAGTTGTTGAAGCATGCCGGGCCGCGCCATTCTCTTCATGCGGGCTTGGCTCTCTGGGCTTGGGAGCGAGCTGAGCGCTGACGGCTGTAGGACTGGTATCGGCGATATTCCTGAGGGCTGCATGGCGGACGTCTTGGTCCACCTCGGCCCGGGGGAGGTATGCGGGCTGGCAGGGCTCAATCGGACGTTTCGGGGCGTCGTGGCAGCGGACTACATGTGGGAGTCGAAGCTTCCAGAGAATTATGGGCCGTTGTACACGAGGGTATTTGGGGGTTGTCTTGAGGGGCTGAGCATGGAGATTTACGCGCCGGTGCAAGTTGGGTAGAGAATGTTTGGAAGCCGGGGAGGAAGGTAATGAAGCAACTTGCGACATCTGGCGACGTGAAACTACTGCTGAAGTTCATGTCCTCCAATGCTACAGCGGGCAGTGGCGACAGGGAGGCGCACAATTGTGTCTTCGAGTCCATCGTCTATGGAGGTTGCGAGGGCATCCTGACGTAGCTGCCGGAGCTCAAGGCTTGGTTCAAAGACCAAATGACTTACCATTTTTACTCTTGTATATTTGTTTTTGTAGTCACTGTCCATTTTTACAAATAATCTCAAATTTATAATTATGAGAAGCATCATAGACCGATCTAATATGTCAAATGGAGCAATTAATACATAACACTACTTTTTTTTTTCTATTGGAGCTATTAATATAAGACGGAGGGAGTATTTGTTGCTTAGTTTAATTTTTAGAACTAGTGTTTGAAAAAATATGAGATTATGTTAATTATCAATCCTTAAAAAAGAGAAATGAATAATTGTTAACTAATTAATAATAGTAGATAGAACGAATATAAAATAACTTATACCATTCATTTAACAAAAAGGCCATGAAAACATTAGGAGGCTGTTACATAAACTTGAATTGGCCCATAAAAAAAGAGGTTAAACATCCCACATAGTCCGGTCCCAATCGATCTGCCAAAAACTGAGGATAAAGTGTTAAGACTACATATTTTTTCAGAAGGGGGAAGGAGACCACTAGAGGAAAGAGGTACAAGCCAGTCAGTCCTCTGGCTTACGGAGTTGTCTAAGCTTCATGCAGCCTATTCTAGCCAAAATTCATCATTTCTCACAAATCAAATATGTTATTTCTTTCAAATTGTTACGTATGCTGTCTAGGCTTCGGGCAAATGGAAATAGGTACTGTTCACCTACGTAATGATGGTTTTTTCCCCCTGCTTACATGTTCTTCCTTTGTTTCAGCTGGTTGGTAAGTAACTTCCACTAATCCTCCCTTGATTCCTCATTGATCTTGTTTTTGTTCTTCATCTACGTATTACATGAGAATATTATCTTATTCATTTCACAATCAGAAAACTAAAAGGATAAGAAAACGAACATAGTGAGGACACAGCGTTGGCAGAAGCTACCCTCACAGCATAATAAAAGACAAACTGTCTAAGTTTCTGTTAACTCGCTTCACTTGGTTCTTTACTTTTCTTGGTTGTGGTAGCACCACGGCTGCTCTGTTCAGCCTTCTTCTGAGCTCGAATTAGCTTGCGCCTTGCACGAGGTCGCATCTCGCGCACTTGCCGAGGGGGCATCACATAAGGCTCCACAGGCCTATCTCCGAATGGATGCTCATTACCGGTAAATATTCTCAATTTCCTATCACGATCCTGCACCAAATGCCCACAGTTCAAATTAAAATCAAGTTCCCAGCAAAGTAAGACCATCTGTATGAAATATATAAAAATACAGCTTATTAATAATTGCCCAAATTTGCTAACAAATGCCAATCAACTACAGCTGGATCAACAAATGAAATACCACCATTATATCCGAGAAGTCTGACAACTGTAGAAAGTAGGCACAACTGTGGTGACATTGCTGCTAGCGGCTTAAATAAGATACTGGTCAATTGAGCCATTATGCACAAAGTAGCTCCAAGGCTTCCAGAAAGTTTGGTTCTACAATTTCATAATTTCACCATAAAAATGTGTAAAAAGAATGAGGTTGTTGCTTGTGGGAATATGTACGTGCAGACCATATGAGAACCCCTTTATGTGAGGCCAGAGTGGACCCATGAAGGTGGTACGAAGTGGGATCAGAAGAAGATCGTAGGACCCCACAAAATCTGGTTGCATTCCAGCATGTAGGCCCCGTTCCATCTGAAAATGAATGTAAAGTCGTGCAAATCCCAGCTTTGATTTGAAGCCAAAAGGGCTGAAACTTTGGTAAAGACCCGTATGTTGGCATGGGAACAGATTTTGACAGCCCCCAGCTTTTGTAGGGCCCATTTTCATCCCGCTTGGACCCACCTTTGTGGGAAGGGCACACACAAAGGAGTGTTAAATCACAAATAACCCCAAAGGATCGATGTTTGTATATATACAGAAATTTTAAACTGCTTATCGTAGAAAAGCTGCTTAAGTGTTCTTTTTACAGGATGTTTCTTAGCTTCCTGGCTTACCCTTGTTTTTACGAATAAAAAAGCTCTGGAACTGGCTTAAACAACCAAAAGCATATTTTCTGTACAGCTTCCTTTTTGCACTAGCCAAAAGCTGGATAAACAGCCTTCATGTGATTGGCAATGACTAGCTCTTATCTCTTTAACTGATTAATGTTAATATAAAAAGCACATCCTCAATAAGAGGAATAGCATAAATTGACCTGCTACTGCATCCCATGCAAAACAGAACACAAAATAGGACATTTTTCTATTAAAGAAAAGAAACGTACTACAATAGTACAAATAACATAAACAAAACAAAAAATCCCAGCATGAACTACTATGGAAGGAGGGGGGAAACTGGGTACTCACATCACGTAATTTATTTCGAGGAAGCATTCTTAGGACAGCTTTACGGATGACCTCTGTAGGATCCTTGGCTAACTGGTCCTTCAAACTCCGTTCCTTAAGATGCCCCACATAACTGCATCAATCTAAATATATAAATTTGTGCTTCATAGCTACAATGCTTGGAATGAAACAAGAAGCACACATATCAGGTAAAAAAAATTATATAAATAGTAGTATCAAACTTACCCAGTATGCCAACGGTAGAATTTATCCTTCAGCTTTCTGCCTGTTACACACACTTCCTTTGCATTAAGCACAATACACATGTCTCCATCTTCCCGATATGGTGTATATGTAGGTTTGTCCTTCCCTTGTATTACAGTAGATATCTGAGATGCTAATCTTCCCAGAATCTACAAGAGAATTGGATACTGTGAATATAATGGAAAATATAAAACCACACTGGCAGTGTTGACTGTCAAGGAGCACTACTTTCAACCTGGCCTTTTGCATCAAACACTCGCCATCTTAGACCCTCCAAGTTGATTCGCTTAAGGCCAGCCAATGCTTTCTGCAAGAAGTATACATACAAAGAAGTTGTAATATGCCAATATATACTTACATATATATACACACACACACTGTGCGTGCACCATGCGCACACATCCTGAACTCCCATACATTTCATTTTTCATGGCAGCACGAGCATGTGCACAGGAAAATTTGTCAATAACAAACTAAACAAAATTTGGACAAATAACAGATAACAAATTAAGAGAACGGATGTCCAGTGAAATGAACTGGACATCCACCACCAATGTTACAGTTTTTTAGCACAATAAAAATTCCATAAACACAATAAGAAGTGCCTAGATTCATCAACTGTATATCTACTATTAGAAGAGACTAATAGAAAAAAATTTAAAATTCTTTTCCCCATGATAATACTTCATATCACATATAAATTATAGTTAATGGCATCTCAACATAACGCAAAACACCATGATGCAGGACAAGTTGCAGGACACTACTAATATGATACTGTAACTGAGATCACAAACTTTTATTACAATTCAATGGACAATGTAAAAGGGAAGCTCATTAATATGCTGACATAACGAGCTGAAAATAAATTAACTAAAAATCAAGCAGTGTAAAGGATTGGTGGAAGTTGAGAAACTTCCGTAAGCCAGGTTGCTATAGAGTGTTGATCAAGCACCAAGGCAGTATTCAAGTTAAACAGCACACCAATCAAATAACTAGGTCAGAAAATTGATGAAGTTTAACTGTTAAAGATGACAGGCTAGGTTGATAGGCTTTGGATGTCCAGTTCAATAGGCCCAATAGAAGAGATCTACTGCACGCCAAGCTCAATATAATAGCCGATGGTATTTAATTGAGCAAATGAACAACTAAGATGGAAGGAGACCACCTGGTACCTAGATCAAGAGCCCAGACTGTAGTTCTTGATCAGCAGAAAGGTCCCAGCTTTGCAGAAGGGCTGAAGATGATGGTGATGCTTGAGTAAGCAGGGATCATCATGGCAATCTTTAAGCAACAGTGGACGAGGTAAATCTGGTAGCACAGAACACCAGAGGAGGAGCTGAGCAGTTGTGGACGGAGAAGAGAAATCAGCAGCAAGCAGTCGGCAGTGGCAGCAGAAGCTATTCTGGCAAGTGGATGGAGCCGTCTGGCTCTGGACAGCAATAGGGGTTGGAAAGGGAAGCGGCAGAAGATGGAGGTCATGACCAGAAGCTGGAGTTCTGGAAGGCAGTCATGGAGGAGGTGATCTCGCTGGCAGCAGTGCAAAGGAGAGCAGAAATCTAAAGCATTGGTTGCAGGACAGAGTTGCAGTCCCATTCAGCAAGCTCGGAACAGTTGTCGTAGCCAAGGAGAACGAAAGCAGTTGACAGTGGTTAGGTCAAGCCGCAGGCAGAGTCATTGCTGCAGGAGACACCTGCAGCAGCAAATGGCAGGGACAGAATAGCAGCGTCTATAGTATTTTGAGTTGCGGGTGATCAGAAACAAGATGATTGATGGACAGTGAAGGAGGTTTGGGTGGAACAAAAGCAGCAACTTGGAAACCATGATGGCAGATGAACATGAGAGGGTTCTAAAAGATAGTTGGAAATGGGAAGAGAAAAATTGAAGATGGGAATGTGAAAGGACGGAGAAGGGATAATATTCTAAGCTTCAGCACCTAGAGGGTCGTTGCCATTAGCACCAACGCTTCCCACAGAATTGGCACTGTGCGCTTCGCCAGAATCAGCACCAACGAGGATATGCCCGTGGTTTCAGCACCACAGGCATCCAGAATCAGAACTGGACAGTTGAAACCTCCTTCAGCAGAGAATTTTATCAAAGTTATATCAAACATATCTGCCCTTTTCATTGATAGATTATGCCTATAGATAGGCATACAAGAAGCCAAACAGCCACAACTTTGAAGACCAGATTACAACTCTTTGGTAACTGACCAGTGACTACTGACTCATTGGAAATTGACATTAGACTCTTTGTCCTAAAACACAAATAAAAGTTCAAACTTTACTTCTGACAACATAAATAACCTATTTAGTAACTTCCTAATCACTAATTTAGTATAAGTGTGTGCCCAATATCAGATGTATGGTGTCCGCACCACACCATCTCCATAGCAAATGACTAATATAAGTCTACAATCCCGATGTAATGAGACCGGTCACCAGAAGAAAGCCTGTTTGATTGACAATAAGAATATCCATTTAGGCATCTTGAAGGTCACCCTCAAAGCCCGATTATGTGGTGATCTCGTGAAGTAACAACTCAAGGTGACAAGTGATGTCATTAATGTTAATGCATATCCAGTATTGTTTGTTACAAAAATTTCAAGTCATTAAACATAGCAAAAACGTTTTATAAAGTTAATTTCCAGAGCACAGAGCCTCCATGTAGAAACAGGCCGGGCCACTAGGCTCCATACAGGGCTCCCAACAGGATTGGGGACCAAATGCATAAAAGTTCGTCATGTGGTGTAGCCCAAAGAACCACACAAGGTAAGTAATGTGGAAATTGAGAGAAAGGGAGAGATTGAGAGAGGAAGGGGAGAGCAGAGATCAAAGAGAGAGGGAGGGAGGAAGAAGAATAACTATATTCCATTGCTCTGAAGTTTAACGTTCAATACTCATGGCGCAAAGCCCTTTTTATGATTTCTACTTCCCTACAACCTCTCCTCAAACTAGGAATCAAATCAAATTAAGCTTTAAACGAAACCAGGAATCTTGAAGATAGTAATTCTAATTTCCTAATATAAGATAAGTAAAAAATAACATGGCAGCCACTCCTTTCCTATTGGCCGTAAGAGACATAACACCATTAAATTAAATTGAAAAGTTCAGACCCATACCAATGCATAAATTTACTGAAGTCCATAGGAATTACATGGAATTAGTGTAGAGAATGTTGGATGAAAGGGGAGGAGTAGAGAGGGAAAGGGGAGAAGCCAGATGACGCGGAGGGAGGCTGAGAACAAAGAATTGTAAATTTAAATCTATTGACATCTGAAATTCACATACTGGTCTTGGCTTTGGGCTGATGCCCTAAATAATATAGATTAGGCAAAGCCTGTTCCAACTATAATTAGAATGCCTATTTCTAGTAACTTAAAAAACTATAATTGAACTAGATAATTTAAGTCCTAATGCTAAGCCAACTCAAGAATGGGCAATAGGTGGATTGGGCCCCTGTTGTGGGCCATGAAGGTCATACCAGAATCCCATCCATACTCAACCCAAGTCTAACAGTTATTAAGATGGCTGGAGAATGTGGCCCTATTTATTGGCCACTCATTCTTCCATGTCCCCAGCAAATTTCCCACGTGCACAATTTGAGCATTGCACATCTTAGTTCTACTTGGGTCAAAGGAAAAAAATTTAAAAATAAAATAAACATGAAGACACATTTAATATCATGATAAATTTAAATGCTTATATAATAAAGATGTCTAATGGCTTTATGTTGCAGATCAACGGATCTACAGCAAATAAATGGGGTGAATAAGGGAAGAAATTGTAAGATATGAGGAGTGGAGTTAAGATAGAAAATGCTAGACAAAGCGGGTAAAGAATTAGGGTTGAAAGGAGAAATCAGACGAAAGGGGAGAATAATAGACGATAGCTTTGGCTGGATTGAAGAGGAGAAGGATAATCAGACGTAAGTTGAGCCAACAAAGAAATCACCAATCTATTCAATTATCTGACTGATGAGATTAGGGCTATGCCTTACATTAAATAGAAATCCTAAATGGGCCTAAACAATTAGCCTTAAAGCCCATTAACACTAATTAAATAGAAATAACAATTAACTCCCTAATAACATATCATGATAAATAATAAAGCTAACCTACACCCAATGGCCTCTAACAACCATAACACTCCACCAATGTTTCCGCATCATCTCGTCCTCAAAGTGGCCTTCATTCCTTACTATGTAGGTGCGAGTAAGCTCGGTTACGAAGCTCAAGAAAACATGTTAATTGGGCCCACCATAGCTCTGATTCACATATTGGATTGCATGAGATAGCCTGATAACCTTATCGGGGCACTATGAAGGAGAAAAGGAGCTTAGAGACAAGGCTGCTGGAGTGAGTCACATTTTGAATGGGCAGCAGCTCAAACAGGTGTCACAGGTCGTCCAAAGAACTTGTCGCATGGGCCCATGAACTAGGAGCCTATGACAGGCTTGAACACTCAGACATTCCAAAACCAAAGCTAAGCGGATCTATTAGAGTGGACCCAATAATTGGCGGATCTGGAACTTGCAAATACAGGTATGAGTCTAGTACTTAAAATGCTGCATATCCATTCCTGTGGACCTGTGTAATACCAGGTAAACAAGTCCAATTACCATCAAATAGAATGGGTTCCATGCCTGCTTCTGGACATGCATTAGACTCAGATATGAGATGAGGAGAAATAGAAGAATCTAAGAAACTTCTACCGTACTCGGATTCGGGTCCGGATCAAAATGCATGGCAACAGCATGCATAACCCACGTCGGATCAGTGGTAAGCAGTTGTGAACCCAATATGGCTCCGGCCCAAAAGAAGCTTCTTGTCATTGTGCGTCTTCATCTTCCTGCTCCTGTTATGTGACCTAGCACTGCCTGGGTGCAACTTTGGGATCTTTGCCAATGAAGACAATGGTGTGAGAATGGTCAGAGAACTAAGGGACGATGAAGGCTTCGGTTGGCTATCATTGGAAGAGATGGCAGCGAAAAACACTATGCATGGGGTGTTTGAGGAGAAGGCACTTGGTCTGATCTGTGACCAACAGTGTTGTTGCAGACTGAGGTTGTGGCTCGAGGTCAGTGAGTATATGTTGCTGTGAGACAGTCGCAGGCTTCCCCTGCAAAGTCTCCACCATCTGAGTTTGTGGCAGTGGCTTAGGTGGAGGCGGAGGCAACAGAATAGCCTTTAGCAGTGGCAGCCAAGACCCCATGGCAGTGATCGTGGGACATGAATTGCGATCACTGAACAAAACTGTGACATTGAATTTGTGATATTTGCGCCGTTTGGGAGGTCAATGAACACAACTGTAACAATGAGGTCGCTCATGGGGGCAGACGGCAAGTGCGACGGCATAATGATTGGTCATGAGGACTTTTGCATGAGGGTCGTCTATGGAAATCCGTATGCTTCATATTATCGGACAAATTCTTTAATGCTTTGATAGTCAACACCATTGAAGGACACATAGCCATCTCTTTCTGTTGCAAGCTTCAGTTTTTTTTCTTGCTGGATCGCACACTCTACGAAGATGGCAGATCGTCACTACATTGATACCAATGTTGTAAAACAAAGGATCTACAAGGAAGAATTGATGTGAATAGGGGAAGAAATTGTAAGATGTGAGAAGAGAAAACAGAGAAGGCTAGACAAAGAGGGGAAGGACTTAGGGTTGCAAGGAGAAATCAGACAAAAGGAGAAGATAATAGATGATAGCTTAGGCTGGATCGACGAGGAGAAGGATAATCAAATGTAAGTTGAGCCAATGAAGAATTTTCCAATCTATTCAATTCATTGACTGCTGAGATTAGGGCCATGTCATACATTAAATAGAAATTCTAAATGGTCCTAAACAACTAGCCTTAAAGCACATTAACATGAATTAAATAGGAATTACAACTCCCTAAAAACATGTCTTAATCAATAATAAAACTAACCTACACCTAGTGAACCTCTAACGGCCACAACACTTCATTCAAATAATCTATATGTTTTAAATTTTCATAATAAAACTAACTTCTGAAAAGCTATCTCAGCCACCAAACATGTACCACTCGAAGAGATAATTTGCTTCATTCTCAATCTCTCGGAGTCATTGTTACTACTGATCTTATAAGGTATATGAATAGTTACATTGTGCAGGCGCATTAGCCAATTAAGAATATATCATTTTAAGAAGAATATTTTCCAGGTTTTTTTCACAGAATAGGGACAGTGCATCATAATTGTCGATACCATCACCACCTTATCCCAATTGGCTGGTGATGTGAATCACTCTCCGCCACTTGGCTCTTTATATTAAAAAGAATGTATGAAGAATAACTACATAAAATGATTAAAGTCAATTGCCATTAAAAATATGTAGGAAACACAAGATTACCTTCAAATTGCCATTAAATGAGCCTGCAGGGACCGCCATTTGTCTTCCCTAAATATACTTCTATTTTGAATACACGCAACCAGATATATCTTCTACAACCTGTATATGAGCTTTCATTATAAAAACTTATTAAAGATGTTTTTTTTGTAATTGTAAAGTCCCATAATAATAAAAAAAACACAGAACAAAATGGATTAGCTTGACTGCAAGTGGAACTGATAGCTCAAATCAGGCTTTTCCTCAAGTGAGAAAATGCATTGCCGTGAAGTAATTAAACACAAAAATGTTTATATATCAATCAAGTAGTAATCAGGAAACAACGAGGAATATTACCTAGCAAAAAAAATGAGAAGTATAAGGTTCCAAGGGCTGGAAAATTAGTTTTAAGGACAAAAGACAAGATCCAGGTCTAATACCAAACAGGCCTTCTCTAGTCCAGCTTCCAAAACAAGGGGAAATGGAAGCCTACATAGGTAAGTCTTCCTTTACCATCTGTGACATACAAAACTGGCCTTCGAATGACATAAACCCTTGTCTATTCCAACTTTCAAAACAAAGGGAAATGAAAGCTTACATAAGTAATTTTTCCTTCACTATCAAGCATTTCACGACATTGAAGCTGCAAGACAGCTGCACGAGGAGCCAAACAACAGCTGAAATTTTCTCATTTGTATTTTATATTGGACCAATTCACTACATCAAGGCATGAAGCTGTTAGCATCATTGAGCTGTTATCAAGGAATGAAAGCCTCAGAGAAGTTTGGAAATTCAATTCAAGGATCTTCCATGTGATGAAAATTTTGAAGAAAATAATGTATATTGGACTAGATGACCACCTAGAAATCATACAACATTAGGTAATCATAGTGACATGACCCAGCCTAGATTGACAGCGGACTCTAGCCATCTTCTAACTTCCACACAAAACCTAAAGATTACTGATCAAGAAAGCCGACTCTTGGATCAGATCACACCTTGATAAAATTTCAAATTGGTGTAGTTACTTAGTCTTCTTCCTTTTTTTTTTTGCATTTATGTCCTGCAATCTATCGAACCTGCTCCTGACCCAGCTGAGAATTGTCAAATGGAAACCATTTGCTTAGGAAATGGAAAGAATGCATCCCCATTTTCACCTATCAGCAAGCACACAACCATTTCTCAAAAAGTCCTCCATTTTGTAGGGACGTTTTTCACCAAATATATTGTAAGCATTACCATTCCCAATGATTTTGCTAATTATCTCACGATTTGAGGACAATGTCACTTGAAATACAACACAAATAATATTGTTAAAATCATGATTGAGTGTGTGATCAAAGTGAAGGCAAAAAAGAGCAACTATAAATTACATGGGACATGGGAGCACCAACATAGAGCGAGGGAGGCTTCAGGTCTCCATCACAAAGTTGTAAGTCTGGGAAAATTTGGTTGGGGGGCCAATTCGGTTAGGAAATTTTAGCAAAATTTGGGGAAAAAATCCGCAGCTAGAAAACTATGATATCAATTTATATGACGATGCAAATCAATGCAATTAATATAATAAATGATTAATCCCAAAAGTTACCAAATGAATCATAATAAATTTGCCCCAAACCAAACTTCTAATGTGGGATCCTCAATCCCCAATCGATTCAAGCAAATTGGGCCTTAGTTAATAGCTACCCAAGTCACAAACATATGCAATACATCACCATTAGAATAAAATCAGCTTCAACAAATTGAACCATCAAAACAACACCAGAACCCCCCAGCTCATAGTTCTATCTCACCTACTAAAATTATTATTCACAGATCTTAACCAAATATCACAATTGGAAAAACCCAAAAACAAATAAGAAACTTCAGGCAAAACACACTGATCTTTTAGTCACCAATCACCATTCCAAAAGACACTTCAGCAATCAACAGCATAACAGGCCATCTCAAAGAAATTCTCAAATAATAATTAAAGCAGACATCTGTCAGTCCAAGAAACAAAAACAAGGACCATGCCACCCAAGTTCCCAGTTCCACTTCCCAGTTCCCAGAATCCCAGTTCGGCAGTTCCCATCCCAGATTATCTGAGAAACAGTGAAAGTGAAAATTTTGCATTCCACAATCCACGGTCACACACTCCACGCTGACAGTGTAGCACGGTAACAGTAACAACCAAGGTCCCAAACCCAATCACCCGACACCCATCCATTCCATAATCCATGGGACCATGTCACCGTAACAAGCAAAAAACGAGAAAACAAAACTTCTGAATCAAACAGCGAGACAGGGAGAGAAAAAAAACCTTAGAAGTTCCAAGTTAGAGGACAGGCTGATCAGCTCTGCTCATGCGTCTGGTCTGGCTCTGAGCATCTGGCCGCCGGAGGAGGACACCACTCCAGTGTCGGATTCATTGTGGGTTCTGATTATCTCTGATTTGGATTTGCATGCTGTCGAGGTAGAAGAAGGAGATGGATGACAGAATCTTTCAACAGGTAACAGCGAGTCCGGCGAGTCGCGGCGGCGGCGGCGAGTCCGGCGAACTGTGAAGGCGGAATGAAATGGAAATGGGAGGCGGAGAGCTGGAAAGCCGCACTGCCGCAAACAGATTTTAGGGCAACCAAAATTTTAGTTTGAACTTGGCTATTCACAACCCGGCTTTTTCATTTGTCCTGTACCCCGTTACTTACTTAAGCACCCCGCACTTAACCTATTTACCCCATCTCTCACTTGTACCCCGATTCTAAATAATAATAGAAAGATGTTTTTCTTACCCCACTTCCTTAATCTTAAGTTTGATATTTACAAATCTGCTCCGTCACCGAGGGCGCCTAGCCCTTCCTCTGCCTAATTTTTTCATCCAGTTGCCTTTTTTTATCACAGATTTTTTCCCCTAAAATTGATTATTCTGAGTTTTTGCTGATTTCTTCCTGATCAATTGCAATGCGAGGATTCTCTTCCAAAGGTCAATGAATGGTTCCTCTTTAATTGTCTTTGCTTGGATTGAATTCTCTTCCAAAGGTCAAATGATTCCTCTTTACTTGTCAATGATTCCCCTACAAAAACAATTGTTAGGGTAGTTGATTGCTTGCTCTTTGTGCAATTATATTTGCTTGGAAAAATCTTAATTTGGTTTATTTTTATTTTCATTCTTTGAAAATTAGATTTAAATATCATTCAGCACTTTGATAGATTTTTTTACATCTTAAAGCAATTGTTATTAGCATATTGTTACTAGTCCTTGTAGATATTCAATTATCTATTTATGTGATTAGATATTTATTCATCACATTCTCTCTACACGTTAGCGAATTTTGTTTACTATGCATTGCATTTACTCTTTGTTTTATTGTGAATCAGTAGTATAATTAGTATCTAATCTTAAGAATGCTCCATTAACAACTTTGTTTTGTGTCGGCTGCAGGTAGGGTTGGGAAAATCCAACCCGACCCGTGTACTCAACCCGAACCCGACCCGACTATAGGTATGGTCAAGGTTTAGGCTTTTAACCCGTTTTGAATTTAGGGTCGGGTCAAACCCAACCCGCACAACCCGGCCAACCCAACTACAAATTATAATAAAAACTTATTATTATATTGTTGGTCTATTGTACTTATTTATACTATTATTATAATACATAATATGTTGAACCAAAGGTGATTAAACATAAATTTGGGCATAATTAAGATGTTTGGAGCATAGGTGTGATCACATATATTTTGCTTTGTAGTAAACATCTATTTTGAGATAATAGAGGATGATATCTTCAAGGTGTGGTTAATTTCTATATAGTTTAAATTCTTTTCTGTTACTCTTTTGGGTGTGGTGAATGAAATGAAAATATGTCATCTTTTATTGTATTTATTACCCATCATTTTTCCTTCAGAAGGATGCATCACACACTAGATTCAGCTTTGTGCAGGTGAAAGGCCTAACAATCATAATAAGTAGGTTAGGAACATGCAACCAGATAGGCAGATAATAAAACACAATGAGGGACAATTTTCGTAATCAAAAAATTATAACCAAGTGTCATTGGTTACTGAGGAGGGTAGGGCTACAAGTAGCCATAGAGAAGTAGTTACCGGAATTTTGAAATTAAGACATACTAAATAGCATGATCCTCTCTGGCCATCAAAGAAATGATTAATGTTTAACATGTTTTGTGTTTGTATGTGAGTTATCGAAAGCCAAGTGGACCGATCATGAGTAAATAAATGTTGAATGTATGTTTTGTTATCATTCTCTTAAAATGAAAGAAATGCAACACTACACCTCTAGGGTCTTCATTGATGGCTACTATAACAACATGTCAACTACAAATTAGCCAAAGAACCAAATATTATAAATTAATGTTGTAATGTATTTAATTTCTTTTGTGTTTGGCCTTTGCAAAGAGAAGGTATATAATTCGAGTCTAAACAAAATTTGAGGAAAAAAAGTAGGGTTACCCACATACCCGACCCGACTCAAGTTGGGTTAGGGTTTGGATTTTCGACCCGATTTAAAAATATGGTCGGGTCATAACCCGACCCAATTCCCAACCCTAGCTATAAGTTTGGGGTTGAGAAATACCTACCATCTATTCGACCTTTCATATCCTCTTCTCCACCTGCCTCCATTTCCTCTCCTCCTAGTAATTGAATTGCAGCTGCCAGAATATATACCTTCTTTAGATCTTCAGTTCTTTGAACCATTTGTGGTGACTCAGTAGATATTTCTTTCTATTATGTTTCATCCTTGCCCTATAATGTGCATTTTTAAGTAAATAAAGATCATTGTTTTATAGCATAACAATGGGAAGAAAGAATGATTATTTAGTTTAGTTGTTTATAATTTTGAGTTTATTTCTATGTTGAGAATTATATATTTTGCAGTCATGATTGATCGAATGTAATACAATTACATTAGCTGACAATATTTTTGCTCAGACTTGTCTTTATGTTTTATACTTCTACTTGTAGTTAGTCTTTTTTTTAATAAGTTTCTCTTAAGTTGCCTATAATATTGTATTAGGATTGGGGAATTCTGTGTTTACTGAAGTTAAATGTTTTTCATGGAAAATACTTTATTTACTATCTAACACATTAATTTCATGCACCAAGTTAACATTACATAGAGAGTTGGTTTTTGGGGGATGTTGCTTTTGATCTTTCCCTTATTGTTGAGGCTAACCTTCGGTTTTAATCTCCATACACTAGATGACTAGGTCACATCCAACTACATCATACAGGAGACAGTGAGCTAAAATGAAGGAAGGAGATGTTGGAGAAAAGGTGCATGGAGATGTTGAAGTAAATGTAAATGTGCAAGAAGAACAGAGACAAGAAATAGATCAAGAAACTAATGTCGTAGAGGGTGAACAAGAACATAATTATGCAGGAGAGGGGGAAGAAGAAGAAATTGAGGGGCAAGGAGTAGAGGATGAAACTTATTCTTTCTCTGGAGGCTCTATGGAAATTACTATTTTAAGCAATTATAAGACTCACGTTGCTAAGGACATCTGGAAAAGCAAGGTAAGTCAATTTAACTTTTAACCCTTTTAAGTCCTTTTATTATACACTATGTTTTTTAATAAAATTTATACTATTTTTTTTACAAGACCGTGGACCTCTACGATGTCTACAACATCATAAGAAGCTTATAGAATGGGATTTTCATGATAGCACAATAACTCCATTGATAGAGGCGAGTTGCTTGTATCCTCTGACATACGTATCTTACAAGGCCATCAACAAAATGTGGGTCTCTTCATTGGTCGAAAGGTGGTGTCCGGAGACCAATATTTTTCACATGCCATTTGGAGATATGACTATCACCCCTTGGACAATGTCCAACAATTAATAGGGATTCTGTAAGAGGACAAGTTGTGGTGACCCCTAATGTTACTGGTAACGAGTTGATTGATTTATATGTCAATGCCCTAGGGATTGACAAGGAAGAAATTGAAGAGCAATTGAGCAAATGTAAAGGAAAGGGCTTGATATTAGATATGTAAGATCTCTTAATTCTTTCATTTTAATTGTGTGAATTTGTGTGGTTTTGCTTGTTTGCCGGTTTGATTTGATTTTGGGGTTATGGGTTAGTTAATTATGACTTTAATAAGGTTTAATTTTATTTTTAAGAGTTTTAATGTCAAGCTTGATTTACCCAATTTTTATTGATTTAATGACATTTTCTCCTAATTTTTTCTTAATTAAGTGAGCGGACCCCGTCGTGGGACCCATGTCTGTGGGTAGACATGTGACCCATTAACCCTCTAATCTTCTATTATTTTATTTTAGTAGTTTTGGGTGTGATTAAATTTATTTTTTAGCCAAAAATAACATTAATTAGCCACTTAGGGCATTTTGACCAATTTTCCAGCCTAATAGTTCTTATTCCTTGCCTAAGACCCTTACTATATAAGGAAAAATATTAACCATTTGCTAAGAAGGGCTTTGTTAGAAGGGAAGAATTGCTCCCTATTTCCCAAAGGAACAACTTTGATTAATGTGAGTTTTCTTCCCTTAATCATCCATAATCTTTCAATTTTGGTCTTAATCACTTTTATCTTCATTTCTCCTATCTTGATTCTTGATTTTCTTCCATCAAAATCTTGTTTTAACCATAATTAGGTGATTTTCATTTTTAACCTAAAATGGCCTAGATCTACCTTCTTTCAAGTTGATTTAAGTCTGTTAGCTAATTTTAAGTAGGTTTAACTAAAAACCCTAATTTTGGGTAGGATTTCTTCAGGATTGAAGTTCTTTCGTGGATTCAAAGGCTTGTTAGAGGTAAGGGTTTTTTTTACCTTGAATAGTTTTTTCTTCATTGGAATGGATGATTATAGGTTTATTTAAGTTCTTGCTTCGTTTTAATGTTTAATGGTGATTTGTTAAAAGAATATGATTTATGGTTATTTTCCTATGAATAAGCATGAAAATGATTAGATCCATCATGTTCTAGGCTTAGATTTTGATTATGTGATGTTCTATTATGATTTTTGAATTTATATGGAATTTCAAATTATTTTCAAGTTGAATTTCGGAAGGTTGAAAACGAGCCAAAAAAGTGAACTGTTACATATGTTCAAACAGGCTAACAGGCATTCAAACGGCCAAGGATTAGAACGACATGTCTAGTTGATCAAACGGCTGAGTGTTCGAACAGCCTACCAGGGCATTCAAATGGCCAAATGGCAGAATGGTGGATATGGACATTTTTGTGGATTTTTTGGTCATTTCTTGTTCATTTCTCAGTATTCTAATTTTAATTACTGATGAGTTATGATTGCATATAAATGTCAATTGCATGTGAACTTTCTTTGGATTATAATTTAGCTTAAGCATGGTGATGACTATACTTGTCTGTGTTTAGCTTAATGTTCTACTTGTCTTAAATTCTTATTTCGATGATTTCTTCGAATTTACTCTATGATTCTAGTGGGTTATGGCCATGATAAATTATGGATGCTTGCACATGTCACATTGACTATAGGTGATTCATGTTCCACATGTTTTAGTTTAAGTATGAACACTACCATGTATGTATATCCTTGATTATACTTATATGATTTTATTTGTCACAAATAGACCATGTTACACACACATATGGACTGATTAGAGTATGCTTATTCATGCTTACATTCGTTAAACTTTGCTCATGTATGTATCATGTCACATGCATCATAAAAGTGCTTTATAAGCAACGATTTCCCGTGATTAATATATTGGATGAAATTGTATGCCAGATTAGCTGCTCGGAGGTTTATCGAATCGGTTTTACGCTCGAAAGGATGGGGTTTTCATTTTATGTCCCTTTGAAGACGGGATGCCTCCCCGGGTTGAGAAGAGTGGATTTGCTATATGAATTAAATTGATGTGTTATATGGACCCTGAGAATCCAGGATGGTATGCTCGTGTACACCGGCTTACCAGGGGCTACTCTAATTTTCCTTTTTAGGAATTCAAACCTTCCACGCAAGGAATTGTCCCAGGTGAGCAGTGGGTATTTTCCATGTTAGGGAACTTACCTAAACCACTCTAGATTTCTTTTTTAGGAATTCAAACCTTCCCCGCAAGGGATTGTCCCGGACAAGCGGGTTTGCTTGTTTTTCTTAATTGTGAGACATTCACCTAATAGTTGAAGTATGTGTATAAATGATAATGCTCATTGACATAGGGTGTGTAGGAACAATAATGTTTATGTTATACATGGTGTGTATGACATGATTATACTTGAACATATAGGAGGAAATGTGATTTGAAAAAATTGATTATGCAGGGTGAATGTGTAAATTGAGATATGACTATGCAGGGTGTGAATATTGATACTTGATTTATGCAGGATGTGAATGTTATAATGAGATTCATATGATTACATGTGATGTGTATATGTGTTATGAACTATGGGTGAACCTATAATGCACAAGTGGCATGAATATGTGTTTATGGAATGTGATTTATCTCATGATGCATAGGTTTAGAGAATGGCTATATGATGCATATTTAGATTTAGAATGCATATGGTGTTTTCATGAGTTTATATTCCGTTTAAAACCCTTGTTGAGCTAAGCTTGCCCCTCTTTGTTTGTGGTTTTGTTTTGGGGTTGCATGTTGTTCTATGAAGGTGCTTCGGATGAGCTCTACGTTGAGCATGAGGATGGATACGTACCATGAGAAGGGCTAGAGTTGTTGGGTTATGTTAGATTTTGTTTTTGACATGTTGAACTTATATTTGACTTACTTCACACTATGGATAGCTGGTGTTGGCTTTAGACTTGTGTAACCCTTGAGACTTGTGTAACCCTTGAGGCTGATGCTTTGAGTCGCAAAGCTTAGGGATAGGCTGCTCAATTATTAGCCCAAAAATGGAAATTGGTGGAGGAAGTGATAAACTTTCAACCCAGGTTACAGTTGGGAAACAAGAGTTCTCTTGTGGGCAACATGAAGGTGAAATCAAAATTAGTCGAACGCATTCTGGAGGCTCAGAAAGAAGATGAAGAAGTGCAAACTTTATTAGGATAACCCAACTTCAACAAAGGCTCTGATGGGAGAGTAAGATTTCGAGAAAGATTAGTGGTTCCGGCAATGCTTGAAGTAAGGCAAGATCTATTGTACGAAGCACATAAATCTCAGTATACCATTCACCTCGGCGGAACAAAGATGTATCAAGACATGAAAAGGATTTTTTGGTGGAATGGGATGAAAAGAGACATAGGAGAGTATGTCTCTAAGTGTTTAACTTGCCTGCAAGGTTGAAGCAAAGAAGGAAAGATATCAACTTCTGTGTGGGTGATCAAGTACTCTTAAAAGTTTCGCCAACCAAAGGAGTTATGAGGTTTGGAAACAAAGGTAAACTAAGTCCTCATTTTATAGGACTGTTTGAGATTTTGGATAAAGTGGGACCAATGGCTTATAGGTTGGCCTTTCCCCCTCAGCTTGACACCGTCCATAATATGTTCCATGTATCCATGCTCAGGAAGTATGTGAGAGACCCTTCTCATGTTCTCGACCAGTCAATTGTAGTCATAGAACCTGATTTATCCTTCAAAGAAAAACCGATCGAAATTTTGGACCATAAGGAACAAATTCTTCGGACAAAGATGATACCGTTGGTAAAGGTGTTATGACAACTCCACTCCTATGAGGAAGCGACATGGGAATTAGAAAGTGAAATACTAAAGAAATATCCAAAACTGTTTGAGAATTGAAAGGCTCAATTTCGAGGATGAAATTTCCTTATGGGGGGTAGAATGTAATGACCGTGAATTTCCAATAAGTTTTAGCCTCTAATCAGCTAATTTTGAATTTTTTAGTAATTTTAATTAGTTATTATTACGTGTTAAAGTTTTATAAGATTGTGGTAGAGCACAAAAAGATGAGTGTAATGGGTCTTGTAGCACTCAAATCGGACACTGGGGTCAAAAGTTATGGCCTCAATAAATGTGCCATATGGGCAGTACCCACTTTAAAAGTATAGGATAAGCTACCCATGTGCAATCTAGTTTTGTAGGGCTCGTTGATATGAGCCCAGCAGTACTAAAAACATGTGAATCGGAGTTCGGGAGAGAAAGATACACACGTTTAAAGTTTTTGGAATTTCAAAAAATAAAAAAAGAAAGGCTGACAAGCCAACCGCGCCAGCTAGCGTGACTGGAGGTTCCAGCAAAACCGGGCCTGCGTGATCCCGGGCCGACCATGCAACATGCAGCGGGTCTGCATGGCTGGTCCGCATCGCATGGGACCATGCCCGCATTGTCGCGCATCGCGATTGCGATGCACTTCGAAGTGCCGACACCTCGACGTGGGCTCAGGCGGCTTGAGCAATGCGAGTCACACATGCATCGCGGCCGCGTGATGCATGATAGTCGCATGCCATGTGGCACGTACGGCCCCACACATGCACACGTCTATAAATAGTGCTCTCAGGTGAATTTTTTTTCTATAGTTTCTAGTTTTACCACTTCTTTTACTCCGTTCTAAGCCATGTTACATCCAAATCAAGTCATTCAATAGACATTCTCCACTAAATTGAACGTTCTTGATGCTATGGTGGGGTCGACATTCGAGGCCTCTACAGTTACGAATTTATAACCAAGGCTTACGGTAGGGGGTTTAGAGTCTAAATGAGTGCTTAGTATAAAGTTTTATGAATAATTTTGCATGGCTATTTTTATGAGACTGATTTTAGGAAAATGTACTATGTGGTGAAGAGTTTTAGCTTGTTTTATGTTGTGTTTTGGTTATGGTCATGTGATGGGTAGTTCTTGGGCTTGAGCACACATAATTATGATAGTGTTTTGATGCCCGCCGAGATAAGTAATCAGCAAGTGGCATGCACAAGGTGGAGTATCATAGGAAAACTCCTTCCCTAAGTTGCCCTCGTTGCCCCATGAGCACAGGGTAGGCCGTAGGGTATCACAGCTTGTGGATGTGATGTGCTTCACAACTGTTTGATTTTCTGCATAATTTATCGTTGATGAAAGTTTCTACGAAAATACTACATAAGGGTTTTTTCAAAGATTTTCAAACTATATATGGAGTAGTAATCAGATAAATTAGCTGGAAAACTCTTCCTCTTTTACTTCTGCTAGTATTAATCCCTGTTGAGTCTAGGAGTGGGTGAGTATTTTTATACTCAGTAGATCATGTTAATATCTAAAGTAATGCTAAGGAGAAATTCATGAAATAATTGAAAACTTTATCTTTACCTTAAAATAATTTGTTTAGGAAATAGTTTCTAAAAAAAATAAAAAATCATCGGTTTATCCGATGACGATAAATCCAAAAGCCGTGATACCTAACGGCATTCCCCCCGACAGTTATGGGCCATTGAGAGGCTAAATAAGCGAAGAGTTTTCCCATGATGCTCCACACCCATGCATGCACTACACCAATTATTTTTCTCTGCAGGTATCAAGGAGCCATGCTCCAATAGCTTTTGGACTTTATACCAAATAACTATCTTTCATAATTCGGTACTTTTAGGACTTTATACCCAATAAATACTCTTCAAAGCAAATCAATATTATCCAGAAATGCACACAATAAAGCAACATATGCACAACATTTCATCGACATAATATTTTCGAGAAAATAACCCGAAAAAGTAGAACTGGAACAAGAACAGTTTAGAAAAAATAATTATACCGGCAGAGCATTAGTTTAGAGCTTATGACTCCCTACCTTGAACTTGAAGTGTAATTTTGTAATTGAAAAAGACCTCCAATAGAAAACTGACCCCACCACCGCGTTCGACACACTCGATTTAGCTGGAAATAGCTCTGGAACGGCTTAATTCGGAGTTAAACGACTGAGAACGGAAGAAAAGAGGGTTAGGGCGTGGTAGAGGAGAAAGATTTTCACTCGGGTAAGTGATACGGGTTCGGAATTCATAGCCGACCCGTGGGTGAAGAGAAATGAGAGTGCAATGCGTGGAAACCACGCGTCGCGCACATAATCGCCGTGTGGATGCGTGGGACGTACGCGTCGCATTTGCACTCCTCACGAAGCCCGCCCGCCATGCGGGCCCACGAATCGCGCGGGCATCCCCTGCAAGGCGGGGCCCCCACTCGGCCCCATGCATCTGCATCAACATTGCGAATGCACCGTGTGCCGCATTGCAGATGCGCAACTGATGCAATTTCGGCGTCAGCCTCCCATAAATAATTTTTTTTTATTTTTTCACATTCTAAAACTTCAAACAACGATATCTTTTGAACCACATGTCGGAATCGTGCGATCTTGGTACCAATGGACTCGTATCGACGAGCCCTTCAAAACAAGACCACTCATGGTAGGTTTTACTATAGTTTTATAGTTGGTCCCGTCAATGAGTTACGCTTCTCAAGGCCGTTACTTACGGCCTTGATGTCTGGTTCAAGTGATTCAAGGACCATTATACTCATCTTTTTGAGCTTATCACAAACCTTTTAAAATTATATCTAAAACATTATTTGCTAATAAAAATATACTAAAAACTCTATTATTAGTTTTAAAAACTTACCCAAAAATCAGGGTTGTCACAATCTACTAAGGAAATTTTGTCCTCGAAATTGAACTCGTTAATCTTCAAAAAGTTCTGGATATTTCATCAACATTTCACTTTCCAACTCCCACGTTGCTTCCTCAGTACAATGGTGCTGCCATAATACTTTTACCAATGAAATCCTTTTTGTTCGTAGTATCTATTCCTTACAATCTAAATTTTGATCGGTTTCTCTTCAAAGGATAAATTAGGTTCTAGGGTGAGAGTTGTATGATGCAAGACATGAGAGGGGTCTCGCACATATTTTCAGCGCATAGATACATGAAATACATTATGAACGTTGTCTAGCTGAGGGGGCAAAGCCAATCTATAAGCCATTGGCCCTACTTTGTCCAAAATTTCAAACGGCCCTACAAAACGAGGATTTGGCTTACCTTTAACACTGAATCTCATAACTCCTTGAGTTGGTGATACTTTTAGTAGCACATGATCACCTACACAGAAGTCAAGGTCTTTCCTTCTCTGATCGGCATAGCTCTTTTGTGGATTTTGAGTTGTCATTAATCGATTCTTGATAAGCTTTACCTTATGAGCACACTACTGCAAGAACTTTGACTTTACTAATTTTCTCTCTCCCACTTCACTCCAACAAGTTGGGGATCGACAAGGTCAACCATAAAGAGCTTCATACAATGCCATGCATATACTGGAGTGATAACTATTATTATAGGCGAATTCAATCAATGGCAAGTTCTCATCCCAATTACCCTTTCAATCTATAGTGCAGACTCATAGCATATCTTCTAAGGTCTGAATAGTTATTTAAGACTGACTATCTGTTAGCGGGTGGAAGGTTGTACTAAATTTGAGATTAGTACCTAACTCATCTTTAAGTCTTTGCCAAAAGTGCGAAGTGATTCGACTATCCCGATCTGAAATGATTGATAATGGTACACCATGTCGACTCACAATTTCCTTTATGTACATTCTTACCAAAGCATTTAACGATTGCATCTTCTTTAACGGAAGAAAATTAGCACTTTTGGTAAGTTGATCCACTATAATCCAAATAGATTCATGACTTGTTGATGTCCTGGGTAAGCCCATATTCTCAGTTGATTGTACCTTGATCTTAAATCTATCTTTGAGAACACTTTTGCTTCTTGCAGCTAATCAAACAAATCATCGATCCTGGGTAAATGATACTTATTCTTTATGGTTACAGAGTTAAGTATCCTATAATCTATATATAATCTTAAGGATCCATCTTTTTTCCTTACAAAGAGAATTGGAGCTCCCCAAGGTGAAACACTGGGTCTTATAAATCCCTTATTTAATAATTCATGTAATTGACTCTTTAATTCTTTTAACTCTGTAGGAGCCATACGATAGGGTGCTTTAGAGATAGAATCTGTTCCTGGTACCATATCAATATTAAAATCTATTTCTCTTTTAGGTGGTACCCCAGGGAGTTCATTTGGAAACACATCTAGAAAGTCCTTTACTACTTCAATATCTCTTAGATGCCTCTGAAATCACACTAGCGAGATATGCTTGACATCCCTTGAAGATCAATTGTCGTGCCTTCACAACGGAAATGATACATACTCCTAAAGAATCTTGATTTCCATGAAAAGTAAAAGTTTTCTCTCATTTCTTATGAAATATAACTTTTTTCCTCTTACAATCTACTAAGGTCTCTTTTTCAACTAACCAATCAATTCCTAATATGACATCAAAGTCTGTCATACTTAAGAGTATAAGATTAGCCTTCCATTCTTGGTTTTCTAATGACATAGACACATCTTGGAGAAATTTCTAGGCTATAAAAGTTTTTCCCATAGCAGTTGACACTTCTAAAATGCAACCTAGTTCTATAACTGGATAACTAGTACTTAAAGTAAAATAATAGGAGATAAAATAATGTGTCGATCTTGGATCTATCAAAACTTTAGCAATCTTATCCAAAATTAGAAGTGTACCTTGTATAACTCATCTTGATGTTTGAGCTACTTCTGCAATGATAGCATAGACCTGCTCCTGTGCCTTAGGCTTCTGCTCCATCTTCATTTCTTCTATTTTTCTTCTTAGGGCATTCCTTGATCTTATGCCCAACATCCCTGCACTCAAAGCATCACTTTTCAAATAAGTAACAGATTCCTGGTGGATGAAATCGGTTACATTTGGAACATTTCTCTACTTTCTTTTCCCCTTGAGTCTAGGTTGGCATTCTAGAGGTTCTCTGAAATTTTTGATTTGTATTCTGGGTAGGGAATGTCACTTTCCTCTTCCGGTTTTCAATTTTAGAATTGTTGCTTTGTTGCGGTCCTTACTTTCTGCTAGAAACTCATAATATTCTTGTTCCATCAAAGAGGCCAATTCCATAGCTCTGATGAGAGTAGTAGGTTAAAATCCTACTATTCTACTATGGAGTCCATTATTCAGACCTCTAACAAAAATTTTAGAGCTTTCTTTAACTCTATAGGACACACTTTAGGAGTAAAGAGCTGCACAAACTTATTTTCATATTGAAATATTGTCATGTTTCCTTGTTGAAGGTCCAAGAATTCTTTTTCTTTCTTTTTCTGAACTTGAGGTGGAAAATATTTATTATATAATACTTCTTTGAACTCTTCCCACTTGATATTCTCCTTGTGAGGGAATAAATTTGTTTCTGCAGATGGCCACCAAAAGGCTGCTTCTCCTGTCATCGCAAAACTGGCTACATCCACTTTCCTATTTTTCGGAACTTTCATTGCCTTAAAAATTCTTTCAACCTCGAATGTCCATTTTTCGGCTACTTTCGTCCATCCACTCCTGAGAATTCTGGTGCAATTTTCTTAAATCGCTCAAGCAAATTGTCCTTTTCACTATGACTACTTTTAGCCACATCCACTGAGTTGCTTAAACGATTAGGGCTAGGCTAAAATCCTTGAGTTTGTAGATGTTGGGTCATTCTTTGAATTTTAAATCAAGCAGATTATACATTTGATTTTCCGGTGCCCTTACACCCTATAGGGTCTTCTTTGAACGAATCTTCATCTAAAATCTAAATCAAAGGTGGGGAGTTTGAAATATTTATCACTTCATGGACATCATCATCCTTAGCATTTAAAGTAGGTTCATTTGAAGTTGAAGCTTCTGCCTTTGAGGTTGTCTTGCTCTTTTTTTTCTTCTTTGGATGGCAAGGGCTTCTTTTTGGCAGCCATGTGGTAGAGAGAGCCTGCAATAAGTGTCAGTTTTTATTTTCCCATCACTATTTTATAATTGTCAAAACAAAACATAACATTAGTAAAATCATCAAAATTAAATAGTAGTTATTTGTGTGACTAATCATAACTATTACTCTACCACAGTGATTCTTAGGCTCCGATACCAAATGTGACAGCCGCCATTTTACAATGATATAATTAACATCGTTATTCCGTCTGACACATGTAAATTATATTCACGTGACCGAACGTAATGGTTGTCAGTGCATATAACAGACATAAAATTACACATAACATCAAAATTAAATAGTAAAAAACATCGGAGTAATAGTACATCCAAAAAAATTATGTGTGTGTGTGTGTCTATATATATATATATATATATATATATATATATATATATATATATATATATATATATTACTCTACCATAGTGATTCTTAGGCTCCGATACCAAATGTGACAACCGTCATTTTACAATGATATAATTAATATCGTTATTCCATCTGATACGTGTAAATTATATTCACGTGACCGAACGTGATGGTTGTTAGTGCATATAACAGACATAAAATTACACATAACATCAAAATTAAATAGTAAAATACATCGGAGTAATAGTACAACCAAAAAACATTATGTGTGTGTGTGTGTGTGTGTGTGTGTATATATATATATATATATATATATATATATATATATATATATATATATATATATATATATATATATATATATATATATATATATATATATGAAGTTACAGAGCATGGTAAAATTATATTTTTACATGCTTGAGATCACTGTGTGTAGATCTCATAGTTATACAAAATTTGAGACATATTTTGCCTTCACATATTAGTCACAAAAATAATTACAGACTATATATGGAGTAGTAATCTAATAAATTAGTCGGAGAACTCTTCTTCTTTTACTCCTGCTCCGATATTAATCCCTGCTCAGTCTGGGAGTGGGTGAGTATTTTTACACTCAGTAGGTTGTGTTAATATCTAAAATAATGCTACGGAGAAATTCATGAAATAATTTAAAACTTTCTTTACCTTAAAATAATTTGTTCTGGAATAAAAAAAATAAAAAACCGTTGGTTTGTTCGATGACGATAAATCGAATAAAGTCGTGATACCTAACGACGTTTCCCCCCACAGTCATGGGGCATCGAGAGGCTCAATAAGTGAAGAGCTTTCCCATGATGCTCCAAACCCATGTGCACGCCATACCGATTATTTTTCTCTGTAGGTATCAAGGAGCCATGCTCCGATAGTTTTTGGACTTTATACAAAATAACTATCTTTCATAATTCAGTAGTTTTTTGGACTTTATACCAAATAAATACTCTTCAAAGTAAATCAATATTATCTAGAAATGCGCACAATAAAGCAACATGTGCACAATATTTCATCGACATAATATTTTTGAGAAAATAACCCGAAAAAGCAGAAATGGAACAATAACAGTTTAGAAAAAAATAATTATACGGACAGAGCATCAGCTTAGAGCTTAAGACTCCCTTTCTCGAACTTGAAGTTTAATTTTGTAATTGAAATAGACCTCCAACAAAAAAACCGACCCCACCACTGCGTCCGGCACGCTCGATTTAGTTGGAAACACCTCTTGAATGGCTTAATTCAGAGTAAAAACGGCTTAAAACGAAAGAAAAGAGGGTTAGGGCATGGTAGAGGTGAAAGAATTTCACCGGGGTAAGTGATACGGGATTGGAATTTATAGTTGAACCCGTGGGTGAAGAGAAATGAGCGTGTGACGCGTGGAAACCACGCATCTCCCGCATGATCATCATGCGGACGAGCAGGACGGGTGCATAGGGTGGTCGCGTTGCACGATACGGGACCACCATGCGGCCCCATGTGTCCATGTCAGTAATGTGGATGCATCGTGCACCGTGTTGCTAACGCACGGCTGATGCAATTTTTGCATCAGTCTGTGTCATCCCCTTATAAATAATATTTTTTATTTTTTCACATTCTAAAACTTCAAACAATGATATCTTTTCAACCACACGTCGGAATCGTGCGATATTGGTACTGATGGACTCGTATCGATGAGCCCTTTGAAACAAAATTGCTCATGGGTAGATTTTACTGTAGTTTTACAGTAGGTCCCGCCCATGAGGCATGCTTCTCGAGGTCATTACTTGCAGCCTCGATGTCCGATTCAAGTGATTCATGGACTATTATACTCGTCTTTTAAAGCTTTACTACAAACCTTTTAAAATTTTATCTAAAATATTATTCTACTAAGAAAAATATAGTAAAAACTCTATTATTAGTTGTAAAAATGTACCAAAAAGTCAAGGTTGTGACAGTTGGGCAAGTCGGCGACCCATCTAGTCCGCACATTGCTCAGCTAAGGTTTGCGTATTTGTTTACATGCTTAACTATGCATTGCATCTCATGAAATTAGTCACTAAGAAATTTATTGTCAACCATTTTAAAATTCAAAAATTGACCAACTAAAAATTTCTTACTATTTGCATTGTCAGCAAGATTTTTGGCCTCCCATTGATCCTAGAAGTTTTTAATTGACCCTAATCCTTGATAGAGGTCAAACAAAGAGTCTGACATTGCATTCAGAATATGTTCCTTGCATACATAATCATCTTTCTCCCATTTCGTCCTCTTTCAGGCTTGAGCAATTGTTTCACTTCCATATTCAGCGGGTTTTGGAGTAGTAAGGACATATGCAATCTTTAGTGTGGTGAGGAGAAATTGAAGTTTCATTTACCAAAATAGGAAATTTCCTTCATCAAAACAATCAAGCTTTATAAAACTCTCAGTCATATGACGAAGAGGTATAGCTGCATAACTATTCTCCACGGAAAAAAAATTATTATTTTTAGATTGTGAGATTTTGATGGTGGCTGATGAAGAACTTCTTCTTGCTTCTGACTAAAATGTGGAGTTTGATACAGAAAATGCATTGCAACACTTTGCTTCAAGGTGTGATACACTATCCTAAAAAATTATTGTTTTTAGATTGTGAGATGTTGATAATGGCTCAAGAAGAACTTCTTCTTGCTTCTAACTAAAATGTGGAGTTTGATACAGGAATTGCATTGCAACACTTTGCTTCAAGGCGTGATCACTATCCTAAAAATAGTACTTGTCCCCACCAATTGTAGACATTGGCGTGTAATTGTGATCTCCACAAATTTGTTCTCAAGATACAATGAAGCCTATTTTCTTTGTATGCAAATCACACTTTTGAAGATCAATCTTTGAATACCTACGAGGTATTTTATATATCTCAATGAGAATAGTTTTTCTCCCTTTGAAAAGTGCTAAAACTTCTCTGTTTTTGCGAATCCCATATCCCTTTGATAAGGTGATTTTCAAAATTGAAAAGTAACTAAAAAACGGTTCTTATAAGTGTTTTCATAACTGATTTTTATATATTTATTTATTTTCATTTTGAAAATATTCTAACATAGTTTGCCCTCTAGGTAGCAAATCCCCTCTTTGTACCATGTTTGGATCTCTATGTGGCATGGTCACGGGGCTCTTGTCACGAAATTGTTCAGAAAAACATTTTTGTATGATGCATGCCAAAAATTAGTCACGAAGTTGGTCATCAATGATAGCTTTTCATTGTCAAACTAATCCTCTGATTTTTTGTAAGGGAAAAAAATCAAGACAATCTCATTTTAGTTTTCCTCAGGCAGCTTTACTGATGATATATTTTGCTAAAAAAACACAGTTCTATTCTTCTTGCTCATTTACAAAAGGAACAAAAAATGATTGCAAATGATATAAAGAATAGAGAAACGAAGCTAAACCCACATTTCAGAGTTTATCGACCACTCGGCGAAGGTGTCATTTGGAGCACCACAGGATCCATAAGAATATGTATCACACATTTCTCTTTTGCACAAATTATAATATCCTGAATCTTTACATTAAAAGAATTGTAACTTTAGGACCAAAACTCTAGGCTCTATGGCTATTAGATTTCACAAGAAATTTAACTATGAAAGTAAACAACTTCAAGAGTTAGGACTTGTGGGTAAAATGAAAGAAGCATTATCAATTACTAACCGGCAACGTTAGTTTTCCCTAACCTCCATGTCTCACCATAAATATCGGATAGTATATATGACCAATATACATGTCCTAGCCTACATATTCTACTTTGATTAGACCAATCAAACATGATTAATATATGGATTAAAGTAAAACCCTTCAAAAATAGGAAGATGAATAAAGAAGGATAGAAAGAAAGAAAAAACAACTAAGATAGATAATAAAATAAAAGATTCAATGAACAATTCAAACTGTTTTAAATAGAACATTTGAATGAATAAATTAACTAACTGCAAAACATAAAATTCATAGACATGTAAGAGGAGAGCAACCTGAGGGGAAAAATATTACTGAAGTAAAGGAATCCAAAACCTACATAATCACCCCCTTTTGCATCCTCATAACACAAGAGGAAGCAATATCTTTGTAACTGATTTTAAAAATTATGGCCCTAAATACAGTGTAAGTGTAACCAGCAGAACATAGTAAAAAAAACCAGGAGGAACCAGCGTGATGAAATGATATTCCTCCATGATTAGTATCCACATATATATAAAGTCAGATTTATATTAGGACAGCAAATTTAATGAGATCATTATGAAATTCATTTTAACTCTACTCTTTAAGCATCCCCATGGACCCTGCCCAGTAGGCTAGCTTGCTGCCCAATACCCAATGGTCACACCCAAAGGTAGAAATTGCTGTCTATCCCTGTTTCCCAAATTTGACAGTTGATTAATGTGAGGAGAATATATACAACGTTAATAAGGAGAATACGCACAACTATGATAGATTTAAAAATAAGGAGAATAAGCACAACTATGATAGATTTAAAATAAGGAGAATACGTACAACTATGCCAGATTTAAAAATGACTATGCCAAAGACTAAGATTCTTATTCGTCCTGCTAATAAAAAAGGCAAGGTTTGGCACTATTCCTATGACTCTATGAGATATACATGATAAATTGCCTTAAAACCTATGCATGGCTACCTCCAGTAAAAGAATAATTCTGGGACTCATTGACTGCATTGACCAACTAAACAACATTCACTACTGAAAGTGTTCAGCCATGGACAAACATAACCTGTATAAACCCTACCACAAGGTTCTATTAAATCGGTCATATGCCATCATAAATAGCAAACCTTGCCATCCAATTATAATTCTTGATCACTAAGAACACTCAGCCAAAAATATGAAGAGAGAATTTTTGTTAAAAATAAAGATTTTCTTTATTAATTAAATAATGATATGAACAATTACAAAGAATGAGTGATACAAAAATGCACATTTACACTTGACATGATTGATGATTATGTAGAAATGGGCTAACAAGCATGTATCCAATTGGATGGCCAAAACAGATGCCGTGCAAAGCCAACTCTCACGACCCTCTGTTGTGCCTTTTCTATGCCGTAAAGAATCCCCTCATGGTTGCCGCCGGGAAGCCTGTAACGTCGATTGACTTCGATGAAGGCCGCGGCGGTGAGTAGGCTGTCAGAGCCGGCATTGTGCCCGGTCCCGATCCGCTCAATTCTCAAGACCTTCGCCATCCTCTCTAGGCTGATCTCCCCTCTTGACAGTTCCGGGCAGCCCCTCACCATGTATTTGAGATCGAAAAAAGCCCCAAGAATGTTCTTGGACTCGGCCCAGAAGCCCTCAAGGGTGGGAGGGAGAGGCGCTTCGCCACTGAGCATCTTCACCAAATACCCAATATCGTAGAGAGCATGAAAGAAGACGAAGCAGAGGTGTCCACGGAGGGGGAGCAGAAGCTTATTCAGAAGAAGAAACCCAAATTCCCTGGAGTCGATCCCCTCCCTGCGGTTCTTCACAAAATCAATCCCACTCTCTTTCAGCTTCTCCACCGAGACGGACGAATGCGGGTGCCGGTTCGCATCAAAATCAGAGAAATTGAACTCCCACGTAGGCCCTTGGTCGGGGAAGACGCCGTGCTGGTTGAAGAGGGTGAGGCCCAACTGGACGACGTTCATGGTGTCGACGTTGTTCTTCATGTCGCCGTAGCGGAGGGCCTCCGGGGCGGCACGGGGGGTGTTCCACAGGAACCCGGGGAACTCTGTGTCGACGGCAATGAATGGGAAGGAGGCAGAGTACTTCAGCATCAGACCCAGCTCCTCCAGAAAATTTGCCCGCCACACCTGACGGATTTCACGTCGTTCCATTCTCGTTCCAGATGGAATCAGCAGGAGCAACTCGCAATGCGATGAAAGCCGCGATCAGAACGAACCAGCAATTGCAAGAGGAGAAGATGAGGACGAAGATTGGAGGAAGGGCTTTTGGTTTGGAGCGACAGCAACAGGGGACGAGTGGAAGGAGATACGTTGCGCGATCATTTGATTCATTTCTTGATTCTCTCCTCTGCTGGAAGGCGGTGGGAGTCTCAACGGCTATTTTCTAATTGTATTATGCGTGCTGTGAAATTGAACCGGACCAGCTGTCGGATTGGAACAGATCACTTTGCCAGGTTGGTCATCCGGGTCGTGTGATTTTGCGAACTTCTCCGAGCTGAATTCGTAGGGCCGGCCCTATTCGAACTAGACCCAAGAAATAAACGGATAATTTAAACCCAAATAATTACGTTTTCAAATGTGGATAAGAAGTCACACCCAGTTAGTGAGGGCCGCCTGGGAAGATTGCTGGCCTGTCATAGCCGCGACGATCTCTTGTGTGGATTGTGTGACATTGGCGAGGGTATCCGTGAGACGTTGAAACCAGTCTGCCCAACGGTATGTGTCCGTTTTCCGCTTAAGGGCTTGGGCGTCCAATTTGCGTTGATGATCGACGACGTTCAACTAAAGGTATGAGACCACCGTATTCGAGGGTTCAATAGCAGAACTAGAAGCTACTTTTTTTGGCATCCACTCATAGCTATGATGAAGCATTGGCGCAGAAAAACCTGGCTTTGATACCAATATTGTAACCCTTACGGTTATAAGGTGAAATTAAAGAGAGAGTGTATGTGGAAAAGAAGAAGGAGAAGAGAATTAGGGACGGACAAAGATAAATTAACTAGACTAATTTACTTCTCAAAATTCGTAACTAATGACTGTGGAGGAGTACATGATTTATAGGCTCCAGCCTTTTCTAATTAGGAAGCAAATCTAAACTAGGAAAGCAATAACAATAAGAATTTTACCTTTAATAAGCAATTCCAAACTAGGAAAGCAAACATAAAGTAAGTCATACTTATATAAAGAAAGTCCTAATTAAATCATAATTCGAAATCATAATACTACCAGTTCGACCAGGAGCTAATATTCCGGAAACCATCACTTTACGCACATGTTTGCCCCGATGGTCCCACTTGTGCCTCCTCTTGCACACACAAATCAGTTGTCGCATCATAACATGCATGCTCAGGGGCCCTCTCATATCGCGCCAACCCCTTATCCTCTGGCTTACGCCCCACTTGTTGATCACCTCGATGTTGCCAATGCTTTTATTGAGGAGACAACTTACCATGACCGTGTAGGTCACCCTAGTGGGCGTGGCCTCATCGACTACCCTTATAGACCTGCTCATCCTCACCAAAACCTTGCTATTCAGGCTTGGCCGATTTGTGTCACTTTTTCAATCTTCAAAGGCGACGACCCAAATGAATGGGTTTTTTGGGCAAAGCATTTCTTTAACTTCCATCGCTCTCTAGTTCACGAATAGTGCAAATTAGCTTCTTTTCAAAATGGAGGGTCGTGCTATGCGTTGGGTTAACCAGTTCTTTGCTCAGCACCTGGATGCTACTTGACTTGAGTTTATGCATGTTCCTTCTTCGTTTTGGCCAGATTCCTTATCACAATTTTAACAATTTGTTGCCTCAGGTTCACCAACGGGCATCAGTCCAGGACTACCAGGTTGAGTTCGAGCGCTTGGTGAACAGTGTGCACAGATAGCCTAAGCATTCCCTTATTGAAGTCTTTGAAGCTGGTCATAAGCCTCATATTAAGCTGAATTACATACATTCCCATGCATCTCTTTGACAGAAACGATGCATATGGCTCGTGTCTGTGAGAAGTTAAACCAGCTCGGTCGTTCTACTTTCTCTCGTCCATCGGCTTCTTCCCTTCCGTCTAGCCCTATTCCATCTTCTGATCTGCCATGTGTGGCCATCTTGCAAGTACTTCTGCATCTACTCCTCCTCTTACTCGTCTTACTCCTCAAATGACCGATCATCATTCTAAGGGTTTATGTTATAATTGTGATGAGAAATATACCTATAGACATTGTTGCTTGACTCAGAAATTATTTATGATTGATGAGTGTTTTGACGAGGACTTAGTGGAGGATAATAGTGATGATTCTGATGAGCTTGCCTTTGACATTGTCGAGGCATGTGATATGGAGATTACCCTCCAAGCATTTGCATGTACTTATAGTCCACACACTATGCATATTAAGGGCTTGATTAAGAAACAACCAACCTATGTTCTATCATTAATGATCGCATTGCTAGTTGCCTTGGTTATCCTATTAAAGACTCTGAAACTTTTGATATGTTGAATGGCGATATAAGTCATCTCAAGAGTTGCGGTGCTTGTTCCAAGGTTGAATTATTATTACAGGGTCAGACATACACTATGAATCTATTTATGCTTCCTAGCTACTAAGGGGGCCGATGTTGTTCTCGGTGTTCAATGGCTTGAGGACTTAAGTCTTGTTTCTAGGGACTTCTGCCATATGAATATGGATTTCAGTTATGGGGGTAAGCCGGTGTGTATCACTACTCATCCACATAGCTGCCTCTAGTCTGCTAAGGCAATAAAGACTCTTTCTCATTATTATTGTCATGGCTTCTTGTTACAGCATTGCCCTTCAGTTGAGGTTCCCCAACCCGACGATACTCCACCTGCCTTAGCTACTCTCTTAGATGAGCATCAGTCCATCTTTGAGGAACCAAAGGACTTATCACCAGTCCGTTCTTATGACCATTGGATTCCTATTCAGCCTAGTGCTCCTCCCGCTAATATCCGCCCATACCACTATATGCATTCCCAGAAGACAGAGATTGAATGTCTGGTTCACAAGATGATATCTTCTAGCATTATCCGGCCTAGTCAGTCTTCTTACTCTCTTGTCCTCCTTGTCAGCAAGAAGGATAGTTCATGGCACTTTTGTGTGGACTATAGGGCTTTTAACCTTATTACTTTAAAGGATAAGTACCCTATTCCCATTATCGAGGAGTTGCTTGTTGAGTTATCTGGAGACCAATTCTTTTTGAAGTTGGACCTTCATTCCGGTTATCATCAGATCCATATGCATCCTGACGATATTTCTAAGATGACTTTTTGTACTCATGATTGGCATTATGAGTTCTTAGTCATGCCCATTGGGCTTACTAATGCCCCCACTACCTTCCAATGCTTTATGAATGATGTCTTCCGGAGTTATCTACGTCACTTTGTTTACGTTTTTTTTTTTATGATATCTTGATTTATAACCCTACTTGGGAGGACCACTTATAGCACCCGCATTCTATTTTCACACTCTTCCATAAGCACCGACTCTTCTTGATGCGGTCCAAGTGATCTTTTGGTTGCCAACAGGTTGAGTATTTGGGACATTATTTCAACCCACAGCTCTGCCACCAACACAAGGAAGATTTATGTTGTTCGGGATTGGCCTCGCCCTTCTACTCCACATGTATCACGTGGGTTTCTTGGCCTTGCAAGTTACTATAGGCATTTCATCTCTTCTTATGAGATCTTTATGAAATTCATTTTAACTATACTCTTTAAGCATCCCCATGGACCCTGCCCAATAGGCGTAGGCTACCTTGCTGCCAATATCCAATGGTCACACCCAAAGGTAGAAATTGATGTCTATCCCTGTTTCCAAATTTATTAGAAAGCATTCAAAACGGATGACAAATCAAATTATCTTTGAGACTTTGACAGTTGATTAATGTAAGGAGAATCTATACAATGTTAATATACCAACTATGTATGATTTAAAAATAAGGAGAATCTGTACAACTATGATAGATCTAAAAATAAAGAGAATATGTACAACTATGCCAGATTTAAATATAAGGAGAATATGTACAACTATGCCAAAGACTAAGATTCTTAGTCGTCCTGCTAATAAAAAAGGACGACTCCTGTAAAAGAACAATTCTGGGACTCATTGACTGCATTGACCAACTAAACAACATTCACTGCTGAAAGTGTTCAGCCAATTGACCAAATAAACTGGTTCAGCCATATATGGACAAACATAACCTGTATAACCCTACCACAAGGTTCCATTAAATCGGTCATATGTCATCATAAATAGCAACTCTCACCATCCAATTATAATTCTTGATCACTAAGAACACTCAGCCAAAAATAAGAACAGAAAATTCTTGTTAAAAATAAAGATTTTCTTTATTAATTGAATAATGATATGAACAATTACAAATAATGAGTGCTACAAAAATGCGCATTTACACTTGACATGATTGATGATTATGCAGAAATGGGCTAACAAGCATGTATCCAATTGGATGGACAAAACAGATGCCGTGCAAAGCCAACTCTCACGACCCTCTGTTGTGCCTTTTCTATGCCGTAAAGAATCCCCTCATGGTTGCCGCCGGGAAGCCTGTAGCGTCGATTGACTTCGATGAAGGCCGCGGCGGTGAGTAGGCTGTCAGAGCCGGCATTGTGCCCGGTCCCGATCCGCTCAATGCTCAAGACCTTCGCCATCCTCTCTAGGCTGATCTCCCCTCTGGACAGTTCCGGGCAGCCCCTCACCATGTATTTGAGATCGAAAAAAGCCCCAAGAATGTTCTTGGACTCGGCCCAGAAGCCCTCAAGGGTGGGAGGGAGAGGCGCTCCGCCATTGAGCATCTTCACCAAATACCCAATATCGTAGAGAGCATGAAAGAAGACGAAGCAGAGGTGTCCACGGAGGGGGAGCAGAAGCTTATTCAGAAGAAGAAACCCAAATTCCCTGGAGTCGATCCCCTCCCTGCGGTTCTTCACAAAATCAATCCCACTCTCTTTCAGCTTCTCCACCGAGACGGACGAATGCGGGTGCCGGTTCGCATCAAAATCAGAGAAATTGAACTCCCACGTAGGCCCTTGGTCGGGGAAGACGCCGTGCTGGTTGAAGAGGGTGAGGCCCAACTGGACGACGTTCATGGTGTCGACGTTGTTCTTCATGTCGCCGTAGCGGAGGGCCTCCGGGGCGGCACGGGGGGTGTTCCACAGGAACCCGGGGAACTCTGTGTCGACGGCAATGAATGGGAAGGAGGCAGAGTACTTCAGCATCAGACCCAGCTCCTCCAGAAAATTTGCCCGCCACACCTGACGGATTTCACGTCGTTCCATTCTCGTTCCAGATGGAATCAGCAGGAGCAACTCGCAATGCGATGAAAGCCGCGATCAGAACGAACCAGCAATTGCAAGAGGAGAAGATGAGGACGAAGATTGGAGGAAGGGCTTTTGGTTTGGAGCGACAGCAACAGGGGACGAGTGGAAGGAGATACGTTGCGCGATCATTTGATTCATTTCTTGATTCTCCTCTGCTGGAAGGCGGTGGGAGGCTCAACGGCTATTTTCTAATTGTATTATGCGTGCTATAAAATTGAACCGGACCAGCTGTCGGATTGGAACAGATCACTTTGCCCGGTTGGTCGTCTGGGTCGTGTGATTTTGCGATCTTCTCCGAGCTGAATACGTAGGGCCGGCCCTATTCGAACTAGACCCAAGAACTAAACGGATAATTTAAACCCAAATAATTACGTTTTGAATTTAAATCCAAATCACTAGGTTGGGTTCGAATTTCAGATAACCCGATTAAATTTTGTACTCTTTTTTGTTTTAATATATAAGTAGCTTTTAAAATTTTCTTGATGAGTAAGAGATGCCAAATAATTACATAATTGTATATTAAAAAAAAAGCTTTTTAAATTCTGAACAAGTAGGGTCACGTTGGCTAAAGGTTACTATTTCTTAATGGGTAGCGACTTTGGTTTTCCAATATCTGAGTCACCTGACAAGAAATACTCGGTGAAATCACTACCAAGAGAAAATGGGCTCACTCGTGCTAACAAGAACTAGTGTGTGCACCATTGCTTAGATCAATGATTCTTGTGACGTGAGATTAAATCCCTTCTAAAAAGTACTTAATAATATAGTTTTTCCATATTACCTAGCGGAAGAAGTGAATATTCTATATTCCTTAATTTTTTACAAAAATGCCAGTATACCTAGACTTACTCATTATTTAAAGAAATTGGACAAAAATACCCCTGGGTTAGGGTTTTATATCGTTAAACCTATTACACCGTCAGATTTACACACAAATGACCACACCGACCGACGATTTCGACAGTCCGATCAATGAGAAGTGAGTACGCAATGTGAGTTCCGATTTCTAACCTATCCCATCGACGATTTCCAAAAACCGATAGTCGATTTCCAAAGTGTGATCAATGAGACGAGAAAAAACTCCGCAACATGCAGTTTTTGTTCTTTCCAACAAGCGATCTTGAAATTTTCCTCCCCTAAGCGAGTTTCGGTCATGAAGTGATGTTCTGTCCGAGTATATACTAACGTGGTCCCGGTAAAGCAGTAAACTTTGGCGAAAAACACCGACCAATCGAGGGGTTAATCTAGCTCTAATAAATTTTTGTGGTAATGACTTTCTCTTGCTCTAAATCGTATGTTCGTATACACGATTTGGCATATATCATGTTATGGAACACACGATGTAGTTAGTAATTCATCCCCTCAGTAGCTTGTCGTGTTATCAAGTATATGATATGTAATATATCATGTTATCGATAATACGATATACGATATAGATACCATCAAGTTGATCAAGAACTACGAGAAAGTGTCTGATATATGATAGACGTTGAAGAGCACACTAAGCAGCAAAAGAACGAGGAAGTTGCTATGGTCCCGCACAACTACCTTGATCTACAGACCGTGTTCAATACAGAAATTTTATAGGTTGAGATCAAGAGACCATTTAGGACTTCTTGGCTCATCCACACAAGGAATGGCCCATGGTGACACTTCTCCACATTGATTATGTGTCTCTGCTTAGATAGGTGTGCATAACGAATGAGGTAATAGTTAGTGAATTATTAATTATCGTGTTCTTGAACATATGTTACATTACATAGCGTATTACGAATCACATGATATGTTAAAATTGCAAGGCCACTTCTGTTTATTGCGTTATTGATAATACGAAATATCCACATATCGTTGTATCAATAACACGGTATTTTTAAAACCATATTATCGTGTATAACTAGTGTATTTGTGATTACATGGCATATTTTATTTCGTGTTATCGGTTACATAGTAAATTCACATGTCGTGTGCATACTGACACGATGTATCGTATTCCGTGTTATCACTACCACTATTATTTTGTTGATAGTTTTAGGTCATAGACATTTAGCTAACTTCTAGACGAGTGCAATATTAGATATCTCATGCTTTATCCGAACTATTTTTTTGGGAGATTCACGATGATGCACTACTACAACATTGGGATGCAATATGACAAGGAGGAGATGCGCCCTAAAATCGTTGGTAACTTGATGAAGAGACTAAATGTTAACATAGAGAGTGGTTTCATTCTAATATATGCCACTGGCCATGTTCTTCTACTAATTTCCCGATGCAAGGAGAAGAGGTTTAGGTGGTATAACCCACTAAAGTGTGACTACAATCACCACTTTGTAGAAGTGGACCACATTCGGAAATGTGTTGCCGTAGAAATGGAAAAGGGTCCTACACATAAAGGGTGCAACAAAGTGGTCATTGACGAAGATCAACAAATGCCTATATCAAGAGACGAACGAAGATTGTGGTGTGTTCCTCATGTATTATGTAGCGAAGCTGGCCGAAGGAGTCCAACCAGATTTTACCTAAGCGGAGCTCACAAATCTGGTAAGGCCTCATATTTGTGCAGTCATTCTTCATGGGCAAATCCATTAGGAGTTTGATCCAGAAGCGGATAAATTGCAATATGTTTTACTATTTTTTTTATACTCTATAACAATACACCATTTATAAAGTTCACTCAATTGTATTAATTTTATTTCATATCGTGTAATCTATGGTAGTCGATGGTGTAATCAGCACGATGCACATACATAAGTCATGTTACTAATAACACAAAGGCCTATTAAGTTGTCTAAGATAGGTTACAACTTTTGTAAGCAACAATACGTCAAGGTGTACATCATGTCATCGTTCATACAACCGTTGTTTACATCGAGTTAGAAAAAACACAATCTCCCAGTTTGTCATGTATCCGATCAGATGAAGTATCTTTAGGTCGTACCATATTAGTGTGATGATAGTGTCAGCGAGAACATGATTATACGTTGATTGTGTCACAAATAACACGAGCTTCAGACAAGTAGTGTATCATATAGTGCATATCGTGTCACCAATAAAAAGTTACATGCCATGGTTTGAAACTTTTTCATGAGTTGTAAAACAGGAGAGCAGAATGACAAAGTTGTAGGGAAAAACACTTTCTTTTATTAATATTACTTGATTGTTCATAGTTATCAAATGAAGTCCTTATCGCACCCATCATTGGCGACATGTCTTCTAATCCAGTCTAATTGACTTCTATCACAAGTTCTGTCCGCATTGGATTGTTGTAAGAAGAATGAAATGGATTTGCTGAGTTCAAATCCTTTGGTTCTCTCAATTTGCATTAGATATTAATGTGTTAATCAATATGCGATATAATTTGACATTGTGTATTCAGTTACACATTAACAAATAATATCGTGTTATCGATAACACGCTTTATATATAGGTCATGTTATTACAACTATGCTAAAAAGAATGAGTGTTATATCGCTTTTGTATTTTGCATCATTAGTTATGCGATATTATAAGTATCGTGTTTTCTTCACACAAAATTCTTTGAATTGAACATGATAGGTTAGATATCGTGTGATCAAGTACACAATAAAGTACACTATCGTGTAATCTAAAATTCATTGTTACCTGACAGTTTCAAAAATGAATTGTGTATCATTTACTCCCGTCTGCAATCCGAAGTTAGAGTTGGGTTGAGCCATTACCACTAGTGATTTAGCTCTATTAAACGTCTTGTTCCTTTCTACTGATGGTGATTTGTCACCGTTGTCGAACACTTTCATTTTGGTATACAATGATAACACCTTCTTATTTGCCATCTTATGAATAGAAAACATTGATTGCAAGTCCTCATTGTCTTCTAATTCATACATGATAGGTGAATGGGAAGATGAAATTAAATACTTGAAAGTCACATTACCATTGACAGCAAGAGCAGCTCGCCGAACCTCACCCACGGATCAATGTTCATTAAGCACACCTTTCCACCTATATACACACCATCATTGCCTACCTCTCGGTTATAATATATATAAATACCAAGTTTATCCATTATGGGGGTTAAAGGGTGATTGGATCCACCTAAATGAAGCCTTTTGAGCCCTAAACAGCTTATGGAGTGTTAAAAAATGGGGGTTTTACTGAACAATGGAACTCGCTGGTGAGTCACCGCTGGTCACCTCTCGTAGGAGACTTTTGACTGCCACCGATGAATCCTCCCCACCAGAATGGCCCCATACTGTTTTGGTGTTTATTTATTGTAATATGTATGGGTAGTGGGTTTATTTAAAACCTAAGGGTAATTTTGTCCTAAAATAAGTAATATGATATTTGTGTTTAAAATCGAGGGAATATAGAATATTGGCTTATTCAGCTAGGTAATATGAAAAAAACTCTTAATAATATCTTGTTAATTAGACCTTTTTTAGAATTAAAGTGGCAAAAAACTGAGATCACTGAAATCCAAACGAATTGACTTTTTTTATTAGTTAAAAAAATTGATCCTTGCTTTTCAAAGTGGTGTTAGTTGAAAAAAAAATATAGATGGGTCTTATTTTTATGTGCCTGACGCACATCCATGCTTGAAAACACCAAAATTGTGTGGCCCATGTTTCTAACTGAGAAAGAGGGTTTGGATCTACCTACCCACCGAGAAAGAGGGTTTGGATCTGCCTACCCACCCTATGATACATGCGCACAATTAGATCTCTACTAGGATGGTGCGTAATGTGCTATGTGCATGCAACGCACTTGCAATCTGATGCATATTAACTTTTTTCTTTTTAAAATATTTTTTTAAATAAATCAACATTATATTATAACCTTATTTAGTGTAAACAAATATTATCTATCGATGATTAGTACATACATTAACATGCTATGTTCACATATAAGAAATAAATTTGTAACAGCAAAATTAAATGGAAAAATTAATTACAAAATTGCACATATTTTAGGGGGTGGGGAGAACCAGAAAACGAGCCTGCCCCCTAATTTATAAGTATCATTGTGACTTTGATTGTGTAGATAAAAAGCTCGAAGTGCATGCCTGCACCCAAATTAAATCTGTTTATCAAAATCATTAAACATAAGTGTTATGCGTAGTAGTCTAACAATATGTGTGGGCTAAATTCAATGTGAAGTGCTATGTAAGCAGGCCCCTTACTCGTTGCATATGCACAACGTTGGAGGCAGGTGACTCATGTTGGCCTGGGGTGACATTAAAAGTTTAGTTTTTGACATCAATCCAATACAATTAAAATTTATTTTCTAGTAGATAATATAATAAGTAATTTATCAACTAAAATTCCTAGATTAGTCTATTTTCCAATTTGGTTAGGATTAGTCTTGTTCACCTTCATTTAGTAGGATTACTACTTTATTTTTCTATAAATTGTATTGTTAAGCCCATTCTAATGAGGAGAATGAAAATGAGTTAGCTTTAATTGTTTACTTTAATCTTCCTCTTCTCCCCCCTTTTCCTTATTATCCATGTGTAGACCCCCTTGGTCAACACCATTGGTAGCTAATGAACGATATACTCCCTGCTACCCACCCTCCCATCCTCCTTCCACCATGAACTAGTCACGCCGCAAGAACCTGCTGCGTCAGCCAAGCCTGACGCCCAGCATCGCACTGCCTCTTACGTATGCTGAGTCTTCATCCCTCCGTGATGTGCTCGTCTCAGAATCCCCTCATGCTCGCCTTCACACCTGCACGTGACAATTGAAAACACAAGTTAAAATGGCAATTTCAGAATTTACCAACGTGAAGATCACTATTGCTACCACTTGAGCCACATAGGAGGAATCACACAGTTCACTTTTTTGCTCTATTACCGTGCTCACCGACATCATTCGATTGATCCAGATACAATTACCGGATCCTTCCCACGCTTCCTCATATGCAGCACCATCCGCTGTCCAAGTTGTCCTTCTGTCGGTCACTGGTCTGCCGATCGCCCTCACAACGCCATCTAGTTCGGCCGTTGTAGTCGACCTACTGTCTTCTTCTTCCTCGACCGCAACCTTGTCTTTCCTGGATTCAACGACAAGCCTGCTCCACCCATGCCGCCGCTTGTATCATCTCATATCAGTCCGCTGTAGCTGTGTCCACCTCTGGATCACAAGCTCCACTGCCGCTACAATCACTACAGATTTTCGCTGCACCGATCACTAGTGCTACACTGAATTGGAACGACTCCACCATGCCATTGCCATCCTCCTCTTCCATCGGTCACCCATTTTCCCCATCTCCTCCAAATCTGATAGCCGCGCATTGGACTATGGCCAGATCCATCCCATCTGCACCCAATCCAACCACTAAGCCATCATTCCCGGCCGGAACCTCTCACTCCACCCTCGAAGCCGTCTCCTCTGGACATTTTGCCCCAACTGTGGCCGCTACACAGACCCCCTTTCTCACGCCGCCGCTTCCATCTTCTCCGATTTCACACCTTCAGCAAGCCGTCCCTGGAAATCCATCTACCTCTATACTGCAAGCCATTCCATACTAGCTCCCTTCTGGTCACCCATCCCATTGCAAGTTTCCCTCTTGCTAGTTGCTTCGACTTTGATCCCAGCCCGATCCATCACTAAGCTACCTTCTTGTTTGGTCGTTGACAGACCACCCCACCACCTTTATCCTTTCAATTGCTCCTCATTCGTCGACGGCAGCTCCAGCTGCCCTCGACCCCCTTCCTTCATTTCCTTTCCCTTGGTTGCTCCTTCTCCGCCGGCTCTTCCATCATCAAAGCCTTCGGTTCGGGATGACTTTAATCAGCCTAGGGTTAAAAGGGTGAAATTTAGGAGATAGTATGTGGGAAAGAAGAAGACGGGGAAGAGAGTTAGGGAGGGACAAAGATAAATAAACTTGACTAATTTACTTCTCAAAATTCGAAACTAATGATTGTGGAGGAGTACATGATTTATAGGCTTCAGCCTTCTCTATTAGGAAACAAATCTAAACTAGGAATACAATGACAATAAGAATCTTACCTTTAATAAGAAATTCTAAACTAGGAAATCAAACCTAAACTAAGGAATACTTATATAAAGAAAGTCCTAATTAAGGTGTTGTTTGGGTACTGAATTAATTCAGTAGCGAATTAATTCAAACAATTTACCACTGAATATGAATTACGTTTGGTAAGAGAATTTGTTAGAATAAATTTAAATGTCACGTCAAACCTAGTTTTAAAATATTAAACTAATATAACTCTCTCTCTCTCTCGAACTCGGATATGCACGTTCTTGGTACCATTACACTTCTAAATTCGAGCTCTATCAAACAAGATCCCACAAGGGTAGGTAATTTTGAACTTTCAAAGTGGGCCCTACCTATATGGCACATTTTTAGGCTAAAATTGATATAAATGATAACCCTTGAAAAATAATAAAATCTATAATTTTTAAAATGGTGATTAGGAGACTGAATCGACTAATTCAGTGATTTAGGCCAATTCAGGCTTGAAAGGGTCTGAATCTAACTTCAGTGCTGAATTTTTAATTCAGTGCAGCTTCAGTACACAAATAGGATTCTAATAATTCAGTACAAATTCAGTGCAGCTTCAGTACACAAATAGGATTCTAATAATTCAGTACTGAATTGAGCCTAAATCAACTGAATCTTTCACAGATTCAGTACCCAAACAGCCCCTAAATCATAATTCGAAATCATAACAATCCACCACTGCTTTCGCTAGTCCTTGTCCTCAAGGCTGGGAGGACCATGCGCTCATCAACAGCAAGAGGCTGGAGAATCCAATTATGCTTCTAAGGAGGGCACTGAATGATGTGCAATTTATCCGGCAATTGGGTGGTAAGGAGGCGTTTGACCCATCAAGCTCAAAGCTCATCTACATGTGTTGAAAGTCTCATTCAACCTTTCGCAATGTATGCAACCAGTCCATACCAATAACGATATCAGCTCCCTTGATAGGTAGGACATAGAAATCAAACTTTATAGTAAGGCCTTGAGCAAGAAGACATGCCTTATGACAAACCTCCATACTGCGAAGCTTTGCACCATCCCTGGCCATAACATCAAACTTAGAACAATCAGAGATCTACAAGCTCAACTCTTTAGCAACGGCTTCATTAATGAAACTATGAGTGCTACATGTATTGATAAGGACCATGACACGTTGCTTTTCCATCTGTGCCCATTAATGCTCATAGTGTTGGGAGGATTACCACCTTCACCCCACGTAGCATGCAAAGTGTTAGATAGATTGTGCTCGAGCCATTGCAACACATGACCTTCCATATGAAAGGAAGCAAGATCAATATGCTTGTGGCCTCGCATCCAATGGAAGTGAAAAAATTGTCGGGCATGAGATACCCATTCTTCTGGTTCGTCATCCTTAAAGATTGTGAAAGTGAGGCGAACCGAACAATCTTGGATAGTGCCTTCATAGTATCAGCAGCAGAATCATAACGTAGTGGATGTCCTCCGAGCTGGGGACCACGAGGCCCATGGCCTAGAACAAGTGGGGCAGGTGGCCCATGATAGAAACTAGGCTGGCCATAGTCAAGGGGCATAGGAAAATCATTCATCTGCATCAAATAATCATTAGTAACATTAAATTCCTGAGCATCAATCGATGGATGTGGGCCAAGAAAGTGCTCGTGAAAGTCTTCTAGTACAAGACCATGGGTGGATGGAAGATGGTGCAGGCCATGAAGACCTAAGGTGGATTAATGAAGTCGCATCGCAATCCCAGTTCGGGTAAGATATGGACCTTGACCCGCTTGTGAAGCCCAAGTCCATGATGGGTCGTTCTGTGAACCGGGTCCAGTCAGACCCGCAGCCGCATGAGGCCCGCCCAAATAAGATGAAACTGCATATGTTTTCCCTAATCTCTCTAGAGAAGATCTTAAGATTAGAAAGGTAACGGCGGTGGAAACCATCAGTGCTCTTGAAAGCCGATAACCAGCCAGAGCAAAGGACACGAGGGAAAGGTGCTGACCGGCATCGTGTTCCCTGATCGTGGCACGTGGCAATTGCGGGACAACCATAGGGATGCTAGAAAGGAGTTGTCCAGTTGAGACCGAAGGTGGCATGGAAGCAGTGACGATAGATAGAGCCAGTGGTACCCTAGCAGAGGCCATCGACAGCTATACCTATGGGAAATAGCCTTACTTGGCAGCCAGAAGCATAGAAGCATGCGATCGCTGCAGAACCTTGGCAAGTTGGGCCGCAGAAGGGCCGCGGTCTCACCCAAAATGGTCAGGAAGGGAGCCAGAGGATTTGTGAGTTGACTCTTTGATGGTGGATTCAAGCGACGTCGATGCCTAAACGTGGCCATGCATAGAGGCGGCCATTTGGGACCGCTCCGATGAAGTCAAAGCAAGGTTGGATGATCTGGATGTTGGTGGAGGATTTGCTTCCCTGGAGGGGCTCAATTTTGAGGCTAGTGAAGTAGAAGTGATGCACTGAAATAATGTTCAATAAAATATTTTCAAATTTTGAATTACAATCCTATTTTGTGTTAATTCATTGCTGATTTGGGCTATTTATGTTTTGAATAAGTTAGTTAGACCTTAATTGAATTTACATTTCTAAACAGGCTTCAACAGGATACAACTAGAAGAGGAAGTTAAGCCCCACTACTCAAAGCTATTTAAAAGTCAAGAATGGGCTCCAAATGGTCTAAACATGCATGGAATGGTCGAACACAACCTTGTGGACCTGTTTGATTTGAGATTTGTATGAATATAACTAAATTATGAAAGAAGCTGATTCAGACAGATTGAAAAAGCCTTAGTATTGGGATCATATCTTTTTATGTATAATTCGGATTGATATGATTCCAGTGGCATTAGAAAGAAGACTTTCATAGCTACAGGTGTTACGGTAAGAAGCAATTCCAAATTCCGAAGATATATGGGTTGAATTTGGCATGTAATCAAACAGCAAAGTTAACTAACTCGAGGCTAACACATGGAAAATCTTTTCATTGATTCCGATTGATACACATAAGGAAAGACAATGAGGCTGATTGGATATCTAAAGGAAGATTAAAAGATACTGATTTTTTAAATAAATTATTGATTTATGTGATTGATTTAGAATGTAATCATTGCCAAAGAAGCAACCAATCAGGATGTAATCTAGAGATATGATTTCACTTTCCTCTTGGAAGCAACCCCTTCTATTCCTATAAATAGAGGGGTGGGCGTGATACATAGATAATCTCCTCCTCTTTGGAGCTCTCTTCTACTATTTTCTTCTCTCATTTTATATTTTTGTTTTTTTTAATTTTATTGTAATGGCTTTTTAAGCTCTCAAGTTAAGGCTAGAGATGATTTGTAACAATTTAATGGAGTTGAATTCATGTTTCATCAATGGTTTCAAATAAGTATTATTTATTTGAAGTGATGTTTATTTAATATTGTTCTTCTTCTTGTTTCTTTGTGATTTGCACACATAAGATGCTTGAAAGCTCTTTTTTTTTATCTTTTGTGATTTGGATACATAGAAATCTTTAAGAGACAATTATTTTTATCCTTCATCTATCCAAAGCATTTTCTATCTTTAATTTCAATTTTAATGTTCATATCTTCCGGTTAGATAGAATTTTCATTCGATTATAACTAAGATAACATGATACATGAAGAACATCATTAGATGTTACAATGATCCTTAATGCCTTAGTATTTTCTCATCTTGATTTCTTGACTCTTTATTTCCTCAATACTCTTCTACTCTTTCTTTCTTAGTTTTTCTTTCCTTTATTTTTTTCGTAATAGTTTTCTTTGTTGCACAAGGCTTTCCCTGTGGATCGACCTTGTCTACTATAATTGGCAAGTAAAAATAAATCTGAATTTGACTTCTTCATAGTCTTGGTTCAAATGTAACAACAAATTGGCGCCATTGTCGGGGATTGCAACATGTGACAAGAATCCGTTATGAAAAAAACTCACTCTAACTTTACTAATTCTCTAACTTTTATTTTTGCACACTAACCCTTTAAATTCAGTCATTTACTTTTAGCATTTAAATTCTGTATTTTTTTTTTTTTGAGACCGGAAGCACTACCCACGTTACTACCGAAAATTTTTCGGGATCAAACGTGTACCTTGATAGTGACTTTGGCCTTATTTTGTAATTTTAATTTATGTTTATTAAATTCTAACTCTCTAACTTTTAATATTTTGTCATTTAATTTCTGCACTTTTACTTTCGTTTGTTACTAAAAAAAAATTGTTTTTGCATGTTCACTTTGGTGCGTGATAATTCTGGACGATTGAAAAGAGTGAACAAATCTTTTAAAAATTATCTTTATTTTGATACAATGGAGGATCTAAGAACTAATGAGGAACTAAGAAGTGATAATAGGGATAATAATGCACAAAATATTCAAGTTAAAACCTTGCGTGATTATTTGCAACCAACTAGATCAAGTTCTCCTTCTTGCATGATTTTTTCCAACTAATGTGGGTGGTTTTGAACTCAAGCCGGGTGTAATTCAATTACTACTTAAATTTTATGACTTAGATTCGGAAAGCCCATATTTGCATTTAAAAGAGTTTGAAGAGGTTTGTGCAACTTTGCCAAACCAAAATGTTTCAAATAATGTTATTAGATTAAAACTTTTTCCATTTTCTTTAAAGGAAAAAGCAAAAAATTGGTTGAATTCTTTGAAGCCAAGATCCATTGGAACATGGCAAGAATTGCAAAGAGAATTTTTGAAAAAGTTTTTCCCCACCCATAGAACTAATACACTTAGAAAGAACATCATGAATTTTTCACAAAAAGAAAATGAGACTTTCTTTCAATGTTAGGAAATATTTAAAGAACTTTTGTTGTTATGCCTACATCATGGATATGAAACATGGCGTACAATTAGTTTCTTTTATAATGACTTGACTTCTCAAATAAGGCAATTTGTTAAAATAATGTGTAATGGAGAATTTTTGAATAAAGAACCTGAGGAAGCATGAGACTATTTTGACATGTTGGCTGAAAATGCTAAATAATGGGAAGATTCTAATGAATTTGAAAGTAGTAATAAGACCAAATCTAATGGGACAACTAAGGGGGGCATGTACCTTCTTAAAAAAGAGGATGATGTAAAAGCAAAAATTACAAGTTTAACTAGAAAAGTTGAGGCTATGAAAATTAATAGAGAAAACATGTCTAAAGCTTCTCCAAAAGCACAAGATATTTGTAGTATATGTGAGAGTGATGGACACCAAACACATGATTGTCCAACAATCCCAACTTTTCAAGAGGTGTTGTATACTCAAATAAGTACTATGAATACCTACAAAAGGCATTTTTCTTCTCCTTATTCCGAAACTTATACTCTTAATTGGAGAAATCACCCTAACTTTAGTTGGAGAAGTGAGTCAAATGTGCAGGTACCTTCTTCCTCAAATTATGTTCCACCACATAAGAAGACTCTTGAAGACACATTGCAAACATTATGCAAAGTCAAACAACAATCAACAACCAAACAATGCAAGCCATCAATGACTTGAAGATTTCTATCACTCAATTAACCACATCTTTGAGCACTCAAGAAAAATGGAAGTTTCCTTCTCAACCTCAACCAAATCCTAAAGGTAAATTTGTAATTGAAAATTTAAAATTTTCAAGTTCATAAGAAGAGTATGCTAAGTCTATCACAACTTTGAGAAGTGGAAAAGTCATTAACAAAGACATTCCAATGAAGGTTGTTGAACCTAAGGAGTTTTTGAATTCTAAACATGGTGATGAACTTGACAACTCCGATTGTGTTTTTCCTATTCCTCCTCTTTTTCCTCAAAGATTACAATATTCTTCTAAATTGGTGCAAAATGGTGACATTTTTGAAATTTTCAAACAAGTAAAGATTAACATTCCTCTCTTAGATGCCATTAAACAAATTCCATCTTATGCAAAAATTTTGAAAGACCTTTGTACAATCAAGCGTAAGCTACATGTACAAAAGAAGACATTTTTTACAGAACAAGTAAGTCCAATTTTGCAACAAAATACCCCACCCAAATATAAAGATCCTGGTTGTCCAACCATATCTTGTATAATTGGGAATTATAGAATTGAAAAAGCTTTGCTTGATCTTGGGGCAAGTGTTAATCTCTTACCTTATTCTGTTTATGAACTATTAGGTCTAGCAGATTTGAAACCCACTAACATAACACTTTAACTTGCTAACCACTCAATCAAAAGGCCTAGAGGAATAGTGAAAGATGTCCTTGTTCAAGTGGACAAATTCTATTTTTCAGTGGACTTCATTGTTTTAGACACACAACCGGTTTCAAATGCATCTTCTCAAATCCCTGTGATTTTGGGTAGTCCATTCCTTGCTACATCTAATGCTTTAATAAATTGTCAAAATGAAGTGATGTTGTTTTCTTTTGGGAACTTAACATGTGAGTTAAATGTATTTGATGCTAGTAGACAACCATTAGACTTCAATGAAACTTTTGAGGTTGACATGGTTGAGAGTTTAGTAGAGGATGTTTTTCCTTTTATTTATTCTGATGATCCACTAAATATTTACTTAACTCACTCTGATTTGATTAGAATTGTTAAAGAGAAGATATTTGCTTTGAAGTACCCTGGATGAGTTTAGATGAAGGTGTGTCTGGCTGAAGACAGTAAACTTAGCGCTCCTGGGAGGCAACCCACTTTTGGTTTTGATAGTTATTTTTGTTTAATAGTTAGCTTTTTTTTTCCTTTAGTTAGTTTTTAGTTTATCATATTTGTTGATTGCTCTAATCATTATTAGGGTGTGCTTATATGATTCATTCTTGATTTACCCTAATGTTATTATGCTTGTGCTTTATTGACTATTTTTCTTTTGATAGCTATGTGCATGAGCATGTCAACCGATATAGTATCTCTTCTTTCCTCTTTTCTTATATTAAGCATTGCATTTGCTTTTTTTTATACATTGAGGACAATGTTTAGTTTAGGTTTGGGGGTATAGAAATTTTCTATCATATATATATATATATATATATATATATATATATATATATATATAAAATTGAAAAAAATAATTAGATTTATTTTATTTTATGTTTTTGCTTATTTACATTGATTCTTATTATAGACATGTGACTCTATTTAATGACATCATACTACTTAGAATATGACTTCACAAATTTAATGGTTTTGAGTTATGATTACTTCATATTGGTTTCTTGTTCTCCTATATTGAAAAAAACTAAGAAAAGACATTTGCCTAAGTGAGAATTCGAGCCTTTGATTATGGTCTTACATCTTGGTGGATATCATTGAATCTAAGTAATTATTTTCTTATTAGAGTAAAACTTTGGCATGATCTAGTAGTATTCATGTTATCATAATAGAGTTTTGAGCTTCACTATTCTTAGTTTATGGAATAGTCGAGGACTTTTTGTCAACACAATTCAAGTTGATTATATAATGTGCTCAAGAAAAAAAAATGTGAAAAAAAATATAAAAAATTATAAAGAATTAAAGTCACTCTATTGAGTAGACCGGGACTCTTCATGCCTCACTAAGCATAGGGTGTTCGAGTCAAAATATAGAGTTGACTAATTTATGACATGCATAGCCTTGAAGCCTATTTGGTTCAAGTTATTAAGCCTGAGAGGTGCTTTAACACCTAGTGCCCTGAGCCAACTAGATTGGGAGTCACTGGCTTAACACTTGTTACATAGATCTTATAGAAAACTTAAAAAGGCTAAACCTTATACATGTCATGTGAGATGATCATAAAATTCTAGTATGACATTGTGCAATTATATCTTGAATGAGTTGTCAGGTGATCTAGGGTTGTTTACTTTTCAAGGAAGGTTTTTGCATGATTCTCTATTATGATCTCTTGAAGATGAATGGATGTCAATGTCTATTTTTTAGTCTTAAAATTGAAATTGCTGAGTGGATATGAGATACATTAAGTTGTTCGATTCATGAGAATGGGATTGTATAATTACTTGGCAATATCTGTTTTTCTAAAATTATTATGTATGTATGAGTACTTGCCACCAATATGAAGTTGTTAGAATGAATTATTGTTTCAGAAGATAAGTTGTATTATGCGTGATTGATTTTACTAAATAAAGTCATATGTTTAGGAGTTGATTTGTAAATTTGATGTGGTTTTAATATTAATTATCTTCTATCATTTAAATTTTGCATTTTGTGGGTAGATTCACTACAAACCCTCACGAGACACAACTTGTCCACTAGTGTAAGCTAGGGGTTTAATGGCTTTTTGCATATGCTAAATGCAATCTAGATTTCCTGCGGAAGTCGAGTAGTTAGTTTTGTTTTCTATTATTTTTATTTTAGTTTTGCTCGAGGACTAACAAAAGTAGGTTTGGGGGTATTTGATGCACTGAAATAATGTTCAATAAAATGTTTTCAAAATTCGAATTGCAATCCTATTTTGTGTTAATCCATTACTGATTTGGGTTATTTATGTTTTGAATAAGTTAATTGGACCTTAATTGAGTTTACATGTCTAAACAGGCTTCAACAGGATACAACTGGAAGAGGAAGTTAAGCCCAACTACCCAAAGTTATTTAAAAGTCAAGAATGGGCTCCTAATGGTCTAAACATGCATGGAATGGTCGAACATAACCTTATGGACCCATTTGATTTGAAATTTGTATGAATATAACTAAATTATGAAAAAAACTGATTTAGACAGATTGATAGAGCCTTAGTATTGCGATCATATCTTTTTATGTATAATTCAGATTAATATGATTCTGGTGGCATTAGAAAGAAGACTCCTGTAGCTACAAGTGTTACTTCAAGAAGCAATTCCAAATCCCGAAGATATATGGGTCAAATATGGCTTGTAATCAGACAGCAAAGTTAACTAACCCGAGGCTAACACATGGAAAATCTTTTCATTGATTCCGATTGATACACATAAGGAAAGACAATGAGGCTGATTGGATATCTAAAGGAAGATTAAAAGATACTGATTTTCTAAATAAATTATTGATTTATGTGATTGATTTAGAATGTAATCATTGCCAAAGAAGCAACCAATCAGGCAATCAATCAGGATGTAATCTAGAGATATGATTTCACTTTCCTCTTGGAAGCAACCCCTTCTATTCCTATAAATAGAGGGGTGGGCGTGATACATAGATAATCTCCTCCTCTTTGGAGCTCTCTTCTACTATTTTCTTCTCTCATTTTATATTTTTGTTTTTTTTAATTTTATTGTAATGGCTTTTTAAGCTCTCAAGTTAAGGCTAGAGATGATTTGTAACAATTTAATGGAGTTGAATTCATGTTTCATCAATGGTTTCAAATAAGTATTATTTATTTGAAGTGATGTTTATTTAATATTGTTCTTCTTCTTGTTTCTTTGTGATTTGCACACATAAGATGCTTAAGGCTCTCCTTTTTTATCTTTTGTGATTTGGATACATAGAAATCTTTAAGAGACAATTATTTTTATCCTTCATCTATCCAAAGTATTTTCTATCTGTAATTTCAATTTTAATGTTCATATCTTCCAATTAGATAGAATCTTCATTCGATTCTAACTAATATAACATGATACATGAAGAACATCATTAGATGTTACAATGATCCTTAATGCCTTAGTATTTTCTCATCTTGATTTCTTGACTCTTTATTCCCTCAATACTCTTCTACTCTTTCTTTCTTAGTTTTTCTTTCCTTTATTTTTTTCGTAATAGTTTTCTTTGTTGCACAAGGCTTTCCCTGTGGATCGACCTTGTCTACTATAATTGGCAAGTAAAAATAAATCTGAATTTGACTTCTTCATAGTCTTGGTTCAGACGTAACAATAAGAAGAAGCATCGATCAGGGCAGAGGATTGAACCCCCAAATTCAATGTCGGGAACAGCGTTAGTAGTCCCTCGGGTTGCATGGCAACGGGCGGGGTGGGGACTGGAAAAATGTGGATAAAGAGTTATATCGGTTAGTGAGGACCACTAGGGAGGATTCCTAGCATATCATAGCCGCCACGACCTCCTGCATTGATTGTGCAACGGTGGCGAGGGTGTCTGCGAGACGCTGAAACTGCTCTAACCAACTGTCTTTGTCCGTTTTCCTCTCAAGGGCTTGGGCATCCAATTTGTGTTGAAGCTCAACAACGTCCGTCTGAAGGTCTGAGATGACTGTATCTAAGGGTTCAATAGCAGAACTGAAAGCTAGTTTTTTTGGCATCTAGTCATAATGGTGATGAAGCATTAGCGCAGGAAAACCTGGCTTTGATACCAATGTTGTAACCCTTAGGGTTATAAGGGTGAAATTAAGGAGAGAGTGTATGTGGGAAAGAAGAAGGGGAAGAGAGTTAGGAAGGGTTAGAGATAAATAAACCGGACTAATTTACTTCTTAAAATTCGTAACTAATGACTGTGGAAGAGTGCATGATTTATAGGCTTCAACCTTCTCTAATTAGGAAGGAAATCTAAACTAAGAAAGCAATATCAATAAGAATTTTACCTTTAATAAGAAATTCTAAACTAGGAAAGCAAACCTAAACAAAGGCATACTTATATAAATAAAGTCCTAATTAAATCATAATTTGAAATCATAACACTTCTAGTTTGAACAGGGGCTAATATTCCGGAAAACCATCACTTTGCGCACCTGTTTGCCCAGGTGGTCCCACTTGCGCCTCCTCTTGCACACATGGATAAGCTATCACATCATAACATGCATGCTTAGGGGCCCTCTCATACCGCGCCAACCCCTTATCCTCTAGCTTACGCCCCACTTGTTGATCACCTCGATGTTGTCGATGCTTTTACTAAGGAGATAGCTTACCATGACCATGTAGGTCACCCTTGTCATCGTGGCCACATTGACTACCCTTATGGAGCTACTCGTCCTGACCAAAACCCTGCTATTCAGGCTCGGCCATTTCGTGTCACCTTTTCAGTCTTCAAAGGTGACGACCCAAATGAATGGGTTTCTCCAGTGCGATGCATTTCTTTAACTTCCATTGCACTCTAGCTCACGAATAGTGCAAATTAGCTTCTTTTCAAATGGAGGGTCATGTTATGCATTGGGTCGGCCAGTTCCTTACTCAGCATGCGAACACTACTTGGCCTGAGTTTGAACATGCTCCTTCTCTATTTTGGCCAAACTCCTTGTAAGATCCTTGATCTTAAACTGGTTCATTTTAATTTTTATTTATCAGTTATTGTGTGGTTAAAGCATTTTCTGATTTATTCGGTGGTTTCGTAAATAAATGGTGTTTCTTACGGTTTTGATCAAAATCAACTTTACAATTTTTGGTTTTAAGTGATTTTGGGTCAAATCTGAATTTTTGGGATTTTTATGATTTTTCACTACTTTTAAGAAAATTAGGGTTTGGCGGGACCCCCTCTAGACCAAACCAACCCAGACATCAACACAAGCCTTTATAAAAATTTTCATAATTTCCTCAGGTTTCATTAGTGCTCAATTAGCCAAAATACTCATTTTTAGCCTATTTTTATATTCATACCCTACGAATTACCAATACACACCCCAAACCCTACTATAAATATAATGATCTAAGTCATTTCCATTTTGGGAATAGGTTGGGAAATTGAGGTTAGGGCTAATTCCCCAATTAGGCCCGGATTAGAAGAGTTTAAGGTATGTTTACTCTAATTAAGCCTTGAAACTTAGATTTTCTCCTAATCCTTTCTAGATCTATCATTTCCCCTTTGTTTTGATTCATTTTTAAACATCAAAATGACTGATTTGCATCTTTACTTCAAACCCTAGATCTAAAAATTCATTTTTTAGGTTCAACAAGCCCTAGATCTAAGTTTTTCATTAGGGTTTTCTATGTTAAATCGGTTTTAATGGAGTTTAATTTAAACTATATATTTTTGTAAGGTTTTCAAGAAGGGTGACCGTCAAATCTAAGCCTAATCAAGGGATAAGGTAATAGACTATCGAAATTTCAGTCTTCCTATGGTAAAACTCTTGATTTTGTGGTTTATTTGGAGTGGATTTACTTGATTTAATGCTTTAATGACAAGATTAGTAAATGGTAATCTTTAATCCCGATTTCTTAGGGTTTTATCTTGTTATAATGTAGATTATCTTTCTGGAAGGTATAGTGGAGTTTTAATGGCATTTGGGTTGCTAGATGGAGATTTTAAGTTTCATCAATAGAGTTTCGGTTTAAAATTTTGAAATGTAGAAGATGACCAAAACTGCTTTGTTGACATTAGAACGGCCCTGCAGGCGTTCGAACGGCAACACAACAATGTTGGCATTTTTCCTGTTTAGTTGTTAGAATGGCCCTGCAGGGCGTTCGAATAGCTACACTGCAGAATTTGACAATTTTATATATGTTGCTTATTTCGACATATCTACTTCAAAATATCATTTTCATGTTTATGTGGAGTGTTTTGAGCTATAGTAAGCTACTAGAATGGTATACCATTGATGTTTAGAAGTTGTAGTATATATTTAAAGTTATGTGAAATGGCTTGTAGTTAGATATTATTGTTGGAATTGCTATCTTGAAGTTATGAGTGGTGGATTCTCTATGGTTAAACATATTTTTTAGTAGAGCTACAACATACTAATGGACTGATATGTCATGATAGGATGTGGTTAAATAATGTGTGAATGTTACAGCATATCAGTTACAGCACCGCCCTTCAGTTGAGGTTCCCAACCTGACGATACTCCACCTGCCTTGGCTACTCTCTTATATTAGCATTAGTCCATCTTCGAGGAACTAAAGGGCTTACCGTCGATCCGTTCTTATAAACATTGGATTCCTATTCAGCCTAATGCTCCTCCCGCTAATGTCCACCCATACCACTATATGCATTTCCAGAAGACAGAGATTGAACGTCTAGTTTGTAAGATGATATCTTCTAGCATTATCCGGCCTAATCAGTCTTCTTACTCCTCTCTTGTCCTCCTTGTCTGCAAGAAGGATAGGTCATGGCGCTTTTGCGTGGACTATAGGGCTTTTAACCTTATTACTTTAAATGATAAGTACCCTATTCCCGTTATCGAGGAGTTGCTTGTCGAGTTATCTGGAGCCCAATTCTTTTTAAAGTTGGACCTTCATTCTGGTTATCATCATATTTATATGTATCCTGACGATATTTCTAAAATGTCTTTTTCTTACTCATGATGGGCATTATGAGTTCTTAATCGTGCCCTTTGGGCTTACTAATGCCCCCACTACATTCAAATGTTTTATGAATGATGTCTTTCAAAGCTATCTACGTCACTTTGTTTTAGTTTTCTTTGATGATATCTTGATTTATAACCCTACTTAGGAGGACCACTTATAGCATTCGTGTTATGTTTTCACACTCCTCTATGAGCACCGACTCTTCTTGAAGCGGTCGAAGTACTCTTTTGGTTGCCAACAGGTTGAGTATTTGGGATATGATATTTCAGCCTATGGCTTTACCACCAACACAAGCAAGATTTTTGATGTTTGGGATTGGCCTCGCCCTTCTACTCCACATACATCACGTGGGTTTCTTTACCTTGCAAGTTATTATAGGCATTTCATCTCTTCCTATGAGATCTTTATGAAATTCATTTTAACTATACTCTTTAAGCATCCCCATGGACCATGCCCAGTAGGCGTAGGCTACCTTGCTGCCAATAGCCAATCATCACACCCATAGGTAGAAATCGATGTCTATCCCTGTTTCCAAATCTACAGAAAACCATTCAAAACAGACGACAAATCAAATTATCTTTGAGACTTTGACGGTTGATTAATGTAAGGAGAATCTATACAATGTTAATATACCAACTATGTATGATTTAAAAATAAGGAAAATCTGTACAACTATGATAGATCTAAAAATGAGGAGAATATGTACAAGGAGAATATGTACAACTATGCCGAATACTAAGATTCTTAGTCGTCCTGCTAATCAAAAAGGTAAGGTTTGCCTCTATTCCTAAGAGATATACATGATAAATTGCCTTAAAACCTATCCATGACTACCTCCGGTAAAAGAACAATTCTGAAACTCATTGACTGCATTGACCAACTAAACAACATTCACTGCTGAAAGTGTTCAGCCAATTGACAAATAAACTGGTTCATCTATGGACAAACATAACCTGTATAACCTTACCACCAGGTTCTATTAAATCGGTCATGTGCCATCATAAATAGCAAACCTTACCATCCAATTATAATTCTTGATCACTAAGAACACAGCCAAAAATAAGAGGAGAGAATTTTTGTTAAAAATAAAGATTTTTTTTATTAATTGAATAATGATATGAACAATTACAAAGAATGAGTGCTATAAAAATGCAGATTTACACTTTGACATGATTGATGATTATGCAGAAATAGGCTAACAAGCATGTATCCAATTGGATGGCCAAAACAGATGCCGTGCAAAGCCAACTCTCACGACCCTCTGTTGTGCCTTTTCTATGCCGTAAAGAATCCCCTCATGGTTGCCGCCGGGAAGCCTGTAGCGTCGATTGACTTCGATGAAGGCCGCGGCGGTGAGTAGGCTGTCAGAACCAGCATTGTGCCCGGTCCCGATCCGCTCAATGCTCAAGACCTTCGCCATCCTCTCTAGGCTGATCTCCCCTCTCGACAGCGCCGGGCAGTCCCTCACCATGTATTTGAGACCGAAAAAAGCCCCAAGAATGTTCTTGGACTCGGCCCAGAAGCCCTCAAGGGTGGGAGGGAGAGGCGCTCCGCCACTGAGCATCTTCACCAAATACCCAATATCGTAGAGAGCATGAAAGAAGACGAAGCAGAGGTGTCCACGGAGGGGGAGCAGAAGCTTATTCAGAAGAAGAAACCCAAATTCCCTGGAGTCGATCCCCTCCATGCGGTTCTTAACAAAATCAATCCCACTCTCTTTCAGCTTCTCCACCGAGACGGACGAATGCGGGTGCCGGTCCGCATCAAAATCAGAGAAATTGAACTCCCACGTAGGCCCTTGGTCGGGGAAGACGCCGTGCTGGTTGAAGAGGGTGAGGCCCAACTGGACGACGTTCATGGTGTCGACGTTGTTCTTCATGTCGCCGTAGCGGAGGGCCTCCGGGGCTGCACGGGGGGTGTTCCACAGGAACCCGGGGAACTCTGTGTCGACGGCAATGAATGGGAAGGAGGCAGAGTACTTCAGCATCAGACCCAGCTCCTCCAGAAAATTTGCCCGCCACACCTGACGGATTTCACGTCGTTCCATTCTTGTTCCAGATGGAATCAGCAGAAGCAACTCGCAATGCGATGAAAGCCGCGATCAGAACGAACCAGCAATTGCAAGAGGAGAAGATGAGGACGAAGATTGGAGGAAGGGCTTTTGGTTTGGAGCGACAGCAACAGGGGACGAGTGGAAGGAGATACGTTGCGCGATCATTTGATTCATTTCTTGATTCTCCTCTGCTGGAAGGCGGTGGGAGGCTCAACGGCTATTTTTTAATTGTATTATGCGTGCTGTAAAATTGAACCGGACCAACTGTCGGATTGGAACAGATCACTTTGCCCGGTTGGTCCTCTGGGCCGGCCCTATTCGAACTAGACCCAAGAACTAAAACGGAAAATTTAAACCGAAATCTCTACTAGGATCTGCCTAACCACCCTACGATACACCCTATGATCTCTACTAGGTTTAATGTGTCATGTGCATGCCGATGCACTTGCGATCTGATGCATATTAACTTTTTTTCTTGTTTAGATAATAATTTAAATATTTTAACGTTATATTATAACCTTATTCAGTGTACACAAATATTATCTATCGATAATTAGTGCATACATTATCTGCTATGTTCCCATATAAGGAATAACTTTGTAACATCAAAATTAAATGAAAAAATTAATTACAAAATTGCACATATTTTAGGCAACCTAAAAAAGTCATAAGTGTAACGATGGATATGTCACCTAAAATTGCACATAGTTTAGGTGACTCATGTATTGGGAAGCATTTTTTATACTCCAGGCTCAGTGTGAGCCGAGCGTAAGGAACACCTGGGCGGCGTTGATTTTCAAGATCGATGGCGCACACGGTAGTGTACATTAGTGTAAGTATTAATTACGCTAACGTGCGCTACCATGTACACCGTCGATCTTAAAAATCAATGCATGTCAGGCGTTCCTTACACTTGGCTCACACTCTTCGGGGAGCATAAAAAATGCTTCCTATGTATTGGCCTGGTGTGACGTAAAAAATCGGGCATAGTTTGTGAATTAATCCAATAAGATGCCTCTCACCATAAAAAAAAATTCAAAGTGGAGTTAGTTTAAAAAAATAATTTAGATGAGTCTTACGCACACCCATGCTTGAAAGCACCAAAATTGTGCAGCCTGTGTCCCTATCGGGGAAAGAGGGTTTGGATCTACCTACCCACTGTGATACATGCGCACAATTAGATCTCTCTATTAGGATAGAGCGTAATGTGCCATGTGCATGCCAATGCACTTGCGACTTTTATTTTTTAAAATATTAATTTAAATAGTGTAACATTATACGATAACCTTTTTTAGAGTACACAAATATTATCTACCGATGTGCGTACATGATCATGCTATGTTCCCATATAAGGAATATATTTGAAACATCAAAATTAAATTGAAAAATCAATTACAAAATTGCACATATTTTTGGGGGTGGGCATGTCATAACCTGGATTTTCAAAACCCTTTTAAATAAAGAACATACAAAAATCATGATAATTTATTTCTTTCCTTCTTAAATATAAAACAAATCATCCAATTAAATATCAAGTTTATTATAACTAGGGTGCACGAATATGAATATCAAAATATATGATATTATTACACACGTCAAAATTCGATAAATAGTAGGTTAACCTTCTAAGGTTTGTCATTTGTTTAAAATCTAAATAACCAAATAAAGTTGGTTCTCACGCTAATAATTACAATTACTTACAAAATTACAGAAGTAAGAAACTAAATCCTACTAGTGCAATGTTGTCCTCAATCGTCTACCGATATCCTTATCTCGCTATGTCTTCATCTAAAGAACCTGCAATCAAGCAAGACCAAACAACAAAAAACATCTTCTCCCCTCAGAGGAATAGCAAATATTAAAATAATGAACAACATAAACAGTATAGACCAACACATGTCCAAGTAGATCGTAATATCAAGAACCAAACTCAATAATTATATTAGAAATGTTTGCGCTCTCGTGCCCTAGTGTAATGCCAAGATTTTTCATCACATTTTCTTAAAATTCACAGAAATTTTTTGTTTCAATATAACGACTGTAAATCGGAAGAAAAATGACGAAATCAAAACCTATGAAAGCAGTTTATAATTTAAAACACTAAACATCAATTTTTCATCCAAAATTTTCCTCATTCAGTCAAACATCATACGGTCAAAGCAAAGATCCTCAGGCGCTACTCGAAAACAAAGATGCGACTAAATTATCATGATCATGGATTTTAAATACAAATCTCTCCCAGGCATCCCTGAGTACCAATCCCATAAACAGTCCACTGTCTGATCCAAATTAAAAATCCAGAAGGTACAAACACCTTAAATCTCATCTCACCCAATTCATCAAATCGTGGCACAAAAGATACTCATAGTGAGTCAAATATACCTAAGTCAAAGGGGAAACAACCCATCGTAGAAATGAGCATCTATCTTCAAGAGCACTCCATCACAAACCTGCAAAAGCCTCCCAAACAACGGGGCTAAAAAATGGGGTAATGAGTATTTTTATACTCAGTAGGAAAATATCCAATAGGGGAATTCTAAACAGTGAACTCAGTAAGTTCATAAATACATGCCTTCATGCAACTCAAACATGAAGCATACAACATATAATAATAATATGCATATGCATATAATAACGCACAACACACCATGAAACCAAACTTATACAAACACCCTTAATCAGGGTCTTACAAACTTACTCGTACCATCGTACACATACTCAATACCGTACACATACTCGTACGACCTTACTCGTACAATCTTACACTTACAGTCCTTCTCAGAATCATATACTTACAGTCATGCTCATACTCATACTCTTACAATTATATACATACTATCGACCACTGAAGCTCATTACAACTAATAAGCTCCAGCGTCGAAATGGAAAAAAATGTCACTGGGGAATCACCTTAACCTCCGAGGAGTGACTAGATGCCATGGACTTTTCTGAAGGCAAGGCACACCTATGCTCATGGGGCACATTATCAAATAGGTAAGAGTATATCCATGATACTACTTACCTGAGCGCACAAAAACCCACTCTCTGGGGCCATACAGTGTCAACTAAGGGCCATACAGTGCCAACTAAGGGCAAAAAACATACGGTGCCACTCTTGGGCAAGAATCTTACAATGCCACTCTTGGGCGAAACATATAGTGCCATCTGTATGCAGAAATACATACAGTGCCCACGAAGGGCGAAAACTTATAGTGCTCTCAATAGAACATCAAATGCCTGGGCTGAAATACAGCACCAAGACCAAATTGAAAATATACATCGCTCTCAATAGATCATCAGACCTCTGGTGCTCTATGCAGCACACAAGCAATATCGCGTAGGATAAACACCATGGCAAGACATGAGAAATGCTCAGTTGATTCATTATCGGCTAGCTCAAACACATAACTTAATCCGTCAAACCCTCAGGTCTCAAACTCACAACGCTATCATTTGCTTTGCTTATAATTCAAGTTTGAATTAAGTAATTATGCGGTACAATTATGCCATACAAACTCACACTGTTCGACTAATCAAACCGAAGTTGAGCCCGATCCGAAACCCCAGTTTGTCAAAGAGCAGACTTCGCTTACCCCATCCATATCATGATCATAACTCACCGTACCTCAAATCCTTACATAATCCTACAATCTCCGCCATCCACTTTACCACCAAAACATCTTACTCGGCATCATCAAACTGAGCTCCTCATAGTAGATCCTTGTTATCACTCTCTTACTTAATACCTCACTTATTATGCTTACTTTTCACTTCATAATTTGTACGTTATGCTTGTACAATTATGCACTCTTACTGTCTAATAAACCCCCATAAGGCTCCAAGCCTAAATCCTCTTACTTACCGAACCCCTGACGTATGCTCCAGACCAATCTGCTCCACTCCTCACCTGTCACACTTACGTTTGTTGTCTTTTATCACACGCTTACACATCCACATACACATCCAACTCCATACCAAATACTCTATCACCTTTTACCGTTCATCGCCCACACGCACAGTCCACATACGTAACTTACTAACGGACTCGCTAGTCATAACTAGCACATACATATCTATATACATCAACCATACTTAGCACATGTATTACACATACATCAACCGTACTTACAGCTCATATTCATGCCATATGTATCTAACCATACCATATAATCATGCTTACATGCACATCATGTAATCCTAGCATGCTACTACTCATTCAAAGCATGCTATCATGAAATTACGAGTTCAAAGCTCCCCTACCTTGTAATCATGATATTTGATGGCGAGCACATGACGGTGGTGGTGGTTAAGTTAGTGTCCAAAACCATTGTTAAGTTGAGAGAGCTATTGTCCTGAGGGTTTAAGACGAGCTAGAAGTATACACAGCCAAACAGGGTGTCAGAAGTCAATGCAGAAAATCCGCAATCCTAGGCAGCACACTACGGGCATCCGAGAGAAAGGTTGTGCCAACGAGTGGCAGGTGCGACCGAAGGTCTAGGTGTTCACACTAAAATTTGATTGGCGGTTGAACAATACTCAACTGGTCACAAGACGTCGAAATCGGCCGTGGACAGCACCCAACAGTGTCGATTTCACGTTCACAAGGGCCCACATAATCGGGAGGGCATGGGGTGACACTTGAGGATAGAGGAATGATGGTGGAGGACTCTGGTGTCAACTCCATTCGGTAGCAAAGCCATCCGATGGTCAGGCGGCACAAATACGGTCCCCAAACCTTAGATTGCATGCGCGGCTACATGCACACGCGGCCAAAGGGGCGGGGAAAGGCTAGACAAAGGCGGCCCAAGGCTCATAAGGGGCGGTAGGGCCATGCCCAAAGGTGGTGACTAACAAGACGGCCTTTGTCGTTGCTGTGTCGAGGTAGGCCGACTAGAGGTCAATAGGCGCCCCATGGAGGTAGAACGGTAAGAGGGAAAAAGGTGGCGCTATGTATAGCGCTGTCATACACATAATTGGCCAAGGGGGAGCCTAACTCATACTAAAAAAGAGGGGTTGTGCTGCACTAGGGCGGCCAGCCATCTCTAGGCTGAGACCCACCAAACTACAAGAGTCCAGAGGGTGTTCGGCATCCAAGGACACTACGATGGCCCAAAACGGGCAAAAACCCTAGGGGCACAAGGAGGAGTAGGGGTTACCAACGGCTCTAGCCGGCTCCGTCATGGCCCTAGTGGCTAGGAGAAGCTATCTCTGACCAGAGGTGATGGCCAATGGCAGTGGCGACATGCTGATCAGACAACAGGGAGAGGAAGAGCAATCGGCTCGGCTTGTTTGGATGGAACAGTACAATCGGGTGAGGGCAGGTCTGGTTCCAACTGAGCAAAGGAGGCTAGAAAATGGCCAGGGATGAAGAGCTGGGCTGAGAGGATAGCCCTGCCATCGCCAGCCAAAGGCTGGCCAACCGGAGGCGAGCTAGAGGCGGGCTCTTGCCGGCGCAGCTTCAATTTCTATCACAGACAGAAATAGGGGAGGATGGAAGTGTCTAGTCGAATGAATGAGGAAGTGCGGAGGTGGTACTAGGCAAGGATGGGGGTCCATAGCCATTGTTGGACCAAGGAGGTCGGACTGAGTCCTGCTAGACCGTCCAACGGTGGCCAAAGCTGGCCGGCGAACTCAACCGAAGGGGCGGAAAAATAAGGGCAAGCGGAAAAATGGAGTGGGACGGTGGAGGAGGCTAAGTGGGGCTGGGAGGGGTGGCCTCCCGCCATGGACAGCCGGCCGGCCCTTGCCAGCCCACGGTGGCGGCCACAGATCGCAAAACAGAGAGGGAAACGCAAACCAGGAAAAAGGGGCGGAAGGGAATGAAACCGGGGAGGCCGAACCAGGTGGCGTTGGGTCGAGTGCGGCTGGTCCTCGCCGGCTCCAGGCCGTGATAGAGCCGAAATCGGCCCTCCGGCCACTGCAGACCAGTGGCGGAGGCGCTAAATCAAACACAGACAGGGAGAGTACAAACCGGGGAGGAGCTCATGGGGGGGCCGAATCAGATTGGGGCGACGTTAGGGAGGCGGCCTGGCCGTCTCCAGGCTGAGGACGGCCGATGGCCAGCGGCAGCGCTCCTCTGTCTCAACCAGAACGGATTGGGGCTTCGGGCGATTATGGGTGATTCCAAAATGGAGTCGCCCGACCCCAATGTTTTCTTTTCTTTTCTTTTCTTTTCTTCTTTTCTTTTCTCTTTTTTGTTTTCTTTATTTCTCTCTAATCCTCTGCACTCTCCTTCTCTCTCGATTTTTTGCATCGTAAGCGCAGGTTCAGGACCACGGCCTACAACTGAGCCCCACACCCTAGTGCGGGTACAAATACCAAGGCTAAATACGCAGGAGCGTCACATTTTCTCACCGGAAAAGATTAGAAAATAGCATAAAAATTACAGGAAATCATAGAAAAATCAGGGGCATTACACCTAGCCCTCCTTGGGTTAGCTAAACATTAAACTTTTATGAAAATGGGTCATAATGCACCTAAAAGCATCAAGGTAATTATCTCATATTGGACATGGTCTTCTTTCTCGAATAAGTCTTTAACCTCTCAAGAGGTTCCAATATCAAATTGGCCTGTTAATTTCATTCACACTAATGTAGGCCAATCCGCTCATATAGGTATTTATGTTATTTTTTTTACGGCTTCCCTGAACCCTAATGGGTCCAAAACTAATCTTAAGGGTACTCCTTGACGTTATGAACCCGGGGTAATTTTCTTGCCGTTTAATGGGGTTGTAACCCCCTTGAACCAACCACGGTTCATTTAATAAATTTACCTTAATCCTAGGGGTAAAATAGTTAATTATCTATTTACTAGGATTTTCTTCCAACTTTAAAATTGTTCTATAATTAGGGTACACATTACACTATCATTGGGATTTTTTCAATTTTTAAATTGACTCTTAGGCACTTGAACCATAGCCCTTAAGTCTAGTAAGTGAACCGCTACTTAGCTACAAGGTAAAATAGTTATTTCGTAGACACTAGGATTTTTTCCTAGCCTTAAACTTACTCTAGTTACCCCTCATATTCCCAGGAATAGTCTCTAAGTTTCTTGAATATTCCCCACGTCTAAAACCTACTGAACCAGGCCTAGTTCAGTTGGATTTTTTTTATAAACCCGGGCTGGCCTAGACCCGGGATTCCACCCAACAACCTGTTCCACGGGTCATCTCTCCCAAGGCTGGCCGGAGGCCTCCTGGCCTCTAGTGGCACAGTCGCCAATCATGACAGTGGGGAGGCGAGTTTGGGGCATTCGGACCACAGGCGTACAACGGAACCAATGGCATCGGCCCTGCCGCCATCCAATAGCCAGCCGGGAGACAAAGAGCTTTTTTCATCTGTGCAATTTGTTTAAAATAGCTTCCGGTCGCCCATCGCCAGGCTCAACCGAACCACCGGGAGCCCAGTTCCTGTCAACGGCCTAGATCGGAATCCAGACATGTAGCTGTCTTTCTCCACAAATGGTCTATTCCTCCTTCTGTCTCCTCATCGATATATATTTTAAAATCCAACAAAAGGGAAGTTGGGGATGCTGGGAAGAGCCACCGTTCATGGTGGCTAGCTATCATGTAATGGCTGTTGCTAGAGCATAGCCAGAAATCTAGCTCTATTTGCTGGATCTGCGGCCGCCCTAAATAATTCTTCCGGGGTAGATCGGGGAAAAACATGTGTTTTCCTTCCTACTATCAAAACAGTCCATAGGAAACCTGGGTAGAGTGTCTGAGCAACAACCAAAAGTTGGCCGGCTAGTGGAGGCGGGCCAGCAGTTCGGCTACCCCTCTTATACACTATTCATCTCATTAAGTATTAATGAATAATTAGGTTTTAACAACCAATGTAACTATACACTAAACTTAAGGACAATTAAACAATCCTGCCTCAAACGCTGGGTTGTCATCGATCCCTCATCGGACTTCGAGCTCGCTCTGCTCTGACTCCATCACCGGCCACCTTCTCCAGAAAACTTCCATGGCGGCTTCTTCTATCTCCACCATTTATAAGGGCTAAAAGCTCTCCTAATTGAGCCCTAACCCTTTTTATAATCATGAGGATTAGGGTTCCTAATCCCCTTACAAGTTAGGCCCACTAGGCTACTTAGGCTCCTTTTGTATTAATTTTCGTCACTTTAATTAACCAGCCTGCAAAATTACTCAAATGGCCCAAATACATGTCTAAATCGGGTAAACGGGCCCTGTACAATATGTTCAAGTTTGAACAGTTATAACTCCCTCATCCAAACTCCAATTAGCACATTCTTGCTGGTGTTTCGTAGATCTTTCTATCTACTTTTTAGCCTCATTAATCTTTGTCATAAATTCTATCTATTGAGAAAGTTATTCTACTCAGAAGGTCAATGAGTCAAATACTCACTACAACAAAAAACACTATTAGCAACACTTTTAAGCATCGCTATTAGTAGTACAAGCGTCGCTACTACTTATTAGCGACGCTTAAAAAGCGTCGCTAAATAAGTCGATAAAAAAGGAGTCGTTAATAGTCATTAGCGACGCTTATTCGTAAGCGTCGCTAATGTCAACTATTAGCGATGTTTCCCATTAAGTCGCTAATACAAGATTATTAGCGACGCTTTTTATTAAGCATCGCTAATATTATAGTATTAGCAACGCTTTAAAAAGCGTCGCTACTAAAAATAATTTTATTTTATTTTTTTAAAAAATAAAATTTTAAAAATGTAAAAAAATTAATTGTATTAGCAACAATTTTAAAGCGTCGCTATTGTATATAATTATTTAAAAAACTTTATTTAAAAATAAATAAATAATAACAATAAAATATATAAATTAATTGTATTAGCGACACTCTTAAAGAGCGTCGCTAAAAAAACTAAACCAAACCGGGTCAATAGACCCGGTTTGGAAATGGGTCGGTGCACTGCACACCCGCACTTGGTGCGGGTAGAAGCGACTCGCAGTCTGCGGGTCGTCTTCTTCAACCTCTGTCGAGAGATTGAAGCTCTTTCCAGGCGAAATAGCACGGCGGTGAAAACCGGTACGACGGCAAAACCTAAACGACGGCGAAAACCAAAACGGCGGCGAAAAAGAAAACAGAGGTGGAACAAACACAACTGCGGCAGAAACCAAAAAAATGGCAAAAAATAGGACGGCGGCGGATACAGAATGGTGGCTGATACAGAATGGCAGCGGATACAGAACGGTAAGCTCCTGCGAAGGCAAAAAAAAACAACGCAAACTCCGAAGACGAAGAGGCATGGGCGAAGAGATCAAATTCAACGAAGAGGGCAGCGCGCTCAAAGCCGGGGACGCCCGCGAGGTCGAATCCACTCCGGGTTGGGCCAGCCTTCGTCTTCTTCGGATCTGAATGAGGTCAGGTTGCTGTTGCCGCCGCCGACCAGCCTTTTCAACACCGGAACCGGCATAAGGTTGCAAGGGGAACAGGGGAGCATGGAGAAGGGGGATTCGGAGAAAGAAGACTCCGGGGGAGGGAAGGGGGCCTGACGGGGGGCTGACGACGGCATGGACGGTGGCGACACAGTGGAAACGGTGGAAATCAGAAAGGGGGAGCATAGCGCGGCAGAGCAGAGACGAGGGACACGGAGCGACGAAAAACAAACCATTAGCTTGGGTTATAACAAACCGGCTGGAATTTTGCCCGCGCGAAATTTTGCGGCTGCGCATGCAAAATTTCACACGCGCGCGAGAAATTTTAGCTGCACAAGAGAAATTTCGCGCGCGATGAAACCTCGGCCCTTTTGCGACGCTTCCTCAACAGCGTCGCAAAAGGCCAACAACTTCTCCGAAATGCTCACACTTTTCGCAACATCATAACATAATCGTCATTAAAAAAAGGAACTATTTGCAACGCTTTAGATAAAGCATCGCAAATAGTATTAGTTGTTTGCGACGTTTAACCATAAGCATTGCAAGAAAACAGAATTACAATATATATTTTTTTATAAAATTATTCTTAACTCACCCCTTTTCTCCTCCCTCTCTCTCCCCCTCTCTCACCTCTCCTCCCTCTCTCCTCCCTCTCTCTCCTCTCTCCCCTCTCTCTCCTCTCTTCCCTCCCCTCTCTTCCCTCCCGTCTCCTCTCTCCCTTCCCTATCCTCTCACTCTCTCTCTTCCCTATCCTCTCTCTCTCTCTCTCTTCTCTCTCTCTTCCCTCTCCCCTCTCACTCTTTTCTCTCTCTCCGCTCTCCTCCCTCTCTCTTCCCTCCCCTCTCTCTCCTCTAATTTTAAATTTTTTAATTAATTTTTAAAAATAAAAAAAGAATTAAATAAAAATACTAAGAGTGATGTATAGTCATATACGTCACTATTAGTACACGTATTAGTGACGTATAATTATATATGTCGCTAATACATGTACTAATAGTGACGTATAGAACTATACGTCGCTATTAGTATTGTATTTTAATTTTATTTATTTATTTAAAAAATAAAAAAATTTTAAAAAATTAAAATAAAATTTCTCTCTTCCCTCCCCTCTCTTCTCTCTCTCTCCCCTATCCTCTCTCTCTCCCTCTCCTCTTTCTCCCCTCTCCCCTCTCCTCTCTCTCTTCTCTCTCTCTCTCCCCTCTCCTCTATCTCTCTTCCCTCCCCTCTCTCCTCTAATTTCAAATTTTTTAGATTTTTTATTCTTTAAAATTAATTTTAAAAATAAAAAAGAATTAAATAAAAATACTAATATCGACGTATAGTTATATACGTCGCTATTAGTATTGTATTTTAATTTTATTTTTTATTTTAAAAATAAAAAAAATTAATAAAAATTTTAAAAAAATCAAAATAAAATTTCTCTCTCCCCTCTCCTCTCTCTCTCTCTCTCTTCCCTATCCTCTCTCTCTCTTAATGCACTCTCTTCACTCTCTCTCTTATTATAAATTATATTTTAAAATAAATTATATTATATATAAATAGTGAATTATTAACATTAGTTTTTATGGAAAACATAATATTTATTTATTGTATATACAAATAGTAAATATTGAATAAAATATATTATATTTAGAAAGTTTATTATAAATTTTTTAATATTTATTTATTGAATAAAATCAATTAATAAATCTATTAACAACGCTTGTGAACAAACGTCACTATTAGATATAGTATTTGCGACGCTTTTAAAAAAGCGTCACTACTAATTTAAATTTTATATTTTTTTTATTTTTAATTCAATATTATTAGGGACGCTTTTGTAAGCGTCGATAATAGCAACCTATTAGCGACACTTAGATCCTATTAAGAAAGTTATTAGCGACACTTATGAAAAGTGTCGCTAATAGTTATATTTTTTTTCAAAAAAAAATATGTATCTTTTAGAGACAGTTATATAAAGTGTTGTAAATAGAGGAACTATTAGCGACATGTATTATAAAGCGTCGCTAATATATAACTATTAGCGACACATGAAAATGCGTCGCTAATAGTTTAATTTTTTGCGACGAAAACAACAGCGTCGCAAAAAGTTATTTTTAGCTACGCTTAAATAAGCGTCGCTAATGCTCTATTTTGTTGCAGTGACTCTATTTTCCATGTATTTAATTTTTAAAATTTAAGAAAATCCAAGATATTATGGGGCACGAACCAGAAAACGAGCCTTACCCCTAATTTATGAGTACTGTTGTGATTTTGATCATGATGAAAAGCTCTCATAAACAAAAATCTTTGAACAATTAAATTTTATTTTCTAGTAGATAATATAAAAAGTAATTTACTGTATATATATTTTAGTTGTTTATTCTCGTGCATGAAACCAAAATCAAAAGCAAATGCAAAGAAGCTCTAGATGTGGAGATCTATTGCTATTTTGCATGATATATCCAGCTAATTGATTCTTTCTTAATTATTGAAGTCCGATGATAAAGAAATCTATCTATTAAACTCATTTTGGAAGACTTTTCTTTTTCAAACCTGTACAACAACTTGCATGCCCAATAGTCCTTGTCCCTAAATATAAGGTTTACCAAATACTATATTTATATATTAGTTTGCCATTAATATTAATAAAATGATAACACTACCCCTAGGGTACCCATCTCAAATTAAGTTTAGATTGTTATTTTTCATAAAAAAACTTCTTGCAGCCAAGATGTAGTCAGCCGGCCATGGCTTTGCCAAGGTTGGGCCACTGATGGTGCAACCCTTAGAATTCAGTCATCCCTTCATGTTTATTACTCCTTCCGCTATATATTAATAGTTGTATTTAAAAATAATAATAATTTTTATTGGATGGTGAAATTACATATTAAAAAAGGAAAAATAAGCTTATGATACTATTTTTTAAGTACTTAATAATTTAAATTTAACAAAATAAAGCTATTAACATGGAATAAATATTTTTTGTCAAATAGAGCTATTAATCTAGGATGGAAGGAATATATTATTTAAAAAAAAATTAGATACATCAAAAGAATGAAAAAAAGTGATGGCCACAACCGACGGACAACCACTCTCCCCGTCTTTTAGCTGAACCAACAGCAGTCCACGCCCCTCACCACCATGACCGTTGAGAAAATAAGAGTTTTCACTGTAAATACTAGTTTGGTTCATTATTGCCAAGAAAACGCCAGGGGGAGGGGGGATGACATCTTTTTTTAATTGCCTTAAAAACCTATCCATGACTACCTCAAGTAAAAGAATAATTCTGGGACTCATTGACCAACTAACCAACATTCACTGCTCAAAGTGTTCAGCCAATTGACCAAATAAACTGGTTCAGCCATGGACAAACATAACCTCATGTCTAACCCTACTACAAAGTTCATTTAAATTTGTCATATGCCATCATAAATAGCAAATCTTACCATCCAATTATAATTCTTGATCATAAAGAACACTTAGCCAAAAATAAGAACAGAGAATTTTTGATAAAAATAGAGAACTTTTCTATTAATTGAATAATGATTATGAACAATTACAAAGAATGAGTGTTAAAGAAATGCATATTTATATAATGATTGATGATTATGCAGAAATGGGCTAACAAGCATCTATCCAATTGGATGGCCAAAGCAAAGCAGATGATGTGTAAAGCCAACTCTTACGACCCTCTGCTGTCCCGTTTCTATGTCGTAAAGAATCCCCTCCACCGGGACCCTGTAGCGTCGATTGACCTCAATGGAGGACCGGCGGTGAGCAGGCTGTCCGAGCCGGCATTGTGGCCGGTCCTTCACCATGCATTTGAGATCGCTAATTAAAAATCCCAACAGAGAGGAATGAGGGGTTTTTAAGAGGGGTGGGCTGATTAAAATTGGGGGTGGGAGACTTTTCATTCGCATGAGAGTTAAGCCCGATGCCGGAGAAGGGCACCCTTGCCGGAGTGGGGGGACGGTCCCGGAGGGAGCCCGACAATAAGGGTGGCAAGTTTGAGGATGCACGTTGTGGCTGTCGGATGACAACAAACTACAACCGTCTGCTGTTATCGTCTGCCGTAACAGGAGGGTGGTGGTTAATTGCCACATTCCGTAGGCATCACAACTTGTCATGACCAGCCTGCCTGTCCACCATCAACAAGGAGGAGAGGCACAAGAGGGAGATGCAGAAGGAGGACTCATTCCCACCATTGCTCTTGCCATCACCAAGGGGGCGTCTGCTGGTTGTGGTGGCGCTGCTGGTCGCGTCGGCGCTGGTCACTCCGGCGGTGTCTTGGTTCTTCTGGAGCTTCAAGGTGACGGTGCGCAATGAACTCGGCCCCGGCACCAGGCTGCACATCCGCTGCACCAGGTCCGACTTCATCAATTTGGACGGCATGGATGAGCCCATCAGGAAGCCCATCCGTGAAAAGATCCTCCAGCACAAGGAAGAGGTGGTGATCGGCCACATGAGCTGGATTGAATACGACAGCATCCAGTTTGAATGCAGTTACTTGAAGAATCACCAGCACAGATACTGCAACTGGACCACCTACAAGTACAACACCGCCAATCCCGACCTGGACGGCGGCGACCGGCTGTGGGCGGTCCGGCCGACGGGGATCTATGAGAAGGACCCAACGGACCTCTATGGCTATGTCTTCCGGTTTCCTCACTGTGATGCATTCAACCCCAGGGATTTCACTAGCGAATGAGGATATCGCCTCAAATGTAATTCAACAAAGCATAATGGAATGAAATAATTCACCACGTTCATAAGCAGCAATTCTGAGACCAAAGCAAATCCGCATCGTTCTGGTCTTGTTATGCCCCATCAACATTGTTGCTCTTGCAGATGCTTACAGTTCAACCAATTAACCATTTTAGCTGGGTCTTCTTAGATCATGTGTAGATGCTATATAATCTGGATGTAATGATCTATTTTCAGTGTTGAGACTTGAACTATTTCATCACATTGATATTCATCCAAATTAGCAATCCCTGGATCTGACAGTAAAATGCCTACCAAAGTGCATTCTGAATAAATAGTTTGAAGGCTTCACTGGCAGTTGCTATATATTGATGTCATTTTGTTTTTTCCATTAGTTTCCAGATTCTCTATGCTCTCCAAATTACATTTTTTTCTAAAAAAAATCAAGAATTTTTCTAAAACCCCTAATCACACAATATGCTCCAACAAGAATATCTGGCTCACTAATCATCATATCCTAGTTGGATTGCAAATTTTATTTTTGGGCTGTGAGTATTGGAAATAGTTATATATTCCAGCAAAAATGACTTGAAATTAATATAGATTGGTTGATTAAGGAAAGTCGCATTTATTATCTTATATATCCAGAACATAATCATGGTATCCTAGTTGTATTATCCCTTGCTTCGTCGATCGATCTTTCCCTTCTACCTCAAAGCTTAGGATCTTCATACCAAATTCAAGGAAAATTTTTTAGAAATAGACTGAACAAGTGTGGGAATTACACTTTTAGGCCAGGAAAGTTGATTTTGCAAAAATAGACTTGAGAACGTGTGTTTCCCACACGCACACAAACAATGACCCAAATGCCCTTAGGACATATAAAAGATCACATTTTTCCCGTAGAAGGAGAAAGTTCCCACTTTTTGTTGTGTCATTTCTCTCCCCTTCGGCAATCTCTCCTCCGGCTATCTTTTCCCCTCCGGCTACATCTCTTCCGGCCACCTTCTCTCCATCCGGTATCACTCCTCCCTTCGGCCTCTTCCCTCCCTCCCCCTCTTCCCTCACGCTCGCTTTGCCCTACATCGGCCTCTCAAGAGGATGATGCGGTGGATTTCGGGTGGAAGCTTTGTGACTACATACCCTGTCTGGACAATTGGAAGGCAATCAAGGTGGTGCAGTCGGGTGGCACATGGAGCACCAGGAGCAGCACTGTCCAGAGCTGCCATTATGATGCCTGGTGCCTCTGCCGCCGAGATACCGGGCGCCCGTGTTGTGGCCGAAGAGCATGGACATGGTAAAAATGCTTCTTTGGTAAGCATCGGCTGTAATTGTTTGTGATTGTGGCTTCCTGTGAAATAGAAGAAATTTTGTTGTAACGACTTCTTTCTAATGGGAACCTGATTATTGGAGTATGTAAAACTTTAGAGGTGGGTTTATAGAGATGGAATAGCCAATTCTCAATGAATGTGGTCCAGTGAAAATTGCGATCTGTCTCCCGTTTGTGAGTTGTTTACTTTGTTAATTAGTTTTGGTGGCATTATAATTGTTAGATGTTTTGACAGCCACTTGATTTAAGGCAACTGTGAGTGCCTGGGCTAATAAAAGATATGGAATGCTATGAGTAGTTAGTTCCAGAAATCACCTTCTGTGGATTGGCATTCTCATACTCAATAAACTCCACATATTTAGTTTGTTGTCAGTTTGCTTTGTACTCTATTCGTTTTCCTCTGTGCATTGTTCTTTAAATTGGAGTGTCCATTTTGTTCTTGCACTTCAAAAAGTGAGTGATGGGAGGTTACATAAGAACAATATATATTATTTAACCCATATTTTGAAGGGTGTGATCTGATTTTTAGCAAGGAGGAGACCATATATTGTAGTTTATTTGATAAAAAAGTTGACTGATAGGTCCTAACTATTGACTAGTAGATGTAAGGAGGCATTTTTTTTTTCAAAGTGCCTTGTGTGGTCATTAGATTTTATTAAGTTAGGTATATACATAGGTAGATAAATAAACATGTATGTGAATTATGTTGCCAAATATATATATAATATGTTTGGTGATTAGTATGTATGTCTTTGATAGATAATAATAGATGCAAAGTAATTAACCGTGAATGCATTTTTTGTGGGTAGGCTAACTAAGAACAATATATATCATTTGTTTTACCTATGTTTGGAAGGATGTGATCTGATTTTTAGCAAGGATATCATATACCTTAGTCTATATGGATAATTATAAGTTAACTGATAGGGCCTGATTGTTGGCTTATAGATGTAAGGAGGTTTTTTTTTTTTTAGAATACATTGTGTGGTCATTTAATCAAGTTAGGCTAATATATGGGTAGATAAATAATCGTGTATGTGAGTTATATTGTCAAACATATATTGTGTGTTTGGTGCTTAGTATGCATGTCTTTGATAGATATTAATGGATGCAAAGTAATTAACTATGAATGTATTTTTTATTGATAGGCTAAGTAAGAAAAAATATAGCTCATTAGTTTTATCCATGTTTTGACTGATGTGATATGATTTATAGCAAGGGGTAGACCATATAACCTAGTTTGTATAGATTAGATGAAGTTAACAAATAGTGCTTAATTGTTGACTGGTAGATGTAAGGAGGCTAGTTTATTTGCAAAGTACATTGTGTGGTCATTAGATTTGATCAAGTTAGGCTTATATATGTGTAGATAAATACGTGTGTATGTGAGTTATATTGTCAAACATATCTTGTGTGTTTGGTGCTTAATATGACCTAGTAGAAAGAAGAAAACAAATTTAACTGATACATCCTAACTGTTGACTGGTAGATGGTAGGAGGCTTATATTTTTTGAGAGGTCATTTAATTTGCCACAGTTATGTTTACATATGGGTGGATAAATAAGAGTGTTATTAAGTAAAAATGTCAACTTTATCTTGTGTGTAAGGTGCTTAGTTAGTATGCTTGTAATATATTTTAATAGATGGAAAATCAGTAAATGAATATATATGTTTTGTTGTTAGGGTAAGTAAGAAGAATATATCAACTTAGTTTTACTCATGAAGATGATGTGATCTGATATCTAGCTTGGAGGAGACCATATAACCTAGTTTACTTGGTTAAAAGAAAGTAAACTGATGCATCCTAACGGTTGACTGTTAGATGGTATGATGCTAATATTTTTCGAAGTACATTAGGTGGTCATTAGATTTGCGCCATGATGTGATTTAACATGTAGCAATGATGATACCATATAACCTAGTTTATATGGTTAGAAGATAGTTAACTAATTTCGATTAAATGTTGAGTTGTAGTTAACTGATTTCAACTAAATCTAACTCTTCACTTTACCGTAGTACACTTATATCTCCACCTCCTCAAGGCATGCGAGGGGCAGCGGAGCAGAAGCTAGAGGAGAGAACAAGTCGGTGGAGGCCAAAGTCGAGGTGCTAGACAGCTTCAAAGTGTATAGATTGATTATTCTAGATCAAAAGATGGGCTGGATTTGAAGAGCAAACATTATGCACATCACAAAGTTTCTTCATTAGGCATTGGGGGTGGTTGGTGGAAGTATAAAACAATCATTATTATTGACTCATACGATAAAGTTGTTAATTGTAGGTGGGGAACATAGATATGGTATATCTATGCTTCAGACCTCATATTTAACATCTTCATCATATAAATCGATAGTAATGATTATTTTATACTTCCTCTTGCCACCACCAACTGATTAAACTTTGTAATGTGCATGACTGCTTGCTCTCCAAATAAATTACATTATCTGATCTAGAATAATCACTCTGTATAATCAACAAAAGAAAAGGTATGAACATATTGCCATATACCACCAACATCGAATGAAATGCCGCTCATTATATTGTTATTGATATTTGAAGGCAAAAATATATGTTATTAGTTTTACTCAGGAGTATGCTTTGCTCTGATACTTACGGATGAGGAGACCATATAACCTAGTGTATGTGGTTAAAACTAAGTTAACTAATACGGGCTACGTGGTGACTGGTAGATGTTAGTAGGCTATTATTTGTTGAAGTACATTGTGTGTTCATTAGTTTTGATCAATATATGTTTACATGGTAGGTTTCAGTGATGAAGATATGATATTAGTTAGGACGAGACCATATAAACTAGAGTACATGTTTAACATAAAGTGAACTGATATTGGCTAACTGATGCGTGGTAGATGGTAGGTGGCTGATATATTTCGAATTAATTTTTGGCTCATTAATTATATTATTGATTTCAAGGGGCAGCGGAGGAGAAGCTAGAGCTGATGGACAGGGCGTTGGAGTCCGATGTGGAGGTGCCGGCCAGCTAATAACGTGTTTGAGTGATTTTGCTATATAGAATGATGATCTTGGAGAGCGAACATTATGCATATAACAAAGTTTACTTTGCTAGTCGGTGGTGGGGGCATGCAGAAGTACAAAACTATAATTATCAAAGACGGAAATTTCTGAAGATGCTAAATCTAATGTTTCTCATGGTTAGAACTGGCTTTATTTATGGATTATGTTGATTGGATTGGTGGCAATAGAAATAGTTTATCATGCATTCATATATAATTTAGTGGTTGTTATAATCCTAATGATAAATATTAATAAGAAAATAAAATTGGGCAAATTCAAAATCTACAGCTTCCCATAGACGTCTTCAAAAACAAAAAATAGAGTTAAATAAATTCAATATCGATGGTTAGAATTCGGGATGGGAAAGAGATATCTCGACTAAGTGAAGGCTTAGATATAAAAGCTTCATTTACTGTTATTATACTATATTCGTAAGTAACCTAAAACACGTGGGAGGAGATGAAGCATTTATGTGAGCCCGGGCTCTATGGGCCGTCGGATTGACATCTGGTGGCCCATAATAATCACGAGGCATTTAAACGGGACTCAAAAAGCAAAAAGTATATATAAGCCCGTGCTCACGTGCGACTACATGCGCTGGGGCTATATGGGCCGTCGGATATACATATGGTGGCCCATAATAATCACGAGGCATTTAAATGAGACTCAAAAAGCATAAAGTATATATAAGCTCGTGCTCACGTGCCCCTACATGCGCCGGGGCTCTAAGGGCCGTCGCATATACATATGGTGGCCCATAATAATCACGAGGCATTTAAACGATACTCAAAAAGCAAAAAGTAAATATAAGCCCGGGCTACACGCGCGCCTACATGCGGCCGGGCTCTAAGGGTCGTCGGATTTACATCTGGCGGGCCATAATAATCACGAGGCTTTTAAACGTGACTCATAAAGTAAAAAAATATATATGAGCCCGGGCTCACACTCGCTTACGTGAGCCCCGGCTCTATGGGCCCAATGATTTAAATTCGGCGGCCCATAATACTCACAGGGCATTATTGACTACCGGATGTAAGTCCGACTGGACATAGACCCCGGGCTCACGGAGGCACGCATGAGCCCGGGCTCTTATAAACGTGTTCCTTTATTATATAGATTTAGCTACATATTTCCATTGTGTTGCACGAGAATGAAGAAAAATTGCCACGATTGAGATGTGCACACGTGACCCAGCTTTAAGCCGAAATGGAAATGGGCCAAACCTCATCATAAAGGTGAAAACCCGAAACAACCCGTCATTTTCATTACAGCCAGGAGGTTTCGTCCCATGCTATCTTCTGAGGTATTCTCTTACGGCCCCATATGCTCGCCGCCCTACTGGCAGATCAATGGGACTTAGGTTGTCGGAAGGTGGATGTCGAAGAGCAGGCTCCCCATATGTACCCTAACTCCTGGTGGAAGCTGCTGATAGTCGCGTATGTACCTACAGGTGGCCATAGCGAATAATGGTAATGTCGGATGTGGAGAATATGCTAATGTTTTTTCTTGTGGATGAACTAGTTCTTACCTGATATTCTCTAAAGATGAAACATGAAAGGCAGCTAATTAATGGGTGTGGAGAATGTCGACGAAAGTGAACAACTATTCCGTCTCAACTGATAACTGGTAGTGGCTGACATAGGTAACTCCCGGCTAAATCTAATATTTGCTTTTGGAGAGACTTATAGGGTAGGTGTGCCACATGTAGAGTTGTAATACAGGAAGGAATGATTGAGGTTAAGAAGCAATTTGAAGAAGTTAAACACAAAGTTCTTTCAATTATGCAACTGAAAGCATTGACTGATAAGTATCAACTGAGAACTGCTAAAGCCTTACTGACATAACTAGCAGGTGTAGTCAGATGGATACAGATGAGCAACCTCAGTTATGTGTGTGGGGGGGAGAGTGGGATGCTAGTCGCCACAAGTATGATTGCTCCAATGCCAATTCAGATCTCATATTTGTTAGAAGCTCAATGTCGTACGAATCCTTTGTGCCCCTAGTTTACAAAGTAATAGGATGTTGTAGCAAGGAATACTCATTGAATATGAGTTTTACATATCCTTTGGCAATCCCCCTCGACATACCTCCAACGAAAATACATGATACTAGGACTCTTCATTGTTTTTTGCACTATGCGAAGACCAAGCACGATGGTCTACCATTGATAATAACCAAAGTGCGACATGTACATGTGTTCCAGGAATGTGAGCGGAATTTTGAGGTATCTGCTGCAAAGATTAACCAATCAGTTATTTCGAATGATGCAGAAGTAGATGACGACGCATTGTACAAGAACACATTGGATTTGAGTGACGATGCAGAAGTAGATGACTTACTGCGTGAGGCCAGGGAGTTGGAGGCAAAGAAACCACCTCCTGTTTACATAAATTTGCAACCCGATTCTGATAAGTCATCAATGTAAGCTAAGCCACAAACACACATTATACATTTGACAACATGAAAGCCCCACACTCCTATTACTCTACACATATATAGACCTACCTATAGCAAGTCAAAAGCCTGTTCAATATACTTTGGGCAAAAAAATAAAAGATAATTCAAATGTATTAGTCAACAGTTAGGGCCTATCAGTTAAATTTGTTTTAGGCATATCTACTTCCTTGGATGGTCTACTCTTGTTTACATCATAACACATATCACAGAGAATGATAAAAATGAAAAATAATTTAGAAATGTAGCCTAGCACCTACATTTCGACCCTCAAATAATTTTGTCCTGATCTTTTGCATTCCTTATAAGTCATCAATGTAAGCTAAGCCACAAACACACATTATACATTTGACAACATGAAAGCCCCACACTCCTATTACTCTACACATATATAGACCTACCTATAGCAAGTCAAAAGCCTGTACAATATAATATGGGCAAAAAAATAAAAGATAACTCAAATGTATCAGTCAACAGTTAGGGCCTATCAGTTAAATTTGTTTTAGGCATAACTGCTTCCTTAGATGGTCTACCCTTGTTTACATCATAACACATATCACAGAGAATGATAAAAATGATAAATAATTTAGAAATGTAGCCTAGCACCTACATTTAGACCCTCAAATAATTTTGTCCTGATCTTTTGCATTCCTTATAAGTCATCAATGTAAGCTAAGCTATCTAATATATACCAATCAACAGTTAGGACATTTCCGTTCACTGTGTTATCACATAGAATGGTAAAAAAAGCCACTAATGAGCAATAATTTACAGATGTAGCCTTGCACCTACATGACGACCCTCACAAAATTTTGTCCATTGGTTTTGCATTCGGTAAAATTTATCAATGTAAGCTAAGCCCCAAACCCACATTCTACATTTTACAACATGAAAGCCGCACACTCATATTACTCTACCCATATATATACCTACCTATATCAAGTCTAATGTTAGCACAATGTACTTTGCACAAACATAATATATACCTAAAACCTACCTGTCAACAGTTAGGTCCTATCAGTTCACTTTGTTTTACTCATATATACTTGCTTAAATGGTATACCCTTGTTTTTTTATCATATCACATTTCACATAGAATGGTCAAGAATAGCCACTAATGATCATTATTATCCAGACTTAGCCTAGCAACTAAATTTCTATCCTCAAAGACTTTTTGTGAATTCTTCTATGGTTCTTCAAAGCCATGACCGCAAACTAAGCATTAAACACACAATCTACTTTTTACGAGATCAATCTACCCTTATATAAATAAGACTATATAAAGTTTACTGACCACACAATTTACTTTAAAGACCAACCTATAATGTACCAGTCAACAATTAGGCTATATCAGTTAAATTAAATGCAGTAGCATACAATATTGCTTCTATGGTCTCCCCCTTGTTATTCATCATATCTCATATAACAGAGCATGGGTCCAACTTAACTAATCAGCTATATTTTTCTTCCTTTTTCTACGAACAATTGAGTTTTTTCATCTGAGATTTCCTTTTCAAAATTTTTCATTAGATCACATCCTTCAAATATTTCAATCAACTATATCTTACGATATCAAATACACTAATCATAGTAGTACATATGGCCATTTTACACACCTATTAAGAATTTGCTCCTTTAACTTCCATTATGATCTACCACAAAATTTCATTACACAATCTCAACAAATTTCATACCAAACCATATTATCCCCCTCAAGAAGATATTTGTAAACAAACCATTTTTGACACTGAAACATGCTATTCGTAACCAAACCATATTAAACACCAAAACAAGATATTCGTTTCTTCAATTAACCATACAACGTAGTAGGATCTGACCTTGCCATTTATATTGTCTTCTATTGATCAACAGCTGGGGAGATTCGTCAGATGCCCAATTGAAGCGGGAGAAAGGCAAAACACCGATTTAGTGGGATGCGGCCGGCTGGAATAGAGGGACGGCGGCAATGGAGATTATCAAAATGTCATCGGAGGGGGGAAAGGTGGCCACAATATATGTCTCCGGTTTTCAAATGACTGCCGCAGTGAGATCGCCGGAGTGGATAGCGAAGGATGGAACAAAATGAGAATTTTCTCTGCAATACTAGAGGAGCGAATAATGGGACACGATGACTGATAGCGGAGAAGAAGAGGGTGATGGAGGAGATATAAAAGGCTGGATGATGGGTTGCCGGAAGGGAATGTGATTCACATAACGGTCGAGAGCGGTCGCGATCGCCGGAGGAAAAACCGATTTCTGATTTGGGATGCAACCGGAGGTGAAGTCAAGTCGTCACATTTCATTTCCATTGCCCTAAGGGTATTATCGGAAATTCAAGCACGCGTGTGGGCAAGTGAAACGTGCGTAAGTCTATTTTTGCAAAATCAACTTTCCTGGCCTAAAAGTGTATTTCCGACATTTGTCAGGTCTATTTCTAAAAATTTTTCCAAATCCAAGTCTCTATAAACACCAGTGAAAATTTTCAAAGTGTAGCAAATATTGACTTCAAATAAGTTAGATTTACTTTTCATCATTAATGTTTATGCTCTTGACATTGATCAATTTACCTTTTTAATTTTTTACTCTGATGCTACTGTGCTGATGACATTTTGTGTAACGTCTGAGAATTTTCTAAATTCCCCAAGTCGACCATGGGAAACTAGGGTGTTGGACCCCTTGACATTCTCATTAAAATAACTTATTCAATGCTTGAAATACGTAGCTGAGACCTATGTGGATGGAAAGTAGACGGAAAGACCTTCAAAATGCCACCAAGAAAGCGCAAATCGGAGTTCAAACTTATATATAACGTGCAGGGTCCGTTTACCCAAATTGGACACGCAAATTATCCGTTTAAGTTACTATACAGGCCCGATCAATTAGTATTTTGAAATTATGTATTAAGGGCCCAATTAAGTAGCCTAATTGGGTAAGTTTTGGCCCAACTCCTAGAGGGATTAGGGTTCCTAATCTCTACGCATATAAATAGATAATTAGGGCTCTTAGGGGGGAATCTTTTGACCGTTAAGAGAAGGAGGAGGAGTCGTTATTGGAATTTTCCGGTGAGACTTCGGCAAGGCTTTAGCAGCGGTGGATAGATGACAACTCAGCCATTGAGGTAGGATTTCGAGTAAAGATTAGTAGAGATTTGTAAATTAGAATATGAATCGTATTCGTAATTTACATGAACAGTGATTTCTACATTCAGTTTTTTTTAACAGCCATTTTTTTACTATCCGACTATCTGACAGTCATCGGCCGGCCGCTTGTGGCTGGATCCATTGCAAGAGGAGCACGCTAGCCCTCGCCACGGCTACCCTAGCCACGGTGGCCCTATCCGTAGCGACGCGGCGCAGCCCCTGGCCAGAGGCGGAACCTTAGTTGCCGAAATCACCGAACGATGGCAATCCGGTCAAGCCCGGCCCATTTGTCAGCCTTGGCAGCCTGTCATTGCGACGCCTCAGATGGATTTTTTTTTTTAAAAAAGGAATGGCGTTGGCCTCGGGTGGCGGTGGGGACCAGAACCTTTAGGATCGTCGACTCACAGCGATCCAGCCAGCCCTGGTTGTCATCCCGCCATGGCGGCCAGGGGCGACACCACCAGAGGTGTTTTCGCCTCTAGACAAACACGGGGAAGACGATCGGGTCATTTGGGATGGGTTCGGGTCTAGTGACCCTAACCAATTAATTCAAGACCCTGACCAGGTCTATATTATAAAAAAAAGGATCATTGAACCAGGTCCGGTTCAAGGAGCTATATTTTTTCTAAAAATTTAGAAAAAATACCAGTGTACTTTGAGAGGGATACAATTTTCCTGACAAAGTTTTAGACCCATGAAAAATCCCAAAGACTGTAAAATGACCCTTTTACCCATTTATAGTTAATTACCGTGCGATATTCACTTACCCGATTTAGGGGCTCCAGTTCAGGGGCCTATAAGTGGATTTAAAATTTTAAAAATTTTCTAGTAAAATTTTAATGTGTATGATAAATATAGACCAAACTGCATAGTGAGGAGAAATCCCGGTAAGTAGGTAATTGACTATTTTGCCCCTAAGGTTAATTGTAAACTGTTAAGTCAACCAAGATCGGTTCAAGGGGTTTATGACCCCGCCACATGCCGGGAAAATTACACCAAGTTCATGAAGTCAATTAGAACCCTTGAGATCAATTTTGGACTTATTGGATGTTAATAAGGCTTTGAACAAAATGACATAAATACCCCTTTGAGTGGACCCGCCCACATTCACGTGAATGGAAGCGCGGGTCAGTTTGAGAGTGGAACCTCCTAAGAGGATTATGACTTAAAATAAATAAAAGGGTAATGAGATGACAAAATGACCCAATGGAGAGTATCATACCCTAGGTGGTATAATTACTCTAATGCCCTTAAGGGCAGTATGTTCCGTTTCTGCCAAAACTAATAACCTAACTACCAAATATTAGGGTATGCTATATTGATGATTAATTGGCTTCAAAAGGAAGGGGTATGACTAGTAAGTGGCACGAAGACCTTAACAGGTAATAGTGGCATGGGAAACTAGGGGGAAAACCCTAATTCTCAGGGTTTAGGGCAATGTATTACACGTGTCTATAACACATCGCATAAATCTACTTGGGTATTATATATGTCACTCGTGTGATATGTTAGAGTTATTTACGCTTTTGGGTTTGAATTTGTTGAGCCCTAGCCCTGCAAATGAGTGCAACGGGCCTTCATTTATTATTTATGCACTTGTGAGAATGCATGTTATTTATGTTGATTATTCTGATGCATGTTTTTATTATTGATGCGTTAATATGTAACTTGAGATTAATGAAGATTAATCAAGAGGTATTAGTTGTTGTTGGATTGGGGGAAGAAAAACTAACCTAGATAAAGACTAAAATACCATCAATAGGGTTTGGGACTGGTTTATGGAGTGAACAGGGCCCTGACATAATATTTTACATTGGTTAATGAACCGAGAGTGGTTATGGGATGTTCTTTAAGTCATAGCTCAGTGGATGAGCTATTTATTGGGTCAATTCATGATGTAAAGATGGCCCAAATGGTTGGAAAAATACTTGACCGGATAAAAATAATATATTCTAAGTTTCAGATGTTTGGTGGAGTCAATAGTCATAAAAACCTAAAGTTTCTATGGATACATTAGTAATATCTTAGAAGACATTTTTTTCGAGAGTTGGGGAATGGTGGAGATTACGTTACACTTCTTCATCACCATGATGGTTTGGGTATTAACCAGAGGGTCTTTACCACGAGTCTCCTGCAGGTCTTCCCAGGACCATATAGTACGTACAAAAGTGGAGTTGTATGAGCATCATAGAAGGATTGTGCTTCTCGCCAATTTGTGTCCATGAACACAGTTGAGATCATTTTCTCCAGATTCATAGCAGGCTATTGAGAGCCCTGAGGATTTGGGTCAAGCTCGTGTTAAGCAGTCTACTCCAATGTTGGAGACCTATGTTTGGAGATTTCTCGAGGGGCGAGTTATCTCTGAGTGAATACATATTTGATAGTATTAATTATTGAACAAAGGTTGTGAGATAATTAATAACATTATTTGATATTGTTTGTTAATTAGACAAGTGGAACGATTAAAGGACTTGCATAAAATGTAGGTTGATTGAAAATACTTAAGCATTGCATATGTGATGTTATGCTTCTTAGGATAGTGTAATTTCTAGGCAGAACTACGTCTAGATCCGATCTTGTTTGAAACATTGGTGATGTTGTCTGATAAGTACGTAGACAACTAACATCGGGTGATGTTGGCCCGATCCGAAAAATATTAATAAAACCTTTTGTCCCTTTGGAAGCTCTTTTCTTAAGGGCGGAGAGGTTCCATTGTTATTGTTGTGGTTGTTTGGTTTAGTTGGTTGCATATTCTCCAAGTTTAAACAAGTGAGACTAGGATAGGCGAGTACAAGATGAAGTTCCTTATTTCTGCAACTCTGGTACGTAAGTATATCTTTGGCGTGAGAGTTAGCTTAGTTATTTATTTTTAGATGGATAACGGACTTGTATTTAAATAGATGAGTTGTTCTTATTAAATTTTGAGACGTGTGATAATATCTTATGATTTGATATTTGTATTTGTGAACCCCAGTTATCATGACTGAGATATTTAATCGAATAGTTTGTTTTGTATTTAAAAAGAAAATAATTTCTTGGGACTTTCCATTTATGCTATTTAAAAATGCTTTTAAAAATCTGATTCGTGTCATTTTGATTGGCACCATTTTCATGATGCTCAAGGATGCTTGCGTTCACTACAAAATTTGAACCCTTTAGCTAGGAACTTTTAGTGAGGGATGGATAAAAGTCACTTGAGTAGGGGCTTATCATGGCCCCCTGCTGAAGTCACTTGAGGAGATTTGTGGCTTTATATTAGCGGGGGGATTAGAAAAACCATCGCTAAAGCCGCTATTAAACCAGCACCCAGCGAGAGATGAAGGGGCGATCGAGAGAGAATTCCATAGAACCGCCACTGGATGATGTTGATCGACGCGCGAGAGGTGGATTTTTGCCACTGCAAAGGAGCCCTAGCAAAAATCATATGAAGAGGAGTTGGGCAAGATAAAATCCCACTAATTTGTTTAGTGCGATTGTTGGGAGGGAATAAAATCCATAATCCTTCCTGTCTGAAAAAAACAAGCATTCCCTTTGCTGGATTGATCTCCAATGAGGAAAGTATTGATGAATGAGGACTTGATCAAAGGCTTAGGAAACTTCTCGGTGAGCGAAGCTTCTACAACAATTTTTTTTGATGTGAGGGCTTCAATCAATACGCTTTGACTCTTTATTTTGGATTTTTTTCAATTAAGTTTGCTAATTTATTGCTTGAAATTTTGGTTTGATTTTTTCAATATATGTTTTGTTTTGATTTGCATTTTGTTTTGTTCTATTTTATTCTGCATTATGTTTGATTAATATACTTATTTTTTGTAGAGAAAATTATCCCACAAAAAGTAATACATTGATTTTACAATAATTTTACTTGGATCTTTTAAGTAGAAAATATGTAGTTCCAAGTCATAGCATTTGTTTAATATTTTCCTTAATAAAGATATAATTAATTGATATGTGATATCATGGGGTAGGACATGCAAGGAGTTGTATCTGATATGGATATGGATACGATACAAGTACGGGGATTAAATGGAGTGGGTCACAATTTCCTTTCAGTGTTCAATCTGCTGAAAGATACAGAATTCTCATGTCTCGCTTTGAACGACTTTGTCACCGAGGGGTATCCATCTCTGGAATTGTGGGGTGTTCAAGTGAGAGCAGAAGCAAGTAAAAGAGGGAAGAGGGAGTTGATGCGTAAGTGTATTCTCTCAATTGCAGAGCGGGAGAGGAGAATGGAGCGCAAGGAGCTAGGCAAATAGGGGAAGGGAACAAGGGAATTGGGCTCGGTTTCACAAATCGCAATTTGGGGTTTGATTTTGATAGTTGATTTAGTTTTGGCTTTAGTCTTCAGGTTTGAAGACACAATTTTCCTTTCCCTGACTTTTCTAGCATCCTAACCCGTTGCAGCACACGTTACAGGGGAAAAAACCCACCTTTTTTCCCACAATTTTGCCCTCTTAACTTGTATCATCAGAAAATTAGGCTTCTTTACACATTGAACATTAAGAACGGGCATCCTTTGTCCAGTCTACTGGGAAAAGAATTCCAATACCACCAAGAAAGAGAACACTCCGTAGAGCATCACTCCAACCAACCCACCACCTTACCCACCCACCCACCAGATTCGTTCCATTATAACAGTTGTGACACACAAACCGAATGCCAGTAAGAATCATCGGGTTCATTTCTCACACCGAAATATAAAGAGAAGAATAAAAATCGCCAGCAAATAGTAAACGACGAGATCCACTATTTCATCTCAAACTACAATTTGGTCTATACCTGTTGCAACAATACCAACCATCGCTCACTCAAATTGGTTACTTCTGTTATCTTCTCATTGAAAAGCCTACTACTGCTGAGCGCATTGCACTCTCTGTGCACCGCCGTGCATGTCCTCATCCTCGTCGTATGCCTCCTGCGCCTGTGCTTGCTTCCGGCGCATCTCCTCTTCGATGTTCACGTCATGTAGAGTGGTCTCCTCGCACTCGTCAAGCTCCATGTCAGTCAGCTGGGCGGAGGTCCTCGGCGGCAGAACAGCCTCCAAGGTCTTGCACTGCTCAGAAGTGAGTGAGTCCGGGAAGTCCACTGAAAAGTGGATGTAGAGCTTCCCCCTCATGAATGGCCTCTGGTACATTGGCATTCCCTCGTCGTTGATCGCTTTGAATTGATCTGTTCAAACAAGATTTCGTACCAGTTTGTAAAATCATAATTTCTTCACGGAAATCAATTACATTTTGCACTATGAACAGATATTAAGAAGCTCTTACCAGGCTTGACAACCTCCCCGGGATTGGACTTGATCAAAAGCTGCCTGTTGTCCAAGTGAGTCAAGACGAAGTGGAAACCACAGAGGGCTTCAGTGAGGGAAAGGGAGTGCTCAACAAACAGATCATCGCCCTTCCTCTTAAACTTGGGATGCTCTTTCTGCTGAAGAACAAAAACTATATCGCCGGTGACAGTGTCGGGCTGCAGGACACCAATAATTAGTCAATCAGATACAATCAAAATTAAGACCATATGAAACATGCTTATCCAAGTCGTATGGATGATAAATTACCGCTTCATCAGCTTCGCCAGGGAAGGTGATCCTCTGCCCATTCTGCATACCCTTCTCAACATGGACTTCCAGCACCTTCTTCTCCTGGACAACCTTCTCTCCCTTGCACTGAGGGCATCGGTCCTTGTCATTGATGGTCTCACCAGTCCCTTTGCATTCATTGCAAGGGTGCTGCATCTGCTGGATCATAGATGGACCCAAGTGACGGATTGACACCTTCATTCCAGACCCCTGGCAGCCAGCACACTTCATTGAAGCACCGGATTTGGATCCTTTCCTGCAATTGACACAAGCCACAACATTAGACTTCACATGCCTCGAACAAATCAAGAGGAAAGAGTACTGACATACAAAGTCTGTGTAGAAAAACACACCCTTTACACTTGGAACAGATCACATTCCGCGAGAGAGAAAGTTTCTTTGATGTACCATTGTACAGCTCCTCCAGCGACACCTTGAGAGGATGAATCACATCCTCTCCCCTCCTCTGCCTGCGGCCACCTCGGCTGCTTCCACCACCTGCTCATTCATTCACGTAATTCAACATAAGTACAATTTGTAGAATTATGCAGCACACATGCAGATAGATCAATATACCAAATTTCATGGCAAAAGTGAATATAGCTTTTACATTATAATCTACTTATGTGAAAGCATTGGCTTCAAGACTCACCTCCAAAGAAGGACTGGAAGATGTCAAAAGGGTCGTGACCACCGCCGCCACCTCCCATTCCTTCCTTAAGAGCATCCTCACCATATTGATCATAGATCTCACGCTTCTCAGGATCGCTCAACACTTCATAGGCCTGAGCCAATTCTTTGAACTGCAACAAGCACAATAACTGTTAGTTGCAAATCCAAAAAATTTACCACGCAACTGCTTCAATAAACTCCACATCATCAAAATATGGCACTATTACGCACAAGCAAAACGGCTAAGAACCAAAAGTCCCAAAATCTTCATTCTTATATGTAAAAGCACACCACAAAATCTAGTTGAACCAGCAAAAACAAAAAAGACCTTGTTTCATCTCCACACAGTTCTTAACAACATTATTAAAAACAAAAACAAGAAAAACTTGGTTCATCTCAAAAACTGAATATTTTATCAAGCTCACACACCTCTGTAAGTCCAATTTACCGCACTTTTTAATCATACTATGCTGACAGACAAAGACATCATGCCCAAGAACACTTTCAGAACACCCGCAGAGATATCTGCCTAAAATCCAATAACTTTGTCTAGCCAAGTCGTGTCAACTATGTAATGCTTTTTGCCCATCAAACCAGAGCTTCGGGTCGCATCTTAGTCAGAGTGAATTACACAATGATGACAATGTCATCCTAAACATCCAATCAACAACAACTTAAAGCATGAATTACACATCCTAAGCACAATTAAGCATGCGATCTAACCAATTTCCTAACCAGTAATTAGTGAACCAATTTCGTCGAACAAATTCATCTCACAAAGAGAACATAAAATCGCTCATACCACACAAAAACTAAACATGAAAATCATAAAAAAAAATTTCAAAAAGTGCAGACCTGCCTCCGAAAACAAACGAAAATCACATTATACCTTCTCGGGATCTCCTCCTTTGTCAGGATGGTTCTTGATGGCAGCCTTGCGGTAGGCCTTCTTCAGATCATCCGGCGAGGCGCTCTTCGATACCCCCAGAATCTCATAGTACCTCGTGTTGTCGCTCTTCTTCGGCGCCCTCCCAAACATCTTCTCTTCCGCCCAAATTAACTCAAATCTCGATCAAATCGCACCGACCCAGATCGCAAATCCGCCCCAGAAACAGAACCCACTTCCCAAATTTCCCGATCGAGCTCCTCCAGACGAGAATCGAAGATCGAGAGCTGCTCTTTCTTTGCAGCGGCGAAAGTTGAGGAGCCCGCGGACTTGACCTGGGTTATAAAAAGAGAAGTGGACGGAAGTTTCCTGGGATTGTGGTGGAGAAAACGGACGGTTGAGATTGGGTGGTGGGATGAATTGGGAGATCTGAGCCGTTGCCGGGCTTCGTAAGGTGAGGAAGCGTCTAGAATGGTCTGCAAGGTTCTGGGGAGCAAAGTGATCTTTCTCCATTGAATTTTGATCGGATGGTTAAAATGGTCCTTCTGGACGCTTCGGCGAGTCGGCCATTTGAGTCTTCCCCGCGTACGTTCGTTGACTGGTCGTGATCCGGCGGGTAAGAGGTGGATTAATGCGGAGTGGGGTCCGACACCAGTCTTGCTTTAGACCCGAATAATTTTTCCAGGAAATAGTATAATATTTTTTTAACAAAGTAAAAAGCTAAACTCGCCTGCCTGACTTGCCTTTTTTTTACCAACTTTTGGTAAACTATTAACGAAAGGCCTGCCACGTTATAAAAGAAGAAGTTGGGTAACATGATGCAATCATGTAAGGTTTTCCAAAGTTTAACCTCTTTAATATTAATAAAAAATCACAACCCCTGCTTACATCCCTTCCTCCTCGGTAGCTCGTATAGCCTTCTAAACTCCCACTTCTTTTATAAAAATAAAAGTGTGATTTTTTTAAATTAATTTTAAAAAAAATTATCAAACTAATATAATTCTTTCTCCCGAACTCTATTATGCACATTCTTAATACTATTATGCTCTTAAATTCATGCTCTATCAAACAAGATCTTACAAGGATAAGTAATTTTAAACTTTTAAAATGGGTCATACTTATATGGTATGCTTCTCGAGGCTTAAATAGATATGAGATATAATTGTTAAAAAATAACAAATGATGGTTGAGAGTTGAATCAACGGAATCACCTCACAAGGTAATTCAGTGACTCTGGCTTGAAATAACTTTGAATTAACTTTCGGACAAAATTTTAATTCCACCTACCTTCGATAGACAAACTGATTTCGATAATTTGAATCGAAATTGAAGTGAAATCGACAAAATCTTACAGAAATTTCATACACAAACAACCCTTTATCCTTTTTGTTGTCAACTCCTCCTCACTCACCCTTTGTCCAACAACTTGCCCGGCCTCAACACATTCACGATCTTCAATGCCCGGCTTCGGTTATCTCCCCCTCTTCGGCCAGGCAAAGCTTTGACCCTGCTCGTTGGAACACCTCCTCCACATAAGGGAAAAGTTTGTGGTCCTTTAGCCCTAAGTTGCCCTAGGCTAGTACCTTGAAGGTTGGGTAGTCACAAAGTCGGCCAGAGCATCACCGGGTCGATGCCCGTACTGCAGCCCACCGTGAATATCCTCATTGTTTTAAAATCCAAACCAGCCCGATCAGACCGGCCAAGTTCAATTGGACCCAACCCACAATGTAGATTGATTTATCCCAGCCAGTTGGACCTGTTGTTCTAGTCACACTAGCCATGCCTATCAAATTGGTGACCCATCGAACCGCGACAATCCAGTTCAAATGCTAGATGGAAGTATTAAAAATAGTGAGGAGGGATTCAAACCTCAACGGTTGAGCCCAACAATAGGCCTTCTACAGTTCTACCAATGGGCAGTTATATATATATATAATTAGTTTCACAAAGGTATGCACACCAAACATACTTTGTGATTAGAACCCAGACCTACCATCAAAATACTTTGTTTTTACCAACTATGCTACGATTATATTTAGATACTAAATATGTATAACATTAAATTTATGGGATATATAATTCATTTTTAATATCTATCATCATTAGTGGGTCAACCATGGATTGACATGATTGAATTGGGTCAAGCATGCCATGGTTGAATCAGGTCAACCCAGCTTGGTGACCAATCTAAGTCGGTGTCGAGGCAATGTCACGCTCCGAGATTTTAAAACTCATTTTTCATAAATTACACAATATAAATAAAATTTTCAAAACTTTTGTTGAATTGTCGACGAGATATCTCAAGTGACTCACTTGCTTTCAAACATACTCATATTTATATCAGAGTACTATAATATTCAAGGTCAAATACATCACAAACCAAGAGGGTCTAGCTCAAGTACAGTCCAAAGCACATAATATACAACATATATAAATAATTTGGCACTCATATGCAAAAAGTCATATACATATAAATTAAAAGTTTAGTTTATAAGTCACAAGAGCCCTACATCAGCTATAAAGTTACTTGTCATCCTTTCTCCCAAATGCCACCATAGTTCTTACTTGTTCACTTTTCCTGCAAACCTGCACCACGAGAATGTTGAGTATATGAATATACCTAGTGAGATGGCTAAACAAAAACCAAATGCTATAACAACATAACAACAATGCAAGAGCAATATGATCACTCATTCAAGCATTTAATTTGTAAAGACATAAACAAACAATAGCAAAGAGTATAGTTACTTTAGCACCATGACATCATTGAAGAGTTCATCTCCCTCACTAAGTCCAATCCACCAAGGATTTTTATGAAATGATAACACATCTAAGAGTCCAATCTCCCTTACTAGACCATGGACTTCTCTCAAACTTAATCTTAGTTTTTTTGAAGTATGTCTGCCTCATCCATGTCATGAAGCTAAGGCTTATAAGGGTTCATAGACCCAAGTAGTCGAGATGTCAACTTCCATGATCATTGAAATGAATTCATTCAAACTGATCAGGTTAATGATCGATCGCTTGTTGAAACGATCAATCATTTGGTAATTTTTCTTGCTTAGTTTAGGATCCCAAAATAGAGACTTTTCTAAGTTAGGTTCCTTTAACCTTAATCGATTGAAGATTATAAAAACTCTAGGTATGGATAAAATAAAAGAAAGAAAAATCATTATTTGAGAAGAGAAAAAAGGGAGATATCTTGTTAAGAGTTTTCTTAGGTTCACCATAGTTTTTTAGAGAAATTCATATGGTTGAATGATCAAAAGTGAATACCCAACTACTTCACACACACATCTTATAGGTGCAACAAATTCTTCATCAAGGCGGATTGAAGAAACTCAAGGAGAATCAATAATCAAAGAAGAAGTATTTGATTGAGGAACTAGAAGAAAATGAAGATAGAGCACAAAGAGTAAAAACTTTAAGGATTCAATAGAGAGAGAATTGTGAAGGTCAATAGTGAAGAGGATTGAACAAAGAAATAGAGGCTATCGTAGTTTTTTTTTTATCCTAGTTGAGGTTTTCAAGTAAAAATTTGTTGTGTGGATACTTGCATGATTATATGGATTGCTTGATAGATTAATTATACACTTCGCTTAGGATTTTATGTTAATTTCCACTATATAAACTCCGACGTTAGAAAGGGGTCATCACTCTTAATCCTTATTTAATTTCAAGTACTAGTCCAAGGAGTAATGTGGTGATCCGATTTAGGGGTTTTGATGAATACTAAACTCTTAGATTAGTGTATTATGTATTTTATTCCCTTTTTTCCCACCTCAATGCAAAGGATTTTTGACTTGTACGAAATAATTTTCCTCCTTGTATGTATTTTGGTTGTACAGAGTAATGTTGGATTGTGATCCATATCTATGCGTTGTAGAATTGGCATTTATATTTTTTTTGTTTTTCTTTTGGGAGAGATCTCTAATTTGGTATTACGAGTTAGTGTTTTGTTTTGGTTTCATCGCATGTCAGGATAGGCTAATGAAACATAAAAAACTTGTGTGATGCACATTTAATCTCTTTATTGCTAATTAAAGAGATTAGATTGAAAGTTATGGTTCTCGTTTAGTTTTGGTTTGGTTATATATCGATTCAATTAAGTCCTTAAACTTTTGGTTTCTATTTTCATTTCGTTTCAGTTTGGTTCTTACTACAACCGCCTGAAAACCAAACCTAGATGCAACTCTAAGGGGAAGGCAATCTAAGTTCAAGGGAGAGCTGGAGCAAGTAAGAGAGGGATGAGGAAGTTCAAGTGGAGTGGGATTCTTGGAGTTGCAAAGCAGGAGAGTGAGAATGGAGCAATAGGAGCTAGGCAATAAGGGTAGGGATGGTACTCAAGTCAGGTATATGGTAAAACCCAACTCGACCCATGGTTTTTCAAATTTAACCCGAATAGCTATTTTGGTCGGGTTTTAAGTTATCCAACTCGACTTGACGCGATTAAAATTATAATTTTTTATTTTTATTATTAATAATAAAAAATCTTAGTATTTTTTAATAGGTAAGTGATTTTAAAAAATAAATTTTTACTCTAAAAGGGTCAAATGGGTCGGATTTAGGTTGGGTCTATTCAGCCATTCAGGTCGGGTTTAGGTGACCATTTCTTAAATGAAAAAAACATTTTTCCTTTCCCTGACTTTTTACAGAGAAAAAACACATTTTCCCAAAAATTTGCTCTCTTGTATCAATAGAAAATTGGGCTTCTGTGAACATTGATCTTTAAGAACGGGCATACTTTTTCCGTGTTAACTGGGAAAAGAATCCAACCACCCCCACAAAAGGGAAGACTCCGCAACAACTGACCCACCCAACCCATGGCCCGACAGCCTCCCCCACAAATTCATTCCAATATAACAGTTTGACACACACAAACCCAATGCCGAATTGAATCATTGGCTTCAATTCTCACGCCAAAATAGTAAACGACGAGAGCTTTCGTTATGTTTGCTTCTTCCTTTGATTTTTGGCTAGTAAAATCATAATTTCTTCATAGATATCAAATACATATTGCACTATGAACAAATATTGAGAAGCTCTTACCAGGCTTGACAACCTTCCCGGGATTGGACCTGATCAATAGCTGCCTGTTGTCCAAGTGAGTCAAGATGAAGTGGAAACCGCAGAGGGCTTCAGTGAGGGAAAGGGAGTGCTCAACGAACAGATCATCGCCCTTCCTCATCAACTTGGGATGCTCTTTCTGCTGAAGAACAAAAACTTTATCACCGGTGATGGTGTCGGGCTGCAAAACACCAACGATGAATCAATCAGAAACTATCAAAATTAAGAGTATACCGTACATGCTAATCCAAGTCATGTGGATGATAAATTACCTTCATCAGCTTCGCCAGGGAAGGTGATCCTCTGCCCATTCTGCATACCCTTATCAACATGGACTTCCAACACCTTCTTTTCTTCGACAACCTTCTCTCCCTTGTACTGAGGGCATCGGTCCTTCTATGCATGTATGTATAGTTATTAATTTTGTGATAATGTAGTATAATTATGTATATGTTTATTACATAATACTTATTTAGTTATCTCACTTTGTATATTCAGCATTCTCATGATACAGGTTTGCTAAAAGTTTAGCTTGGTTCGGATCAGTGAACACAAGAAGGACGTCAAACTCTAAAAGAAATGTAAGATTTTTTATCTTTATTAGTAAAAAATTTAGTATAGTGTGTAATTTGAACATAGGAATATGAGTGACAATTACTTATAGTTATATATATGATGGATCTTGGTATGTAGCAAGACCTTGTGTAATTTATGTGTGATTTGAGCTTGTCTTAAATATGGATATGATGATTTGTAATTTATGTGTGATTTTATTATAATAAATGATTTTTAAAAATCCTGAGACGTGACAACTTGGTATAAGATAATAAGGTTTGATTTGTCTACATGTTAAGAACCATGATACATTACAATTGTAAATGATTGGATGGGGTAGAATTAGAAAATTATTTACTACACATTTTGATTGCAGTACCCTACGACACCTACTACCTCGAAACATGTGAGGTGAGCCGTGATTGAGCTTAGCGGAGTAGGTGATCCATCGGCTACAAATGTAGTTGTTGTTATTGTTGCTGCGACACCCATATTGGCTAGGGGTGTACAATAAAGGAACCAAGGAAATAATTTTGCAGCTTCATCAGCAGGAATAACTGACAACCATCATGTGATATTAAAACGAAACCTTGCAGAAAATGTGCCTTAAAAAGAACAACTAAGAGAAATTTGATCCCACATATTGAAAATTCAAGCGCGAAATTTTTAATAACTTAAGCTATTAGGAAGTGTCTATTTTAATGGTTTTTTTTATTTTTTTATGAATATATCTTAATAACTCAGAAGTGAGTGGGAAAAGAGGACTAGAAAGGCCAACTAAGGATGCTCTTTCTGTTGAAGAACAAAAACTACACCATTATGTTAGAGAGGTAAGGGGTAAGGGTGCTAATGAGCTAAGTCAAATTGAATTTTGAGTTGTTTTTTACTCGAGCTCCATTTCTAAAAACCCGTCTCAATCTTGATTGAACACCTATACTCCCAACTTGGGCACATTTCAAGTAGGGAACTTGAAACTCTACTTGAGCTTGAGCTCAAAAATATAATACAAAAGTTTGAACTTATGTTCAAATTGGGCTTGAATCCTATTTACAACCTAAATTATATTTCTTTCTTCTACTTAATTTTAAATTATTACTTCTATAAAAAAATAGGTGAATTTCTCATTACTGTTTAGAGTTGGTCAATTAGTCTAACCAAGAAAGCCTTAGGGCAAGGCATTGGCCATGCCAATTTTTCAAGAAGAAAGTAGGCATTGTAATATCAGTATATGAGTAATCAACCAATCAGTTCAACAAAATCTATAAATTTATTTACTATAAATTTTTCCATAAAAAAATTATATTAATTTGGAGAATTACATCAATATTACAAAACTACAAAGATTATAACAACCATGATTCCGCAATATTATTCTTGTAAGTATCACTTCAAAATCTATGGTGGAAATAAGATCATTCTGTCAATACTTGGTTAATGAATTTATATATATATGCATATATATACATACATATACACACACACACACACACACACACACACACACACACACACACACACACACACACACACACACACACACACACACACACACACACACACACACACACACACACACACATATATATATATATATATATATATATATATATATATATATATATTTAAAACATATAAGTTAGGTGCTAAAGAGCCGAGCTGGTTAATGACTTAGTGTTACTAAGAGAACTGCATAATTGCATGCACACTATAAAAATATCTAAAAAATTTAAATTAATAAGTATAAAACTAGACTTAATTCACTAGATATATTAGTGGCCAAAATCAATATATTGTTTACTAGATCTCAGATTCTAAACCAATATGATTGGTTGAATTAAGAATATTTATTGTACAAGTAGAAATACATATTTATATTTATTAAGATTAGGCTAATCAAAGTGATTAAGGGTAGTATTTAAAAATAGAATAATATTATATAGACTATTAAGGGTGGAATAGGAATAAAAAGAATCTATAATACCTACTACCTTCTCACTTTTATTAGTAGTAGGATTTAAATTTTCTTGAAATGTAATAGCATAAATGGGTACTATAAACCATATTATATACCATTATTTTTATAAAATAACATAAAATATTATGGGGATATGAAAAGTGAATGTTAAAAAAATTATATAATATATAAGAAGTAGTTTTTAACAAACTAAGCCGCATCTTCGTGTCAATCCAATCAGGTTTCTATCAAGTAGGGCTGGGAAAATTCAACTAGACCCATTTACCCAACCCGCCTAACCCCGCAACCCGACCACAGGTAGGGTCAAGGTGCGGGTTTAGGCTCTTGACCCATTTTGGATTTAGGGTCCGTACAACCTGGCTAACCCGATTTTTACCTGACTACAAATAATAAAAAAAACTATTATTATGATGTTGGTCTATTAGACTTATTTATATTATTATTATGGTGTTTGTTTGGTGCATACTATGTTGAACCAGATGTGCTTAAACACAAATTTGGGCATGAATAAGATGTTTAGAGTATATGTGTGATCACATATATTTTGCTTTGTGGTAGGCATCCATTTTCGGATAACACAGGATGGTATCTTCAAGGTGTGGTTAATTTCTATATAGTTTAATTTCTTTTCTGTTATTCTTTTAGGTGTGGTGACTGGAATGAAAATATGTCATATTTTGTTGTATTTATTACCCATCATCTCTCTTTCAGTAGGACACATCGCACACTAGACTCAACTCTGTGTGAAAGGCCTGATAGTCATAATAGGGAGCAGGTTCGAAACAAGCAATCAAAGAGGCAAATGATAAAGCTCGATGAAGGACAATTTTCAGAGGAGGAAAATTGTAAACAGTGTCACTGGCTGCTGAGGAGGGTAGGGCTACGAGCATCTATAGAGAAGTAGTTACAAGAATTTTGGAATTAAGACATGCTGAATCGCATGATCCTCTTTGGCCATCAAAGAAATGATGTTTAATCTATTTTTCATTTGTATGTGAGTTATCGAAAGCCAAGTGGGCAGATCTTGAGTAAACACATGTTGAAGGTTTGTTTTGTTATCTTTCTCTCAGAATGGAAGAAAGACAACACTATACCTCTAAGGTCTTCATTGATTGCTACTATAAAAATGTGTCAGCCACAAATAAACCAAAGAACCAAACATTACAAATTAATATTATAATGTATTAAATTTTTTTTTTTGTATTTGGCCTTTGCAAAGAGAAGATATATAAGACGAGTTTAACAAAAAAAATTGAAGAAAAAAAGTAGGGTCACCTGCATACCCGACCCGACCCAACTCAAGTAGGGTTAAGATTTAAATTTTCAACGTGATTTAAAAATAGGGTCGGGTCATGACCCAACCCGATTTCAGTGCGGGTCAAGGCCAACCCAACCTGATCTGATTCCCAACCCTACTATCAAGTCGGTTCCATCTTATGCTTATTCAAGTTTAGCTCGCCCTACTACCAAGTCGGTTCCATCTTATGCTTATTCAAGTTTAGCTCACTTAGGTTCAAGTTTGAACTAAACATGAGTTGAGCCCAATTTAAGCCAAACATACTCAGCTCATCCAACTGATTCAACTAATTAGCAACTTTAATAAGGGGGTTGGAGGATTCAAAGACTCAAAATCCTCCCTAACTCAATAGTGACCTGCCCATAGGCCTCAAGATACAAAGTTAAATTACGTAGTAAGAATAAATAACTCATTGGTCATGTGAACAACAAACTTTATAATTAATAGTTCAATACTCACTCACATGAAATATGATGATCACAAGAAACTTAGCCTTGGTACCATGTGAAATAACTATTATTTTCCCCAACAACTAAAGCTCTTAGGAAACAAGTTATTATTATATTTATTTTATATTTCACGTTCTCGTTCACGTGTGAACATCCATTAAAGTTTAATGCATGAACTTTAATAAAGAGAGGACAATTGTGCCCCGGAATGAGATATGGAACCAGTACCTTCAGAAAAATGTACCCAAAATAAAAAAAAAGATTAATTCCCACTAAATGAAATTTAAATTCAATTTTTTTTGCTATAATACCATGTGAAAGAACAAGTTGTTTACTAATATTTTAAGTTGTTAGGAAGCATGCCATTTTTATATTTATTATATTCTCTATCTTGACAACTTTTTTGTTTCTGGTAAACATTTCTCAACAACTTCAAAAGTGCAAGGAAGTGTCAGTGAAGGGAAAATTAGAAAGGCCTAGGAATTTGGATTGGGAAACCGAGAGAAAGAGAAAGTGAAAGGGAAAGAGAAACTAGGAAAAAGAGAAACCGGTGAAATCCTAATTCTTTTATTTTTTTGGTTGCACAATAAAATTAATGAAAAATTGAAATTCAATAGTTGGTTCCATAAGATGAAAATGGTAAAATAAAATGAAATTTCATTTATATTATAAAATATATTCAACTATTAGTGGCAGAAATATATCTTATCAAGTACATGACAATTCAAACCCATTGTACCTCAAATTTGTGATCCTCAAAATTAAACCTTTTTAATAACAGTACTACAACTACCATATCAAAATCTCTCTCAAAAGCTCCCCATAGAATGTAGCCTTGTCCAGATGAATGTCAAGTCCTGTTTAAACACAATATTTCAGCACGTCCTGTTTGAACCCAATGTTCCATCAAGTAAGGATTTTTCCCTAATATTATAAATTTTGTTTTTCTTAAAATTATAAAATCTATTTGTTCCACCTAATGTTTCCTAAGTGAATTTTTATTTTCTACATCTTTTTAATAATTATATACACATAAAAAGATAAAAATAATAATACTATATTTTTTAGCATATGTAACTAAAATTTATTTGTCATAATTTTCTTCTTTCCTAATAATTGTAGTCAGATGATCGGGTGTAGTTGTAATACTTATTAAAATACATTTATTAATATTTAATACTAAAAATATATTAATATGTGTGATACTTCATATATTTTAGATTTATATATATTTTATTTTAATTTTTTTAGTTCAAGCCTAAGTCCATGATTCAATTATTGCAGTTTGAACTTGAGCTCGGGCTTGAGCTATGCTTCAAATTTCCAATTTGAGCCAAATTAGAGTTGAAAACTTTGAACTTTGAGCTGAGCTCAAGCCGGGCTTCAGCAGTTTAAGTTCAAGTAGAGCACGCCCAATACTCGCTCAGCTCGATTCGTTAACAACCCTAATTAGGGCTTAAAAAAACTTATCCACCCATTTTCCCTCCCTTTCTCCCAGTTTCACACTCATTTTCCTTTCCAAGGTCCACCAACGGTAAATTTTAAAAAGCTTCATTTCTTTTCCTCTCCTCTCCTTTCCTTTCCTTTTAACCGTCTTTCACCAACCCAAACGGAACCCCCCCCGGGATACGAATTTTCCATGTGATTAGCGTGCGACCCACACGCAAGGAAATGCTTGTTCCACTTCCATTCGCCTTGCGGGTAATTTAAACAAGTTGACGAAAATACCCTTTGACTGGTGCCGTAGAGGCATTAGTACGCAAAAGAGCTGGGAAGTGGCCGAGGACTTTCACTGGAGTCGCCCCGCCACCAAAAAAGACCGCTCACATTCCACATCGAACGCAGGGGAGCCATGGCCGTGGCCGTGGCCGTTGACGGCAGCCGGAGAAGCCGGACGGCTGTCCGCTGGGCGGTGGACAACCTGGCTCCGTCGGCCGACTCCTTCATCCTCGTCCATGTGGCTCCGCCGGTCACTTTCATTCCCAACCCATGTCTCTCCCTCCCTCTTTCTCTCCCCGAATTTCTTCAATTTCCTTATTTTTTTCATCACCTTGTTATGTTATACATACGATCTGAGAAAGTGTAAAGATCGAAGGCCCACTTCGTCATTTTTTGTTGGTTTTAAAAAATTGTGCACGTTGAGCTGGGTTATTGGAGATGAGCATGTACTAGTGAATGCATTTTTTGTTTTTAAGCTTTTATATATTTCAATTTCTCCAAGCATTGTATTTTCTTTAAGGAAAGTTGTGCTGAACTAGTTCTCTGCTTCCACTTTAGTAGAAGTTTGGATTTGGGATGGGTGATTAGAGGAAAGAATGCACTAGTCAGTTGTAGATGTTGTCTGTTTTGTTTTGATCACGACAACATGTCAAACTGTGGAAGTTGAGAATTCCCCCCAAATAATGACAGTTTTAATTTGTTTTTTTTTATGTGAATGTTGTGTTTTTCAAGTCTTAACATTACTGAATTTTAGTCTTTATGGAAACAGATTTGTTGTCCTGCTGTTGTTTACTATAGAGGCATTTTTTTTGCATAGGACTTCGTGCAAAACGTTGGGCAATAAAGAAAAGCCATATATATAAGATGAGTGTTGCATAGGTGAAAAACCATGATGGATGAATGGGAAAACTATTAGGGATTACTTAGGGCTAGCCCCGGTAATTGATGAAGCGAGAGAAAGGTGATTAGGATAGTTTGGCCTTGTTAGAGGGAGACCGCAAAACTGTGATCAATGGATTACAGATGCCTGTAGAAGAAAAAGAGGATAACCCAAAATGACTTGGAAAGAAATAGTGAGATAAGATTTGGCCGATGTATGAATTGGAAGTGGAAATTGTCTATGATAGGGCCAAATAGTAGGCAAAATTTGCATCGCACACCCTTTGATTGTTGGCCCGGAGTGTCTGAAGTCTGTGAGTCTCCCTGCTCAAGAATATAACGTTAAAATTCTTCAATAAGCACAAAAAAAAAAAAACAAAATTCAATGCAGCACCACCCACCATCTGGAGAGGGCCATGACTGTTGCCCTGTCGTTTATAGCAGCCAGAGAAGCCTGAGGGTGGTGGACAAGCTTGCCCACCATCTCTTGTCGCTTTCATTTTTGCCCCATGCTCTCTCTCTCTCTAGCTCTCTCAATATCTTCAATTTTTTCATTATCTTGTATTTAATACCTCAGAAATTTTGATTTAAACATGAAAAAATTGCAGTTAAGGTGGGAAATTGAAGATGTATTCTTCATTTTGTTTTTATCCGCTTTTTTCAAAGAATGTGCAATTTAAACTGGGTAATTGGAGATAAGAATATACTAGTGGATAATTTTTTGTATTTTAGTTGTATCATTGTTTTCTGTCACCAAAAATTGGATTCCCTTTGAGTATAGTTCAACACTGTCACATCTCTGCTTTCACTACAGTGGAAGTCTGAATTGTTCAATTGTCAATGTTTTGGATTTGAAATGGATGATTGGCGGCAAAAATACCCAAGTTAGTTGTAGCTGGTTTCTACAATGCTTGTATGTTGTTTTGATCAGGGCAACATGTTGAACTGTTTATGCTCACTACTGCAAAACTTCTCCCTTGGAAAGGACTTTCTTTGTTTGTTGACCTGTCTGTCACTCTGTTGTGTTTTTCCAGTGTTATATCTCTAATTTCTGGTCTTTTTAGAAATTATGGATTTGGTGTCTGAGTTGGATGATTCTTTTGATTCAACAATTGAGAGAAACTTATTTTTTATGTTGACTGTGTTAATAAATCTTGTTGTAATCTTACCTACATCTCCCTTCCACTCATCTCACGAGAAGCTTGGGTGTAGATGGGAGTGGTTCTTTCTGTCCTATTTTTATTTTGTTGTTTAAATGAGTTGGTGAAGTTTTCCTGTTTAATTTTTTTAGTATTGGCTTAATAAAATTTTCTATTGACTCTTTAGAGTTTATCTTTTATGTTTGGAGAGTGTTTTTAGCCCCAATTTATCTGTAACATTAGAGACAGTTATGTACTTGCAACTGGTTACTGGACCAAATGAAATGATCATCAGGTGTTGCAGGCAATACCTTTCTTGTGTAACCCTACTATTGTCTCTTTTGTTTTTCGATGCTGCTGTTCGACATGGATTTCTGTGGGATAAACAATGAAAAATGTTTTATACGTTAATTCTTCCTATGTTGATTAATATAGTTTCATCCTTGTATATACATAGGTAATCTCATTTTGGTTTTGCAACTGCTTTGCAGCAGGGAAAAAGGTTCCCATCAAGCAAATGCCCACTGATGTGGTGGCTTGTTATATGGATGATATGAAACTCAAATCTGAAGAGTTTTTTTTCCAGTTTAAAAAAATGTGTAGAACAAGGGAGGTACATATTCTCTTGTACCCTTAGTCTATTCTGTATGAGAATAGCAAGTGGATACTGTTCATTTTCCGTTTTCTGATTTGTACAAACTAATAACAAGCTGATACTTTTCATTGTTCCGTTTTCAGGTAGAAACTTTGGTTTTGGAGGATGACAATCCTGCAACTGCTCTTTTGAGATATGCATATGAATCAGGCATTAGAAGTCTAGTATTGGGTTCTTTCCCTGCAAATTGCATCTTAAGGTAGGAGCCTTTGCATGATGAAAAATTAAATATGTATGACTTGAGAAGACTTCAGTAAAACAACAAAGAGAGAGAAGCTTTCTTAAGAGATATCTTTTGGAAGTTCCCTGAGCTTTGTTTAATGCCATGATGAGCCCCCAACACTGAAGTATGGGTTGCTAGCATGATCAGTCAATTATTTTCATCATTTAAAGTTTGAAATTGAAGTGTAAGTAAAATGGAAAATAGCCTATGCAGTCAATTATTTGCTGTCCCATTTTTATCACAAAATATGCTCTCTTCTTTTTTGTTAGACATATTTGAGTCTGTTACCTTTTATGCAGTTCATCATGTCTACTTGAGCGGCAGATGTTTATAATTACATTCCTTTACTTTTTTCTTTTAAATGTGGGCCATTGGAAATTTAATTCTATACATGGAAAGACAAAATGATTCCTTTCTTATCATCCAAAATGAAGCCAGAAAATATCACCTCTTTCATGGTTTACCTGTCTGACAATAGGGGCTTTTCAGCGACATTGCAAATAAACTCATTTTTTTTTAGATATACAACATTGTCATGTGACACACAGGTAACGTCTTGCTTGCCTTATGATTGGTTTCTGATTGCTCACTTACTATATTTACGATATGTTGTGCTTCATTGTTATTTGGATATCCAGAAAAGCACCTGCAAGATGTTCATATAGCTTCTTGTATTATTCTTGCTTTACTAATGTATGCAACTCTGCTATACTGGTTTTAATCCATTCTCTTAGGAAATTGAAGAAACCAGGTGTTTGTTCTACTGTCCTCAAATTGGCTCCACATACCTGCAATGTATATGTAGTTTCTCGGAACAAAGTTATTTCCAAATTGGCTAATATTTCCAGCAATGCAGGTTTGTGGAAAAGCTTTGCCTTGGTTTTGGCAGTTTGATTATTTGATTCTCATGGTTGTCATTTATGGATCTTTCCTTGATTTTGACTAACGGGCTAAGCCATTCAGGGACTACCATTGACCAAAGGTGTCATTTAAAGCTGCCCCAACCAAATACTTCCAGAAGGCCATCAAGGTCACATTCTTCTGTGGAATCCGGGAAAAATGAAGCCTTTAAGGAAGTGCCCCAGGAAAACTTGAGGGCCAGCTTTTCACATTCATTTAGGGATGCTGGATCTTCTATGAACTACTTAGAAGTGACACAAGGCAACTTCCAATCATCTTCAAGTAGAAAATATTATGCAGAGAATAATAACTTTCAAATGGGTGAAAATGAGGATGCTTCTTCTGTACTTTCACAATCTACAGACCAGGTGAGGACTAGTGTCAAATGTTGCATGTCGCTATTTCTACATTTATTTTTCATTTTTCTACTTTGAAGAGGAACAGTACTTAGCTTCTTGCTATTTATTCTCAGTAGTGAAATATATCTTTTTGATAGGTAATAGTTAAATATATTTGTTTCATAATTAGTGCTAGGAGGAGTTTTTGATTAACTTTCATATATATTGACCGCACCCTTTTGCAGTCCATTGCTCAGGTTGAAGTGGATCGCTTGAGGCTTGAATTGCAAAACACACTTGCTTTGTATCAATCTACTTGTGAAGACCTGGTCTATGCTAAGAAGAAGGTAGTAATTCAACCTTTTACTACATAAGATAGATCTTAAAAAGCTTATTATAGTTCAGTGACATGGTTCTGTGTTTGATTCTATATTAGTGAGGATCTGGAAATTGGATCTTGCAAATAGTGTTTGTTCTTTAAATTTTTCTTTATGATTCTTTCTTGTTGACAACCAATACTAGTTTTTTGCCTCTGGTAAATTCAAAAGGCTTTAGAACTGGTATTGGGCTAGTTTGGGGCAAGAACATGGTCATTTAAGGTGTCATCAGGTTTTGTGTGGATGATTTGATTTAGGATAAAGCAATGTTCTAAAAGTTGCCTGCATTGGAGGTAGGGTTGGGCCATTACTGGATCATGTGGATGGTTGTACCCATTCAACCCACTATGATGTAATTAAATGCCATACATAAAATTTTGATATAGACACTTTGTAAAAGATTTTAGAACAAAATTGAACAAGGTTCAATGAAGGTGTGAACTGATCTCGCTCCATAGTTCCAATGAAGCAGAATATGCACTAGAAAATTCCATAAACTTGTCATGGAAACTACATCATAGAAGCTGATATCTGCAGCTGATTATCATGGTTTTGCTAAAGGGGTCAAATTGTAGATGGAATTTCATAGACAGAGGGGTCAATTTGTAAATATCACAGTCTACCCTCCTAAATAAAAGTTTTATATTTGAAATTCACATAATTTAGCACAATCACATAAATAAGTTAATATTTGGTCATGAAGGACAAAATAAATATTAAGGAGCAAGGACTATAGAAATGAAAGATTCTAAAACTCCATTTTAGTTTGTGCTTATCACTAAATTTATGTTTTTAGTTTGTGCATATAACTAAATTCATGTTCAAAGGGGTTCAAGTGTTTAAACACAAAACTCACTGAGTAAATAAACCTCAAGTAATTTATTAAAAAAAACCTAAAGTAGGCCTCCTGATAAAAAAGTTCCTCATTGAAATAAAATTTCTAATCAATATTAACATAATATCAATGTCAGTAATATCTAACAAAAGTTTACCAAGCAAATCTGAGGCCAACTAGGATTCTTAATCATTCATTTAAGTTACAAAGCTGCTCTATTTACTTGATATTTTCTGTGGGCTACAAGTGTTTAAACACAAAACTCACTGAGTAAATAAACCTCAAATAATTTATTAAAAAAACCGTAAGTAGGCCTCCTGATAAAAAAAGTTCCTCATTGAAATAATTTTTCTAATAAATATTAACATAATATCGATGTCAGTAATATCTAACAAAAGTTTACCAAGCAAATCTGAGTCCAACTAGGATTCTTAATCATTCATTTAAGTTACAAAGCTGCTCTATTTACTTGATATTTTCTATGGGCTACAAGTGTTTAAACAAAAAGCTCCCTAATTCTATCCTAATTAGCTCTCTTACTGAATGAAAGTTCCAAACTAAAATCCGTAATAAATCTTAACATTGTATCCACTTCAGTAATAGCTGCTAAATTTCATCAAACAAACATGAAGGTGGACTAGGGTACTCTATCATTAACGTTACAAAGCCCTTTTTTTGTATAAAATTACAAAAATTAACCGTAGATACGAAATTACAAAGTTTCTCTGAAATTAAATTACAAAGAATAACCCTTGGTTTTCATTATTTCATTGCAAATAGCTGTTCAATGTAACCATGTCTTGCTGCAGGCTCAACTACTTTTTGCTGATTACTCTGAAGAGGCAAAAAAAGTACAATGTGCCTTAGAAAGTGAAGAGGAATTAAAAAGAAATGTTGAAGAGGAGAAAGCTAAACATATAGAAATCATAAAGGAAGTTGAGGAGGCACGTCAGTTGTTTGCAAAAGAAGCCTTTGAAAGGCAAAAGGCTGAAATGAATGCCTTCAAGAAATGGTCTGAGAGAAAGAAAGTAGTGGATTCTTTATTACTAAGTGATAAGAGATACAAAAGGTACTCTGTAGAGGAGATAGAGCTTGCAACAGATGGTTTTTCTGAGGCCAGAAAGATTGGTGAAGGAGGGTATGGAAAAGTTTATAAGTGCAGCCTTGATCACATGCAAGTGGCTGTTAAGGCTCTTCGGCTAGATGCTCCTGAAAAGAAAGAGGAATTTCTGAGAGAGGTAAAGCAAATAAGCTCTATTTTCACTCTTCATTCTTGTAATCTGTACTTGCGCATACACCCAATACCTTCATTGTTTGAGGACCTTGAAAATTGCCATTTAGGAATCTCTCATGGAGACCTTAAAAATTTTAGAAATTTGAAAAATGCAAGAGGGAATGGCAGATCTATCTGGTGTTATGGTTCATCTTGGAGCCTACAACAAAATCTTAGACCCCATAAAATTTGTCCATCATGTATAACTTTGCTCTTTTACAAATTTTTATTGAATGTAGTGGGGAAAATATGATTGTTGCAGCAGGATATAAATATTTTATAAAAGAATTACTTATTACTTATGAGAATAAACATATTAAAAGAGAAATGAATATTAGAAACAACTTAAAATTAGGGGGAAGATAATGCAATATCTGATGGAGTGGTTTTCAATGAAGCTGATATAAGTGCAAATATATAAATGACTTGTGCTGCATATGGCTATTTGTTCAAAAGAGAGAATGGGAATCAGAAACATTTTCAAAGTTTGAAGGAGAATAATGCAATATCGGAGTGGGTTTCATTTAAAGAATCAGCACAAAAATATGAATGGTTTATGCTCCTTCACTCACAAGCACTCAGATGAGATATATGAGGAGGGATGGAGAGGGGGCAGGGGAAGGGCAGGTGCTGAGGACAAAGAGGAGAAATCGGTAGAGAAGAGGTATTTTTTTTTGCTCCAACTTGGCCCAAACTGGCAGAGTTAATGAGCTTGGCTGGGTGAAAAGATTGTTGTTTGGCCGAGTGGAGCTGTTCCTGAAAACTTTTGGGGTGCAAGGCAAATGGGTATTGGGCAGGCTGAAGTTGGAGTTAAAACCGTATGCTACACTACATTATCTATCAACATCCAGTAGCATATATGTTTTGCATAAGCTGCTGCTATATAAGTTGTTAGTTGGAAAATTTCAGCCAAAAAAATATGTTAGTTGGAAAAGCTGCTTAAATGATATGTCCCTATAACCAGAGTCTGAGATGTCAATATCCAAGTAACAGAGCGGTCTGGCTAAAAAATATATAAGATTAGCTGTTTATGCAGTAGTGAATCATGAGAAGAAGTTTGTATGACAAAGGAAATATATTTGTCAACATGTGCTAATCTCATGTAGAGATATTTTAGTGGAAAATGATGGTAAAAGTATAAGTATATTACTTCAAGCTGATACATTGAGGAAGCTTTTCCTGAATTCATCTACCAAGCATTATTTACTCTTCAGTGATTGGTTAGTTGAAACTTTTTAAATGTTTTTTTCCAATGGATTCAGGTTGAAGTCCTTTGTCAACTCCGACATCCAAACTTGGTACTGCTTCTTGGAGCCTGCCCAGAGAATGGTTGCCTAGTGTATGAATATTTGGAAAATGGTAGTTTACAGGACCGGCTTTTTTGCCGTAATGGTGGTCTACCCATCCCGTGGTTTATTCGCTTTGAAATTGTATTAGGTGTGGCCCGTGGTCTTGCTTTCTTGCATGGTTTGGAGCCTGAGCCAATTGTTCATCGGGATCTAAAGCCTGGAAATGTTCTGCTAGATAAGAATTATGTTTGCAAAATTGGAGATGTTGGGCTAGCTAAATTTTTATCTGATGTTGTGCCTGATAATGTCACTGAGTATCATGATACTGTTCTTGCTGGTACACTTTTCTACATGGATCCTGAATATCAGAGGACGGGTACAGTGCGCCCTAAATCAGATACATATGCTCTAGGAGTTATAATCCTTCAGCTGTTAACTGGAAAGCATCCATCAGGTCTTCTAACATTGGTTGAAAAAAAAATGAAAACCGGTTCATTAAGAGATGTACTTGACAAGTCAATCACAGATTGGCCACTTGTAGGACCAGACAGACTAGCACAGATTGCATTGAATTGCTCAAAGCTAAGATGTAGGGAAAGGCCAGATATTGAATCAGAGGTATTACCACAGCTGGAAGAAATTCTATCTCTAACGGATGGTCCTGCTAGATTGCATCTTCGCAACATCTGTGCTCCAAGTCATTATTTCTGCCCCATCTTGCAGGTATAGTTCTGTTTACTTCTCTTTGTTATGTTATTTTTCAGTGGAGTAGCTTGATACCTACCTAGACAAGCTAAATTCTTGATCACATTTTTTTATTATGTATTTATTCTTAACAACTTTAAGGATAGTAGAACTATAGGTAGAACTTTAGTTGAAATAGATGTGCAAGAAGTGCCAAGATATGGGCAATTATGATATTTGAGCTCTATTATCAACAAAGAGAGAGATATTACTATTAATGTGGTACATAAGATTAATGCGGGGTGGGTAAAATGGAGGGTAACATAAGGAGTTTTATGTGATAGATAAGTCCCGAATAGACTTTAAAGGTAAATTCTATAGGACTACTATAAGGCCCGCAATACTTGATGATTCAGAATGTTGGGCACTAAAAAAAAGTCATAGATAAATTAAATGTAGCTAAAATGAGGATGCTAAGGTAAAGGTGTAGAATAACCAGGAAATATATGATTAAAAATAAGTATATACATGAGAACTTAGGGGTAGCACCTTTAGGGGAGAAGGTTAGAGAGTGTAGGATGCGTTAGTATGGGTATGTACAAAGAAGACTAATGGATGCCCTACTAAGAAGGTTGGGGGGGTTTTACATAAATAATGTTAAAAGAGGGAGAGAGAGCCACAAGAGAACTTAGATGGAATTAATAAGGGAATATATAACTATGCTATTTCTTATAGAAGAGTTGACACAAAATAGACTAGAATGGAGGCGTAAGATCCATGCTGCTGACTTCAAATTGTTGGGAAAATGCGCTACTTGATTATGATTATGATTTGCTCCTAACAACATGTTTAGTTCCATAAAATGTCAAACCCGTGGATCAAAGCAGGTACAATTTTGTGAATGCGTGAATAGTGAAGAATATAGAATCTTGCTCAATTAACACAATAGAAAATATCTGAATGGCAGGGAATTGAGTCTTGGTCCATGCTGTACTCAATATGTTTCCAATATTGGCACAACTTAATTTTCCCCTTTATAATACTTGCTTTATGTGTATTTTGTCTGTGTCCAATCCAGGAAGTGATGGACGATCCCCACATTGCAGCTGATGGATTCACTTATGAACATCTTGCAATCAAGAAATGGCTTGAGAAATACAGTGTATCTCCTGTCACTAAGCTTAGACTTCCCCATAACAGGATCACTCCAAACCATTCACTGCGTTCTGCCATACAAGAATGGAAGCTACAGTTGGGGCTTACAAGATCTCAGTAGCACGCTGGGAAATATATTCACATGTAAGGCTAAGACTAATGCTTTGATTTAAGTGATCGAGATTGTCATGAGAATTCAGTTTGATTTATGCACTTTAGGTTCCATTTTTCATGGTAGTTGGTTGAACAGTGCTTGAGGAACATGGTCAAATATGGTCCTGGTTTTGTTCTTTACTTGCTTTAATGGTCAAATCCTCATGGTACCTGGAAATGTTAGCTACAGATGAAAGCAAGTTGTGGCTTAAGTATGATATTTTGTTTGTATATATTACTGGGAAGATGTGGGAGAGATGTTGATTATGTAAATGTAGATAAATGACGGCAAATGTCCATTTCTGTAAAAAAATTGGGTATGTGAATATGAACAATTAGGATTTTGTTCAACTCGTATGGGACCTAAGGAGAAATAAATGGCTGAGGGAGGTTATTGTACAATATAACTTGTGATTATATCAAGCAGAAATTTTAATTTAATAGCATCTTTGAGTACAGTTCCATACCTCATATATTCTGTCTGTGCGTACTTCACGTTTTCTTAGATCGCTTTGATTAATTCAATGTGTAATCTTTGTGATAATTTAATGTTGTAAAGCCATGTGAATAAGATAAACAAATGAAAAGATAAATTACCCTAAAAAATTGGGGGTCAAACATAATTGTGATGGACTGGGCAGCCTCAAATTGTCTCAAACTCGAATGAAGTGGGGCACCTTGTAGCGTTCGAGGTATTTTTTTGATTTTTTATATTTTTTGAGATTATTTGATGAAAAAAATACCTATTTAAGGTTTTTAATAAATATAGGTGCTACCTTTAGAGGTGGAGCCACATAGTGGAGACCTTAGGGTGAGTTGGCATAGGAAAGGAGGAGATTTCTCTAAGCTATGTATTATGCTCTACTCATATTAGGATAGGTCTAATACTTTTCTCTCCCTTACCTATATAAACCCCTTTTCCTAACCTTAGCTTTCATCTCCCTTCTCAAATTCTAAGGGAAAGCTATTAAAGTTGAGGGCTTGGAGGCTTTTAGTGACTGGAAAGGAGAACGCCGCCGACAAAGGAGGTGAGGGGAAGGAGCATGCGCGAAGACATCGTAGGAGAAAGAGGTAAGATCCTTGTTTATAAATCCCCTCGGTGAAACTTCATCATAAATTAATGTGAGGAGCCGCTACGCCGTGTCACCTGAAGTGAGAACATTGGCGCTGACACCTTCTCTTCCCCATTGACTGGCAATAGTCAGGACAATGCTCATGTGCTTAATTCTGTTCTCTCAAATAGAGTTGAGTGTCCAGCCTAGTTTTGGTATTGTGACTGCCTATCGAAACTAGGCAATGTTGGAAAATATCATGTCGTGGGCATAGCTTCATATGATTGTTTGGAGTCACTGTCGATTGACGGGGAGATCACTAATAGTGGCTGGGACCCTTATGCTCTTAACATAGCCGTAGCATACGCCATGGACGGAGGAGACAGTCGGGGATGGAGGGAGCAGACCCACAATGGATCTTCTTATGCTAGACGACTGCCGTAGGAGTCGCCCTTGGGTTTCCAAGGGCCGGCTCATCTATGAATGCAAGTAGCAAAGACTCTGATGAGATCTCTGCTACAACGTCCCTCATAAAAGGAACTACAACTGGGGAAAAAGGGCTGGGCAGATTCTACGTGTCTAGGCCATGGTCGGAGGGAAGCCGATTTCAGCGAGAAGCTGTCCAACCAGACCTGAGACCCAATGGCAGACTCCTGGTTCTATTTTCTGCCACCGGAGTTAGAGATGAAGAGTGTCCAGCAGCAGCATGTACACAAGAAAGTGATCCAGCAGCAACATGCACACATGAAAGTGAACTGGGAGGGGGCCAAAGAACAACAATTTCAAAAAAATATCGGAGTTTACCGGGCCCGCGATAGGAGCTACTAGCCTTATGCGATAATATAAATAATCATTTCCCCAGGAACCACGGTCCGTGTATAAACACACAAGAGAAAAATAATAAGGAGAGTTCTTACTCGTTTCGGTGCGGTTGAAATCCTCAAAATCACATCGATAAAACTTGGAGTAGGCCCCTCTACCCGCACACTAAGCTTCGTCGAGTCCTGCAAAGTCTGGGGGGTGGTAAGTATTTTAAAATACTCAGTAGGGGAGTTTATAATATTAGGCATGAATCAAACACATGGCAGTTTTTAAGCACATATCACATATAATATTTTTCATGAAAACAGGGTGTGCCTCTCACCTAAAACCACCTCTAGTGCTTCTTCTTACGTATCGAAGATGGTTCTAGGGTTTGTAAGCTCTCACAGCTTACTACTAATATCCCAAACATATATTATTAATAGAAATTTGCTGTGGGTACAAAGCAGCGGTCTCTTACTCCTCCACAGATCATCTCAAAACATTTCGTGCTTGTGGATAGAAGAGCCACCCGTGCTCATGGGGTGCCGGGATCTAAAGAGCAGAGAGTCTTCCCATGATACTCTCTACCCTAGCGTGCGTAGCCTTGATATGTGCCTTTCATTAGGGGCTAACTAGGGGTCTTGCTCTTCGTTAGGGGCTCACTAGGCTAAAATAGGTACCGTGCATCCGATTCTGAACCGGATTAATTGTGCCCTTAACTAGTTAACAGAGCTATATCGGGGCACCCAATAATAGCTCTGGATAACCAAAACACTCATGAGTTCCAAACTCATAGTCTTGAGTCCCAGACTCATCATCTTGAATCCCAAACTCATAATCATAAGTCCCAGACTCAATCAAAATATCCTAGAGTTCCCATACTCCAAAAGGGTTATTTTCTTTTAAAATATTCTATCCCAATGTTTATCCTTTTGGAAAATCCTAGCTCCGCCTCTACAAGCCATGTGAGTGTCACTATCAACGACTACAAAGGCAAGGTTAGTCGCTTATTCTAATGAGACAGTTACCCCTTCTTTGTCCCGCTTCAGTGACTCGATCACCATGCTTATACGTCTTTTCAAAAATAATCTTCATACTCCTCCTTTCAACAAGGACGAGTCCTCTAAAACCGTTTTTCAAACATACTGAATTCATTCGCAATGAAAACAGTGACGAAGCTAGTTTGTCTTTATCTCACATGCTCCAATGTGTATAATTTATATAAAAATCCACGGATAATGTAACATCCGGGAATTTTCTAAATTCCCGAAGTTGACCACAGGAAATTAGGGTGTTGGACCCCTTGACTTTCTTGTGAGAATAACTTGATCATTAGTTGGAAGTGGTGGTTGAATTATGGATGAAAAATAGATGGAAAGAGCTTCGAAATGCCACCAAGAACGCGTGAATCGGGGTCCAGATGAGCGAGATACGATTGTTCAAAGTTGAACATATCGTATAGGGCCCGTTTACCCAATTTAAACATGCAATTGGGCCGTTTAAGTCATTTGGTGGGCCTGATTATTTAGCATTCCGAAATTATAATTTAAGTGGCCTAATTTGGGGAGTTTTGACTTAATTTATCATGGGATTAGGGTGCCTATAAAAAGGCTAATTAAGGTTAATGGAGAAAGGGAGAGCTTTGGATAGTGAAGGAGATGAAGGAATTTTCCAGCGAGACTCCCGCGAAGCGTTAGCGATGGTGGATCGACGACAACTCGGCCTTCGAGGTAGGATTTTGAGTCGAGATTAGTAATATTTTATTATTAAAATATAAATAATTTTTGTTAATTATGTGAATAGTGATTTATGCAATCACTATTCACATAATTTCATTGAGCTGCTGTTTATTTTCTGATTGCCGACCAGTCATCGGCCGACCGCTGGTGGCTGGACCAATTACGGGAGGGGCGTGCCAGTCCTGGCCGTAACGGCTTTGGATCTGGCGTTCTTGGCGGTGGTGGATTGGCTGCTGCTGGGTCGTCACAAAAAAAAAGGGAACCTTGCAGTGGCACGGCGTAGCCGGCGGCTGAAGGATGGACCAGGGCTGCCGGAATCGCCAGAAGATGGCGATCTGGTCAAGCCCGGCCCATCGGCCAGCCGTGGTAGCCTGCCGTTACGACTCCACTGCCGGATTAAAAAAAAAAGGGATAGAAAAGAAAGGGTGGCCTTTTGGCCGCCGGCTAGCCACCGGCGGTGGAGGATCGATGACATCGGTTCCGCCGTGCTCTGGCGATTTGGGAACACCTGGGCCGCCCCCTCCTCCGTCGCAGTGCTGGCAGCGCCGCCAGAGGCCAAATGGCCGCTGGCCGGTCGTGGAGAAGAAGACCCGCGATGCGGGTCGTCGGTTGCTGGACCGGGTCGGGTTTCCCAACCCGATTCGGTCCGATCTAATAAACTATATATTTATACTCTACGAACCGGGTTCGGTTCAGTGAGTTAGGGTATTCATAAAAATTTGGAAAAAATTATGAATGACCAAAAATGTATTCCTAGTGTTTTCCTCAAGTTTCAAATTGGGGAAAATTCCCAAAGGTTTTAAAATGACTAAATTACCCCTGTGAGTTGAATCGTAAAATAATGATTAGTGACCAGACTTAGGGGCTCCGGTTCAGGGGCCTATGAGTTGATTCAAAAATTAGGAAAATTCTTAATGAGATTTTAATAGGTAACCTATTTATAGGCCAAATCTCTTAGTGAAGAAAAATCCCAGTGAGTGGTTAATTGACCCTTTTGCCCTTAGGATTTATAGTAAACCGTTAGTCAAAACCTGGGTCGGTTCAAGGAATTCACGACCCCGTCACCTGCCAAGAAAATTACACAGAGTCCATGAAGTCTAGTAGTACCCTTGAGTTCAATTTTGGACCCATCAGATATCATTAAGGCTTTAAACTAAATAACAGAAATACCCCTTGAGTAGATTCACCCAGCGCGAGTTAGTTTGAGAGTGTAAATAAAAGGGTAGTGTGATGATCAGAATGACCTAAGGGAGGGTAGCATACCCTAAGGGGTATAATTACCCTAATGCCCTTAAGGGCAGTATATTCCGTTCTTGTCGAAACTGATAACCTAACCACTAAGCGTAAGGGTACGCTATAGTGATGTGGAATGGCTTCAAAAGGAAGGGGTGTGACTAGTAAGAGACGAAGACCTTGACAGGTCACAGTGTCATGGGAAATAAGGGGAAGAACCCTAATTCTAAGGGTGTAAGGCAGCGAATTACACGTGTTTGCAATCGCATACATCGATCAACTAGAGTATTATATAGTAATTAACGTGATGCATGAGAGTTGTTTGCACTCTCGGGTTTGAATACATTAAGCCCTAGCCCTGCAAATGAGTGCAATGGGCCTTCATTTGTTATTTATGCACTTGTATGGCTGCATGTTATTTATGTTATTTAATCTGCTGCATGCTTTTGTTATTGATGCGTTAAGTTATATTAGTAACTTAAGGTTAATAAAGACTAATCAAGATATTTTGGTTGTCATTGGATTGGGGGGAGAACACCTAAATCAAGATAATAACTAAAATACCCTCTTTAGTGTTGGGACCAGTTCATGGAGTGAACCGGGCCCTAACATAGATTTTACATTGGTTAATGAATCGATGGTGGCTATGGGATGTTCTATGAGTCATAGCTTAGTGGATGAGCTATTTATTGGGCCGATTCACAAGGTGAAGAGGACCCAAATGGTTGAGCAAATACTTGACTAAATGGAAATAATCTAGTCTAAGTTCAAATGTTTGGGGGAGTCAATGGTCATAAAGACCTGAGGCTTCTATGGATATATTAGTAATATCTTATGAGACATTTTCTCCCAGAGTCGGGATGATAGAAATTGTGATATGCTTCTCCATCACCACGACGTTTTGGGTATTGACCAAAGGGTCTTTACCGCGGGTCTCCCGTAGGTCTTCCCAGGACTATTTAGTATGTACAAAAAGCGGAGTTACATGAGCATCATGGAAGGCTTGTGTTTCTTGCCAATTTGTGTCCATGAGCATAGTTGAGATCTTCTTCTCTAGATTTGTGGCAGGCTATTGAGAGCTCTGGGGATTTGGGTCAAGCTGCTGTTAAGCAGTCTACTCCAAGGTTGGAAACTTTTGTTTGGAGATTTCTCGAGGGGTGAGTTATCTCTAAGTGAATACAGATTTGATAGGATTAATTATCGAACAAGGATTATGAGATAATTAATAACATTGTTTGCTATTGCTTGTTAATTAGACAAGTAGAACAATTAAAGGACTTACTAAAATGTAGGTTGAAAATACCTAAGCATTGCATGTGTGATGCTATGCTTTGTAGGATAGAGTAGTTTCTAGGCAGAACTACGTCTGGATCTGATCTTGTTAGAAACATTGGAGATGTTGTTTGACTTGTACGTAGGCAACTAACATCAGGTGATGTTGGCCCGATCTGAAAAATATTAATTTAACCTTTTGTTCTTTGGAAGTTCTTCTCATGAAGGCGGAGAGATTCTATTGTTGTTGTTGTGGTTGCTACATTTGGTTGGTTGCAGATTCTCCAGATGACGACAAGTGAGATCAAGGCAGGCAAGCACAAGATGAAGTTTCTGTGTTTCTGCAACTTTGATGCGTAAGTGTACCTTTATCGTGAGAGTCAACTTGTTATTTATTTTCAGACGGGTGATGGACTTGTACTTAGATGGATGAGCTGTTCTTGTTGAATTTTAAGACGTATAAATATTATATGATTTGATATCCGTATTTGTGAACCCCAGTTATCATGACCTAGATATTTAATCGAATGGTTTGTTTTGTATTTAAAAAAAAAAAATCTCGCTACTTAATGTTCGTGCTATTTAAAAATACTTTTAAAAATCCGGGTCGTGACATAAACATTCGATTAAACTATCATATATGAGGCAATCGTAAAACATGCAGTATATAAAACATATCTGCTTCCAGCGGCTAATCATTTGACTAATCAAATAACATTATAAACATGCGATATATAAATTATATTCTATCTCAACGATTAACCATTCGATAAATCGAATATATGTGCAAAAATCATAAATCATAACTTGAAAGTAATCTCTAACGCATAACATGCGAGAGTCATATAAATAATAAGTTAAAAACACAACCAAAGTTTATAATCATGCCTTAATAAAGGATAAAAGCCCCTACCTCGTTCTTCGTGCGAGTTTGAAGATGATACACCAAACACCATGCACTTAGACATCCACTTTTGTGGTTCTAGAGGTCTCCAACCAGAAAAATAACACCACCACGACGTCCAGAAACTCTTTCCGTGCATGTGGCTATGGACAAAACTTCCCCTTGACCGGGAACATTTTTCTCTTTCTGTGCTCGTAATCTACAAATAGAACCTCCCCTTGACCTGAAACACTTTTCTCATCACACGCCTGTAGGCGACGGACATAATCTCCCCTTGTTCGGAGACACTTTACCCTTCATAGGCCCGTAGGCGGCGGACAGAACCTCCCCTTACCCTGAGATATTTTCCCCCTATAAGGTCGCTAACTCGAAGAATGGATGCTTTCAGTGCATAGAATACCCTCGAATTAGCTAAGAACACTTTTTGAACGGAAGAAAATGGACTAAGAATGACTCTAGAAACTTTTCCAGAATAATGAACGAGGATGGGAATTTATAGGAGAAATTGGTGTGCCGACGGTGAGTCACGTGCATGTGCGCATGACATGTGTCATGCCACAAATGGTAAAAAATGCGTCACCACCTCACTTGAAGTGCGCGCGGTGCACTTGTTGGTGCGGCGCGCGTAAACTGCGCGGTGATGTCACACGTCCATCAACGTGGACCAACCGCGCATCCGACCCGCGTCATTCTACGTGGCACAGCTCACAAGCCACGGCTTATGTCGCGGCTTGGCTCGTCTTGGCGCAAGCTAATGGCATCATCAATGACTCCAGCTATTTTGTCCGTTTCTTATTTTTTTAATATTATTTCAATCAAATACCAATCTAACTTCAAAATGCGATAACTTATCCCGAAGTCGGAATCACGAATTCTTGGTGTCGATGAACTCGTATTGATGAGCCCTTCAAAACTAGACCCCACAAGGGTAGGTTATCTCGCACTTTTAAAGTGGGCCCCGCCTATGTGGCATATTTCCCGAGGTCATAACTTTTGCTCCCAACCTCCGTTTCGTGCGTTCTTAGGTTTGTTATGCTCGTCTCACCGAGCTCTATCACACCAATATAAAAACTCTCCAAATATCCACCTTTAAATAATTTAAAATAATTAAAAACTCATAAAATAGCTTTATTAGAGGCAAGAAATCATACTGAAAATTCGTGGTCATTACACTATATTTTTTCGTCGCTAGAACTGGTAGCAAAGAATGGTAGCGGCGAAGGACGGTGTGTGAAAAATCTTGGATGTGTTTGAAGGTCGAGGGCGGAATCATTCCGGCAAGCGTAGGGTGGCCAAAATCAGGCGAAAGCTCACATTCTCACCACCATCTTATTTGGCCTGCAATAGAGATGGTATAATTTGGGAGGGAGGAAGATGACTCAGGCCAGTCCCAAACTCGCATGAGTTGTGGGTTCGGCTAGTGTCTTTGCACATGAACTGGCCCAATTCGAGCAACATCGGGCTGGTTCAGGCCTATTTTTTACCTCTTTAAACACTTAAAAAAAGGTTAAATAAATTTTTAAAATCACATTATAGGACAGGAAGGGTATGGGCCAATTCTGAAATACCTATATCACTATAGTAAATGTACTAAATTGCCCTTATGGGTGGCTATGGGTCTTTTCACTATGTGAAAGAGGACTCATTCATTTGAACTAATGCTTGACCTAAGAAAACTAATATGGTCTGTGTTTTAGTTATTTGGAATCACAAGCCATATGGTCTTAGGTTCCCATGGGGTACAAACATAAACTCTTCAAAGACTTACTTCTCCCAAGAGTTGGGGGATGTTAGAGATTGAGATATGCTTTCTTCACTGCCACAACAATTTCGATATTGTCCATAGAGATCTTTATTGCAAGTTTCCTGCAGGTCTTCACAAGACGATATAGTGCGTACGAAAGTGGAGTTTTCTTGATCATCATGGAAGGCTTGTGTTTCTCGTCAATCTGTGCCCATGAGCACAGTTGGGATCCACATCTTCAGATTTGTGGCAGGCTTGCTAGAGCCTTCGTGATTTGGGTCAAGTTGCTATTTGAGCAGTCTAGTCCAAGGCTGGAGTCGAGCATTTAGGGAAATTGGTAGAGATTAATCTCTGGGTCAATTTTAATTATAAGCATGGGCCAGTCTATGATATTGAGATCTTGATGTCTAAAAACCTTTAATGTTGTGTGACGGGGTTGAGGGTCTTCTTATGACAAAACAAGGCATGGGTAAAATAACTTATGGTTGCGTTCAATAATGATTAAAACCACAACTTTGTCTCTTTATGGGTTTTATAAACTTGTTTGATCCTATTGAGTATAAATAGTTATACTCATGAATCTTCGTGATGTAGGTACCTCAAGGGAGGAATAGTTGAGTAGTAGAGTAGCTAGATTTGTGGAGCGAGGATTCATTGCTTAAGAGTAGGGCTTGTTTTATTTTCATTAGATTGTAATAAGGCACAAAAGTTGTCATCTCATACTTTATTTGTTATTCTTAGATAATTATCAAATTTGCACATGTATGAGACCTGAATATGAGAAAATGGCAGTCACGAATTGGGGCTTATCTTAGTCATAAGGAAAAAAAATGTATTCAAGTTTTTCGATGTATTTACTTTGAAATCGTTATTTAGAAAACCTCGTCTATGGCAGTTGGTATCGGAGCCTAGGTTAATGCTGTCTGCAAGTCGATGACTATTTAGAATGATAATTTGAGGATAAAATGGAAGGTTTCTGGGTAGAGATTTTACTTTAGAATTTGTGTTATCTTGTAGGTCGAGATGACACCAAATCGAGTTTATAATAGTACGAGACGAGTTGCTCTTAAGCAGAAAGTGACCGAGAACCCTTCTGTTGTAGCTGTTGCTGCTACAAATGTTTCCATGACTGGAGGGCAGGATGGAGGATTTGGTGCATCTTCTTCAAGTATCATTGTACAAGCCTACAAGCATGAGGGCTATGTTTCAAGAGATGACCAGAACAATACAAGCCCAAACAGAGCTTATCCAGGCTCATACAACACATGCACAAGTTTTGCATAATCAAGCAATGCAAGCAAGGGAGGTTCAGGTGCAGGCCCAACAATGTGTTAAGGTGGAGAGGCATGGAGCACGTGACTCTACAATAGTAGAGCATTTCAAGAAGCTGACACCCTCTTTTACAAGAGAAGATGGCCTAGAGGAGGTAGAAAAATAGGTGGCAGCTATGGAAAAGACATTTATGGCCATGACCATGAACCCTGAATAGAAGGTGGATGTGGCCTCTTTCATCCTTACTGGCGAGGCTCACTTCTGGTGGAAGATAGTCAAAGACACACAGTTCCAGGGTATAATTAATATATTGTAGGATGAGTTCATTGACATCTTTTATCAGAAATACTTTCCCCCACATGTTAGAAGGAGGAAGGAAAAAGAGTTCTTGGACTCGGAACATGGAGAGATGTCAGTGGTCCAATATGAGACTAAGTTTGTACAACTTTTAAGATTTGCACGACAAACTGTTTAAACGGATGAATTGAAGAGATAGCACTTTGTTTGGGGTTTGAAGGAGGGATTGAGGTCTCAGATACTTTCTTCCAGGCCAACATCATTTGCTGATGCAGTGGCTCAAGCCTTGATTCATGAGGAAGACCACTTAAGGTCCAAAAATCAGAAAAAGGAGCTGAGACTAAGAAGTTTGGGAGTAATGTTGACACAAAAAGGCTCAAAAAGGACAATTGAAATCACAAGCCTTTTAAGCAGCAAAAAAAACTGATCAGGGTTCTAGTCAGAGCTCTAGTCAGGGTTCCAAACTGCAACAAAAGAATAAATTTAACAAGTGTAGCACTTGCAGAAGATATCACCATGGGAAGCCTTATGCAGATGAACCCCGACTTGCTTAATATGTAACAAGCAAGGTCATATTGCCCAAGATTGCCCTGATAACAAGTGAAGGTCAAAGTTGATGATTCCTCAAAGAAGGTAAATGCAAGAGTTTTCTCACTTTCATCTAAAGATGCAAAGAAGAATGATGTCATCAAAGGTATACTCTCTATCCTTGATCGGTTTGCTAAGATCCTTTGGGACCCGGGTGTAACTCACTCTTTTATATCCACCATGTTTATTAGAGCTTAGAGTACCCTAAGTCTATTTTACATCATGAATTACTTATTCTTACCCCTACTGGAAATCAAATTCATGCCATGGAGTACCTCCAAGGGGTACCTATTTGTTTGGGTAAGTAGGAATTTTCAGCTGACCTAGTTCTTCTTGATATATTGGATTTTGATGTAATTCTAGGGATGAAATGGTTGTCTAAATTTTATGCTTTGGTTGATAGTAAAAAAAAAGGGTTATCTTTAAAATTCTTGGGGAGAGTGAAATTGTATTTCGGGGGATTAGGGAGAGAGAGAACTCGTGTATTATTTTAGCGTTGAAGCCAACAAGCTCTTGGCAAAGGGATGTGGTCTATCTTGCTAGTGTAGTCATGCTGGAGACCACAGACCTAGCATTGAGGACATAGAGATTGTCTTTGAGTTTCCATATGTCTTTCCTAAAGAACTTCCTAGTCTCCCACAAAGAGGAAGGTTGATTTCACCATCGACCTCATTTTGGGCACATCCCCAATTTCCAAGGCACCGTATAGGATGGCTCCCACTGAATTAAAGGAGTTGAAGGAGCAACTTCAAGAATTGTTAGACAATGGCTTCATCTGTCGTAGTGTCTCTCCTTGGGGAGCACCTGTCTTGTGTGTGAAGAAGAATGGCTTACTTCGTTTGTGCATAGACTATCGAATGTTAAATCAAGTGACCATAAAGAATAAATATCCACTTCTTTGAATTGTCAATCTTTCTAACCAGCTTTAGTCAGCAAAAGTCTTCTCCTGTATTTATTTGAGATCCAATTATCACCAACTAAGGGTTCGAGAAGATGATATACCAAAAATTACTTTTAGAACCCAGTATAACCATTATGAATTTATGGTTATGCCATTTGATCTAACTAATACTCATGCAACCTTCATGGATCTTATGAACACGATATATAAACCTTGGTTAGATAAATTTGTGATAGTGTTTGTGGATGCTATATTAATTTATTTAGCCACAATTGAAGAACACAAAGAGCACTTAAGAGAAGTGTTGCAAACTCTAAAAAACTATAAGTTATATGCCAAATTCAGTAAATGTGGCTTTTGGTTAGAGGAAATCAACATCTTGGGGCATGTCATATCTAGGGATGCGGTAGCTATTGACCTTACAAAAGTGGAGGCTGTGATGAGGTGGGAAAAACCTAAATCCATTACCAAAATTCATAGTTTCCTTGGATTATTAGGTAATTACAGGAGGTTCATTAAGGGATTTTCATCTTTGGCCTCACCAATGACTAAGTTGACTAGGAAGGGTGTTAAATTTATATGGGATGAAGCATGTGAAACAGTTTCCAAGAGTTGAAGTGGAGACTAACTAGTGCCCCTATCCTCACCTTACCTTCATGGGATGGTGGGCTTGTGATTTACAGTGATGCTTCTAAGAAGGGGTTGGGTTATGTGTTGATGCAGTGAGGGAAGGCCATAGTATAGGCATCTAGGTAGCTGATGCTTCGTGAGCAGAATTACCCCACCCACGATTTGGAATTGGCTATAATGGTTTTCGCTTTGACAATATGGTAGCATTATCTTTATGGAAAAACCTTTGAGGGTTACACTGATCACGAAAGCTTAAAAGATGTATTCTTCCAGAAGGACCTAAATATGACCCTAAATATGAGATAGATTGACATGAGTACTTGAAAGATTATGACTTTATGATTCTATACTACTCTGGAAAAGCTAACATGGTGGCCGATGCTCTAAGTAGAAAATCTAAGCCCACGGTAGCACAAATGATGATTAAGGAATGAGAATTGTTACAAAGTATAACTAGTCTTTACATGGAACTTCCTTCTAAAGGGGGAAAGCTGATTTTGGCTAATTTTTCTATCCAATAAGTGCTAGTGGAGCATTGTAGCCTAGCAAACTGATGATGAGGTTTAGAAGTTGATAGAAAGACCTAACTTTTCTCAGGGGACTGGTGGAGGTATGCATTTTAGCGGAAGACTAGTTGTTCCCGCCATGCCTAACTTAAGGCAAGAACTGCTACATGAGGTGCATCCTTCCAAATACACAATTCATCCGAAAGGAAATAAGATGTATCATAATCTTAAGCATAATTTCTGGTGGGAAAGAATGAAGAGGGACATATAGGAATTTATGTTCAAATGTTTGACGTGCCAACAGGTAAAGGTAGAGCCTTAGAGGCCTGCAGATTTGCTAAACCCCTTAAAGATCCCTTAGTGGAAATGAGAACTTATCATAATGGACTTTGTTGGGGGACTACCTAAGATACAAAAACATCATGATGCAATATGAGTTGTAGTGGATAGGTTGACAAAGACTGTGCACTTTTTGCCCATCAAGTGGAAGCAATCACCCGAGAATTTGACTCAACTTTACATTAGAGAAATCGTAAGACTCCATGGCACACCTATATTGATTTCCTCTTATAGGAATCCTTGCTTCACATCTCAATATTGGAAGAGTGTACAAAAAGCTTTGGGAACGAAGTTTAATTTTAGCACAACTTTCCATCCCTAGACTGACGACTAGTCAGAGCGCACCATTCAAACTATGGAAGATATGCTCATGACATATATCCTAGACTAGAGAGGTAATTGGGATAAATTTCTACCCTTAATAGAGTTACCTACAATAACAACTATCATTCTAGCATTGACAAGGCAACTTATGAAGCTCTTTATAGGTGGTTGTGTTGTTCCCCTACATGTTGGGATGAAGTAGATGAACGAAGGATTCTCAAGTCTAAAATTGTGCAACAATGTGCAGACAAGGTTAATGAAATTAAACATAAATTGATGACGGAACAAAGTAGGTAGAAAAATTATGCAGATCGAAGGCATAGATAGTTAGAATTCTAGACTGGAGATCACCAACTAAGGGAGTTATGAGGTTTGGGAAGAAGGGCAACCTCAATCCACACTATGTTGGGCCCTTTGAGATCCTTGATTGGATTGGTCAATTGCTTATAGGCTCGCCTTACCCCCAACTTGGCTGAAGTTCATAATGTCTTTCATTTGTCCATGTTAAGGAAGTACATGCAAGATCCGTCATATGTAATTGACCACAACATGGTTGAATTGCAACCTGATCTTACCTTTGTTGAAAGGCCTATGGCGATATTGGATAAGAAGAATCAGGTCCTAAGAAGCAAGACCATCCCATTGGTCAAGGTTTTATGGCAGAATCAGGCTTTCAAAGAAATCATGTGGGAGCCGAAAGCGGAAATGCAATGAGCCAAACCAAAACTCTTTGTGGATGAGTCTGTCTGAATTTTGGGGACAAAATTCCTTTTAAGGGGGGAAAGGATGTAGTGTTCATGAATTTTAGGTGTTTTTCTAATTTTTTGTGGTTTTTGCACAAATTTTTTTGGGATTATTTGATGGCAAAAATACCTACTTAGGGTTTTTAGTGAATATGAGTATTATTCTTAGAAGGGGGGCCACCTAGTGGGGATCCCTAGGGTGAGTTCGTGTAGGAAAGGAGGAGATTTCCCAAAGCTACATACCATGCTCTACTCAAATTAGGGTAGGTCAAAACTTTTCTCTCCCTTACCTATATAAACCCTTTCTCCTAACCCTAGCCTCCATCTCCGTTCTCAAACTCTTGGGGAAAGCCATTAAAGCTGAGGGCTTGGAGGCAGGGCCAGCTTGAGAGAATTGGAGGCCTAAGATGATTGTAAAATTATTATTTCTTATGTTCAATATAATGTTTACATGTTAATTTAATAATTTTATTTAACATGTATTTTTTTGCTATTTAAGATGCAAAATTACTAATTAGTTCTTATACTTAAATTTTGTCAATAAGCTAAATTTAGCAAGGTTAGGTGTTGTAGCCCCCAAGCCATTAGATCATGGCTAAGGGCTATATTAATAGCCTCCCTCATCGTTACATCATGCAGATATGCTTGTCCAACACAATAGTAGCCCCTCTCCCTATTAGATCATAGTCAAGGCTACAATGCCCTAGTGCACAGGCTCACTCGCGTTAGCATGAGCCCGAGAATCATGTGCCATCACATTGAGATCAGACAACACAAGGAGGCAGGAAATCAATCTGTCCACTGAGTAATATCTATTGATAGATCAAAATCCGATGACTAATGATGGTCTGGCTCATATTGACCCTCGTGAGCTTGGCCTCATAGAAATGGGTCTCATATTTGAAAGATTTATGTTAGTATACACGATGGATCTTGCAAGTTATACATCAGGAGCATCATGCTCCCTCATATCTCAATGCAACAATGTTACTCATAGGGTAGTCACGTTTGAATTACCCACTCGCCCCTTTGATTAACACATGCGATATCTGATGCAAGTGATGCACTCAATGCACATGCGTCCAGATGCATCATGTGTACATTAAATTTTTCTTATTTAAAAAGCTTCTTTCAAATTATTAGTATTTGCAAAGAAGACAAATTCCTTCAAAATTAAAATTATGCTATGATATCAAAATAGTATAGCATAAAATTTAAATTAAAAAATAATATAAATTAAAATTTAAAATACTAAAAAAGAGTACAATATGACCTCTAGAAGTGAGAGATGAGAGTGATATCTTTATTATTAAAAATGGAGAGAAACATGAGAAAGTTGTCTGGGAGGAGATTGGTTTAAACATTTGGTCTGTAGTGCTAATGTTTTTTAGTTTAATTGATGCATAGACTGTGGGACAAGAAACTATATTTAATAGGTATCATTGAGTTTAGTTATGGAATATCTCAAGTTAAAACAAAGCAACTTATAGTAAATGACTTTTTCCTTGTCTCGTGATTGATTTTTGAGTTTTGGAAAAAATTATGCTTGGAAGGTTAAGGCATAGAATTAATTAATATGATCCTTTGCCATATAAATTATTTTTTAATATGACCACATGTTCTTTTGCATGAGATTGAAAGGAATATGGGGCCGTAGGTAGCAGCCTAAGCTGCCTAATGGTCCAGCCGGCCCTGCTTGGAGGTCTGGTGATTAGAAAGGAGTACATCGCCGATGAAGGTGGCGAGGGGAAGGAAGGTGTGGAAAGACATCGCTGGAGAAAGAGGTAGGATCCTTGTTTATAAATCGCATCGGTGGGAGTTTTCATGCATATCTAGAAACTTCATAGTAAATTAATGTGAGGAGCCACTGTGCTGTGTCACCTCAAGTGAGAACATTGGCGTTGACACCTTCTCTTCCCCATTGATTGGTAGTAGTCGGGATGGTGCTCGTGCGCTCAATTCTGTTCTCTCAAACAGAGTCGAGTGTCTAGCCTCATTTCGGTGTTGTGACTACAAATTGTAACAAGACAACGCGGGGAAAGTATCTTGTCGTGGGCATAGATCTAGGCGATTGTTTGGAGTCATTGCCGATCGATGGGGAGATCACCAATAGTTAGTCCAACACCCTTACACTCTTAACCTAGCCGTGGCATATGCCATGGACAGAGGAGATGGTCGGGGATGGAAGGAGTAGACCCACAATGGGTCTTCCGACTCTGTGATCCAGGAGGGGGACTAGTGGACAATGATGGAAGTCTCGGTGGCAGTTTTGGTGGTTGTTGGGTGGCCAGACGGACGCCGACTCTGTATGCTTGTAGTGCTATGTTTTCCCATCACTGGAGCTAGTAGTGAAGAATGGGCAGCGGCGGAGGACGATGCTTGTAACCTCTCAAATGAATCTAGTGGGCGGCGGTGGAATCATTCCGGCAAGCCTAGGACGGCCAAAATCAGGCGAAGGCTCACCTTTGCACCACCATCTTCTCTATCCTGCAATAGAGATGGTGTAGTTCGGGAGGGAGGAAGACGACTCATGCCAAACTCGAACTTGAACGAGTTGTGGGTTTGTCCAACATCTTTACATCTGAAACGACCAGGTTTGAGCAAGATTGGGCCGGTTCATGCCCTTTTTGTACCTTTTAAACACTTAAAAAAGGGGTAAATAAATTTGAAAAATCACATTATAGAGCAGAAAGTGTATGGGCCGGTTTTGAAACACCTGTATCACTATAGTAAATGTACTAAATTGCCCATATGGGTGTGTGATGACCATGATTTCCTATAATAATATAATCATAATATCCTCGTCCAACACGTGCAAATTTTCATGCACGTGACCAAACGTGATGGTCGTTGGTGTGAAATAATCAAGGATTTATTATAAAAATTAGCAGAGTTATTGCACATCAACAACTACTGACTGACATAATTAACATAATGTAAAATTATTACACATGCCAAGGACCACTGTGCATAGAGCTGATAGTTTATACATATTTTATAATCTCTAGGCACATCGTGCCATTTAGTATCAGTCACATCAAATCCACAAGCTCAATTTTGAATCACATCAAATCCACAATCTCAATTACGAATCACATCAAATCCAAAGCTCAATTCCAAATTGTAACGCCCGAGATTTTCATACGTTTTCCATAAAATTCACGGAAAATTTTTTATTTTTAAATCGGAGTAAAACTGACGAAATCAAAACCCGTATAAACAGTTTATAATTTAAAATACCATACGGTTAAACATCGTATCGCCAAATCAAATATCCTCAGGCGTCACTCGAAAACAAACGTACGACTAAATCACCATGATCATGGATTTTCAAATACAAATAACTCCCAGGCGTCCCCGAGTACAAGTCCCATAAACAGTCTACTATCTGATCCAAAATAAAAGTCTAGAATATACAGACACTTAAATCTCACCAAATACATCAGATCGTGGCACCAATTACACTCTCACTGAGTAAAAAATACTTGAGTCAAAGGCGGAACGATCCACCGCAGAATCGAGCATACATCTCCAGGAGCTCTCCAACACAACCTGCAAAAGCCTCCCGAACCACGGGGCTAAAAATAGTAGGGTGAGTATTTTCATACTTAGTAGGAAAATACCCAGTAGGGGAAATCCCAAAAATGGTGAACTCGATAAGTTCATAAAAACATGCGTCATGCAACACAAACATGAAGCAGTCAACATAATATAATCATAAACATATGCATATAATAATGCATAGCACACCAATGAAAGTAAACTTACACAAACACCTTGAATTAGGGTCTTACAACTTTCTTGTACCATCATACACATACTCAAATCCTTACATATACTTGTACGACCTTATTCGTACAATCTTACACTTACAGTCCTTATCAGAACATATACTTACAATCGTGCTCAGAATCGTACACTTACGGTCTTACTCAGGACTTCCACTTACATTCTTACTCAAAATCGTCATCTTACAATCGTACTCATACTCACACAACCTACACGTACTTGTACGACCTTAATCGTACAATCATACGCTTACACATAAACGTATTCTTACGTCTTCCTTAGGAGCTTACACTTACACATACTCTGAATCTTACACGTACAACTTACTCAGAATCTGAAGCAAACCACATACTCTCACTGTTGAACACATACTACCAACAACTGAAGCTCATTACAATTAACAAGCTCCAACGTTAGAAAGGAAGGGAATGCCACAAGGGCGTCACCTTAACCTTCGGGGAGCAACTAGATGCCATGGACTTTTCCGAAGGCAAGGCACACCTATGCTCATGGGGCACAGGATCAAACAGGTAAGAGCAGGTCCATGATACTGCTTACCTGAGCGCGCAAATGCCCACTCTTTGGGGCCATACATTGCCAACAAGGGCCATACAGTGCCAACTAAGGGCAGAAAACATACAGTGCCACTCTTGGGCAGAACGTACAGAGCCATCTAGGCAGAAACATACAGAGCCCATGAAGGGCGGAAACTTACAGCGCTCTCAACAGAGCATCAAACGTCTGAGCTTAATACAGCACACAGACCAAAACAAAGCATACATTGCTCTCAACAAAGCATCAGACGTCTGGTGCACTAAAGCACACATACAACATCCCGCAGGAATAACCACCATGGCAAGACACAAGAAATGCTCAGCCGATTCATTATCGGCTAGCTCAAACACGAAACTTAATCCGTCGAACCCTCAGGTCTCAAACTCACAACACTATTATTAGTTTTCTCATAATTCAAGTTTGAATTAAGTATATTATGCGGTACAATTATGCCAAACCGACTCACAGTCCTTGACTGATCAAACCGGAGCTGAGCCCGATCGAAACCCTAGTTCGTCAGGGCAGCAGACTTCACTTACCCGTCCAAGTCACACATACCTCACTGTACACAATCCTTACGTAATCATACAACCTCTGCCATCCACCTTACAGTCCAAACATCTTACTTACATCGTCAAACTGAGCTCCTCAAAGCAGATCCCCGTTACCCCCTTACTTACACCTCACTGATTATGCTGACTTTTCACTTTATAATTTGTACGTTATGCTTGTACAATTATGCACACTCTTGTCGTCTAACAAACCCCACCTCAGGCTTCAAGCCTAAGTTCTCTTACTTACAGAAACCAACCCCTGACTTTGTTCCACGCCAAACCGATCCAATCCGCTCCATTCTTCGTCTGTCATACTTACGTTGTCATCTTCCATCACATGCTTACCCGTCCCCATCCGACTCCATACCAAAAACCTTACCACTTTTTACCGTCCATCGCCCATCAAACTTACCTTCTCTGTCTTCCGTCGTACGCTTACACGTCCAAATCCACGTCCAACTTCGTACCAAACCCTTACCACTTCTTACCGTCCATTGCACCTACCTCTGCCCACACGCATAGCTTACTCACAATCGCTAGCCATCACTAGCGCATACATCACACACATACATAAAGCATACATACAACTCATACATAACAATCATACTTACAGCTCATATGCATGCCATACGTATCTAAACATACCATATAATCATGCTTATATGCACATCATGTAATTCCTAGCATGCTACTACTCATTCAAGCATGCTATCATGAAATTACGAGTTCAAGCTCCCCTACCTCGTAATCATGACGTTTGATGGAGAGCACACGACGGTGGTGGCGTCGGTGGCGGAGTTGGCGGTCAAAACCATTGCCCAACTGAGAGAGCTGCTGTCCCGAGGGTGTAAGAAACGCCGGAAGCACTCACGGCCAAACAGGGGTGACACTGATCAAAGCGGAAAAATCCGTGATCCACGGCGGCACACTACGGCGGCCGGGAGGAAGGTCGTGCCAATGAGTGGCAGGTGCGACCGAAGATCTAGGCGTACGCTAAAATTTGACTGGTGGTTGAACCATACTCAACCGGTTACAAGACATCGAAATCGGCCGTGGACAGCACCCAACGACATTGATTTCGTGTTTACCAGGGCCCACATAAGGGCGGAGGGTGTGGGCGTCACTCAAGGACAGAGGAGACTGATGGAGGACTCCGATGTCAACTCCAGATGATGGCAGAGCCATCTGACGGTCGGGCGGCGCCAAAGTGGCACCAAAACCCTAACCTGCACGCGCGGCTACTAGCACACGCGGCCAAAGGGAGGGGGAGAGTGCTAGACGGTGTCAGCCCAAGACTCGGAAAGGCGGTAGGGCCATGCCCAAGGGCGGAGACCAACAATACGGCCTTTGCTATTTCCGTGCCGAGGCAGGCCGACTAGAGGCCAATCGGCGTTCGGCGAGATAGAACGGTGGCACTCTAAGTGGCGCGATCAAACACATATCATTGGCAAAGGGGAAACCTGCCTCATGCCGAAGAAGAGGGGCGGTGCCGCACTAAGGCGGCTAGCCATCTCTAGGCTGAAACCCGCCACACTAAGTGGTCCAAAGGGTGTTCGGCATCCAACGATGCTCGATAGCCCAAAACATAAAAACGGCCAAAAGCATAGAGGTGCCGGGGGGACACAGGGAGGAGCAAGGGTTACCAACGGCTCTGGCCGGCTGTGTCATGGCTCTAGCGGCCAGGAGGAGCTATCTCCGGCCAGAGTTGATGGTCAAAGTCAACGGCAACACGCCGGACAAACAACACAGTGAGGAACAAAGGCTCGGTTTTTCCGAGTGAGAGCACCCGAGCAAGGGATGCGGATCGGGCTCCGACAAAGCGGAGGGAACGGACGCTCAACAGGGCCCGAAGGGGTGGCCCACTAGCATCACTGGGCTGAGGTAGAGTCGGACAAAGGTCCACACGGCCATGTCCGACATCCGACTGGCAATGGCAGTCACAACGTCCAAAACGGACATAGCCCAAAAATAGGGGCTAGGGAGGGCGGAGGGGGAATAGTGCTAAGGTCGGTGAACCTGAGCTGGGATGGCATCGGGGAGGCGGCCTGGCCGTCACCTAGCCATCATCAGGCCGAGGTTGGCCAGCGGCCTGCCCTCAGCATTCCTCAGGCTCAACCAGAACCAAAGGGGGCTTTGGGTGGTTCTGGCACAAATCAGGGCCGGAATGCACTAGTGGAGGAGAGAACGGCGGAGGAGATGGAACCGGGCTAAGTGGGGTGGTCCACCACCTTTGCCGGACTCAGGCAGGGATGGACGGAGGTCCGGTCGGCCATGGATGGCCGCCGGCGGCCACTGTTTCACCAGAAATAGTGCATCGGCGGAAAATAGGGCAGAAAGGAATGAGGATGGGGCGGCGGAACGGAGGCCCATTGGGCCGGGAAGGGTGGCCTCCTGCGGTCACCAGCCCAGGGCGGAGCCGTGGCCGGCCGGCCGGCCCTTGGCGGCCCACGGCGGCGGCTCAAATCGGATCACAGTGAGAGAGGGAGAGAGACTGCTTACTGGGGAAAACCAAGGGAAGGAGGCGGCGGGATTGGGCAGGGAAGCTGCCCTGATGTCGCCGGCCTGAGACTGGACCGACGGAAGCCGGGCGAAGCCCACCGGCCACCACCGGTGCCGTCACAACACCAAACAGAGAGTGAGCAGAGAGAGACCGGGGAAAAACAGGGGCGAGACGGGGCGAGCGGCGGAGCGGCCGTGGGGCCGGGACGGAGCCAGTGGTGGCGGCCCTGTGGCCCACCGGCGGTCGGCGGCGCTGGGACAGAGACCTCTGGATCGGGCTCAGCCGAGCCCGAGCCCGTGTTTCTTTTATTTTATATATATATATATATATATATATATATATATATATATATATATATATTTTTTTTTTCCTTCCTTCCTTTCTTCTGCAATCCGATCTTCAACGATTTTTCACGCCAGAAGCGCGCGTCGAGGCCCGTGGCCCACGACTGACCCGAGACCCGGCTCTACGGTTATGAATACCGAGGCCACATATGCCGAAGCATCATATTTTTCTGCCGAAAAATAGCAGAAAAATCACAGAAAATCGTAGAAAATTTCGGGACATTACACAAATCACATCAAATCCACAAGCCATGATACACAATGGCCTACCCCAGCGCTCATGGGAAACAAGGGCCACTTAGGGAAGGAGGTTTCCCATGATACCTCACCATGTGCACTCCACTTTTTGATTATTTTTCTCAGCAGGCATAAAAAGTAGTGCACGTAAGCAACACACTAAGTGACACGTATAAAATCAGTTCACACAAGTGTACATAACCAAAATTAATTCACACAAGTGTACAAGTGGTGGCATCAGCAGCGATTGCAGTGGCGGTTGTGTGTTACGTCCAAACCAAGACTATGAATTAGTCTTGTTTAGATTTCTTTTTTACTTGTTAACTATAGTAAACAAGGTCGATCCACAGGGAAAGCCTTATGTAGCAAAGAAAACTATTACGAAGAGAACAGAAAAGAGAAGGAAGTTGAAATAGAGAATAAGAGACAATCAAAGAGAAAGTGCTAAGGCATCGGAAATCAACTTGTAATAAATCTTTAATGTATATTTGATTCAAATGATAACTCAATTAAGATCAAATGAAAATTCATCTCAATCGGAAAATTTATCTTTTAATGAACTTTGAAATAGAACAATAGTAATTGATTGTTTACTACGTGAAAGTATTAAGTGTATAATCACAGGGAATTATAAGCATTCAGCGTGCCTTTCGTCAACGCTGAATCAAATAATTATATAGATTATAAACTCATTAAATATGAAACATCAATTTAAAATGATAAAGAACTTACTTAAATCAAAGTATCCATTAAACATCAAGTACAAGCTTCATTCCTAGCCTTAGCTTGAGAGCTTAGAAAGCCATTACAATAAAACTAAAAACAAAATTACAAAATGAGAGAAGAAAATAGGAGAAGAGAGCTTCAAAGAGGAGAGAGTAATCCATCTATCACGTCCACCCCTCTATTTATAGGAGTAGAGGGGGTTGCTTCAAAGAGGAAAACGAAATCATATCTCTAGATTACATCCTAATTGATTGTCTGATTAGACCCATATATCTTCGGAATTTGGAATTTCTTCCTGAAATAACAGTTGTAGCCACGGAAGTCTTCTTTCCATTGCCACCTTAATCTTATCAATCCGATTTATACATAAAAAGATATGATCGAAATACTAAGGCTGTGTCAATCTGTCCAAATCAGCTTCTTTGATAATTTAGTTCTACTCATACAAGTCTCAAATCAAATGGGTCCACAAGGTTGTGTTCGACCATTCCATGTATGTTTAGACCATTAGGAGCCTTTAAACCCCTAGCTTACACTAGTAGACGAGTTGTGTCTCGTGAGGGTTTGTAGTGAATCTACCCACAAAATTCAAAACTGGAATGATAAAATAAAATTAAAATTAAAATTAAAACTACGTCAAATTTACAAATCAACTCCTCCTAAACATGTGACTTCATTTAGTAAAATCAATCATGCATAATATAACTTATCTTCTGAAACAATAATTTGTTCTAACAACTTCATATTGGTGGCAAGTACTCATACATACATAATAGTTTTAGAAAAACAGACATTGCCAAGTAATTATACAATCCCATTCTCATGAATCGAACAACTTAATGTGTCTCATGTCCACTCAACAATTTCAATTTTAACACTCAAAAATAGACATTAGCATCCATTCATCTTCAAGAGATCATAATAGAGAATCATGCAAAAACCTTCCTTGAAAAGTAAAACACCCTAGATCACTTGACAACTCATTCAAGATATAATTGCATAATGTCCTACTAGAATTTTATGCTCATCTCACATGACATGTGTAAGGCTTAATATTTTAAGTTTTCTATAAGATCCATGTAACAAATGTTAGGCCAGTGACTCCCAATCCAGTTGGCTCAGGGCACTAGGTGTTAAAGCACCCCTCAGGCTTAATAACTTGAACCAAATAGGCTTCAAGGCTATGCATGTCATAAATTAGTCAACTCTACCTTTTGACTCGAACACCCTATGCTTAGTGAGGCACGCCGAGTCCTGGTCTACTCAATAGAGTGACTTTAATTCTTTACAATTTTTCAAAATTTTTTCACATTTTTTTCTTTTTTTTTTTTCTTGAGCACATTATACAATCGACTTGAATTGTGTTGACAAAAATCCTCGACTATTCTACGAATTAAGAATAGTGAAACTCAAAACTTTATTATGATAACATGAATACTACTAGATCATGCCCAAGTTTTACTCTAATAAGAAAATAATTACTTAGATTCAATGATATCCACCAAGATGTAAGACCATAATCAAAGGCTCGAATTCTCACTTAGGCAAATGTCTTTCTTAGTTTTTTTTTTCCAAAATAGGAGCACAAGAAACCAATATGAAGTAATTAGAACTCAAAATTATTAAATATGTCAAGTCATATTCTAAGCAATATGATGTCATTATATATAGTCACATGTCTAAAATAAGCATCAATGTAATAAGCAAAAACATAAATCTAATTAAATTTTTTATTTTTTAAGTAAGACTAAAAAAAAACATGAAAGAAAAATCGTTTTCTATACCCCCAAACCTAAACTAAACATTGTCCTCAATGTAAAATTTTTTTGGTTTTTTTTTTTTTGGAAAAAATCATGAAAAGTAAATCAACCCTCATAATTTGGATTTTCAAGAGATGTAGACTCAACTTCAGGGACAAAATGGTCTAAAAAAGGTTTCAAACGTTGGCCATTAACTTTGAAAACATCGCCATTTTTTGGGTTTTCAATTTCAATAGTTCCATAAGGAAAAACAGTTTTTATAATGAAATGACTTGTCCAACATGATCTTAATTTTCCTGGAAAGAGATGAAGTCGAGAGTTGTACAATAAAACTGTTTGAAAGGGCTCAAAAGTTTTTTGTAAAATGTTTTTATCATGAAAAGCCTTCATTCTCTCTTTGTAAAGTGTTGAACTCTCATAAGCATCACGTCGAATTTCCTCTAACTCATTGATTTGCAATTTTCTATTTAAGCCAGCCTTGTCAAAGTTAAAATTCAAAGCTTTGATTGACCAATATGCCCTATGTTCCAATTCCACAGGCAAGTGACAAGCTTTCCAAAAATCAAACGGTAGGGAGACATTCCAATTGGAGTCTTAAAAGCGGTACGGTAAGCCCAAAGAGCATCGGTTAGCCATAAAGACTAATCTTTACCATTTGGATTTACCGTTTTTTGCAAAATATATTTAATTTCCCTATTAGAAATCTCAACTTGTCCACTTGTTTCTGGGTGATAGGGGGTAGCTATTTTATGGGTAATCCCATACTTCCTCATCAAAGCCTCAAAAGGCTTATTGCAAAAATGTAACCCCCCGTCACTTATAATGGCTCGAGGTGTTCCAAACCTTGAAAATATATTTTCTTTTAAAAAGCGCACAATGACTTTGTGGTCATTGGTTTTACTTGGAACAGCCTCAATCCACTTGGAAACATAATCGACGACAACTAAAATGTAAACATAGCCAAAAGAAGGAGGAAAAGGTCCCATGAAATCAATGCCCCAACAATCAAAAATCTCAATAACCAATATGGGGTTAAGGGGCATCATATTTCGACGAGAAATGACTCCTAACTTTTGACACCTTTCACAAGTTTTGCAAAATTCATGAACATCTTTGAAAAGCGTCGGCCAGTAAAAACCACATTGCAAAATTTTAGCGGTGGTCTTTTTAGAGGAGAAGTGACCACCGCATGCTTCAGAATGACAAAAAGAGATGACACTTACTTATTCAGAATTAGGCACACATCTATTTGATCTAGACAGTACTTAAAGAGATAAGGATCGTCCCAAAAGAAATGTTTTACCTTGGTGAAGAATCTCGTTTTATCTTGAGGAGACCAATGGTGGGAAACTTTACTTGTCACCAAGTAGTTGGCAATGTCGGCATACCATGGAGGATGTGAGATGACAAAAAGTTGTTCATTGGGGAATGTGTCATGGATTGGAATGTTGTCCGAAGAATCAAAAAATTCCAATCTTGAAAGATGATCCGCTACCACATTCTCTACTCCCTTCTTGTCTTTAATTGTGAGATCAAACTCTTGGAGTAGGAGTATCCATCGGAGTAATCTGGGTTTTATATCTTGTTTGCTCAAAAGGTACTTCAAAGCTGCATGGTCAGTAAAAATGATAATTTGAGAGTCAATCAAGTAGGATCTAAATTTGTCAAGTGCAAATACTACAACAAGAAGTTCTTTTTCAGTGGTGGAGTAGTTCATTTGCGCACTATTTAAAGTTCTACTTGCATAATGAATTACACAAGCTTTCTTATCTTTCCTTTGCCCTAAAACAGCCCCAACGGCATAATCACTTGCATCACACATAATTTCAAAAGGAATGGTCCAATCCGGGGGTTGCATGATGGGTGCGGACACTAACATGTTCTTAAGCTTTGTGAAAGCTTCTTCACATGCATCCGACCACTCAAAAGAATGCTCTTTAGATAGAAGATTACACAATGGTCTAGATATCACACTAAAATTCTTGATAAATCTTCTATAAAAACCGGCATGCCCTAGAAAGGATCTAACATCTTTTATGGACTTTGGACTAGGCAAATTAGCAATCAATTCAATTTTTGCCTTGTCCACTTGAATTCCCTACACAGAAACAATGTGACCAAGTACTATTCCAGTAGTAACCATAAAATGATACTTTTCCCAATTTAAAACTAGATTTTTCTCTTCACATCTTACCAAAATTTTTTCTAAGTTATCAAGACAATCATCAAAAGAATCACCAAAAACAAAAAAAATCATCCATAAAAACTTCCAAAAACCGCTCCACCATATCACTAAAGATGCTCATCATGCACCTTTGGAATGTGGCAGGAGCATTGCATAATCCAAACAACATCCTTCGATATACAAAGGTACCAAATGGACATGTAAAAGTTGTTTTTTCTTGATCTTTAAGGGCAATCTCAATTTGATTATATCCTGAATAACCATCTAGAAAATAATAAAATTGATGACCGGCCACCCTCTCTAGGATTTGGTCCAGTAATGGTAAAGGGAAGTGGTCTTTCCTAGTGACAAAATTCAATTTCCTATAATCTATGCACATCCGCCAACCAGTGGTGACTCTAGTGGGAATTAACTCATCATTAGCATTCTTTACAACTATCACTCCAGACTTTTTTGGGACAACCTGGGTAGGAGTCACCCATGGACTGTCAGAAATGGGGTAAATGATACCTACATCCAATAATTTTAAGACCTCTGCTCTCACTACCTCTTTCATGTTGGGGCTTAACCTCCGTTGCATTTGTCTCACAGGTTTTGCATTTTCTTCCATGAAGATCCTATGACAAATTAGGGAACTAATCCCCTTGATATCAGCAATGGTCCACCTAATGACATTCTTGTGATTTCTAAGGACTTTGAGCAACCTGTGCTCTTGCACCCTATCCAACATTGAAGATACAACCACAGGAAATGTCTCTCCCTCACCAAGATGAACATATTTAAGTTCAGTAGGGAGGGGTTTCAAGTCTAGCTTGGGTGGTTGGACACTTGAGGGGAGAGAAGCGCTATTAGAAGGAGGTAACTCCTCAAAGCGGGCCTTCCACCTATCAGTATCCAATAATGGAGTTGACTCCAACAAGGAATTTACATCATTAATCATAATATCATCATCAAAGTTAAAATAAGAAAGACAGGCTTCAAGAGGGTCAGAAAATGAAGAAATAGTAGCCATGTCATTAACAAGACTTTCTAAAAGATTCACTTCATGTACATCCTCATCATCATCTCCTGGTTGCCTGCAAATATTAAAAATGTTCAGTTCCAAAGTCATATTTCTAAAAGAAAGCTTCATAACACCATTTCTACAATTAATAAGAGCATTAGAAGTAGCAAGAAATGGACGGCCTAATATGACAGGAATTTGAGTACAAGCATTCAAAACTGGTTGTGTGTCTAAAACAATAAAATCAATAGGAAAGTAAAACTTTTCTACTTGTAGTAGCACATCCTCAACAATTCCTCTTGGTGTTTTAACTGAGCGATCTGCAAGTTGAAGTGTAATGCTTGTGGGCTTCAATTCACCAAAGCCCAATTGTTCATAAACAGAATAAGGTAAGAGATTAACACTTGCCTCAAGATCAAGCAAAGCTTTTTCAATTCTATAATTCCAAATTATACAAGATATAATTGGACAACCAGGATCTTTATATTTGGGTGGGGTGTTTTGTTGCAAAATTGCACTTAATTGTTCTGTCAAAAATGCCTTCTTTTGTACATGTAGCTTACGCTTGATTGTACAAAGGTCTTTCAAAAATTTAGCATAAGATGGGATTTGTTTAATGGCATCTAATAGAGGAATGTTAATCTTTACTTGTTTAAAAATTTCAAGAATGTCACCATTTGGCACAAATTTAGAGGAAGATTGTAATCTTTGAGGAAAAGGAGGAGGAACTGGAGCAATACAATCAGAGTTGTCAAGTTCATCACCATGTTTAGAGTTCAAAGACTCCTTAGGTTCAACAACCTTCATTGGAATGTCTTTGTTAATGGCTTTTCCACTTCTCAAAGTGGTGATGGACTTAGCATGCTCTTCTTGTGAACTTGAAGAATTTAAATTTTCAATTACAAATTGACCTTTAGGATTTGGTTGAGGTTGAGAAGGAAACTTCCCTTTTTCTTGAGTACTCAAAGCTGTGGTCAATTGAGTGATAGAAGTCTTAAAGTCATTGATGGCTTGTATTGTTTGGTTGTTGATCGTTACTTGACTTTGCATGAATGTTTGCAATGTGTCTTCAAGAGTCTTCTTATGTGGTGGAACATAATTTGAGGAAGAAGGGGGTACCTGCACATTAGACTCATTTCTCAAACTAAAGTTGGGATGATTTATCTAATTAGGAGTATAAGTTTCAGAATAAGGAGAAGAAAAAGGCCTTTTGTAGGTATTCATAGCATTTGCTTAAGTATGCAACACCTCTTGAAAAGCAGGGATTGTTTGACAATTTTGTATTTGGTGTCCATCACTCTCACATATACTACAAATATCTTGTACTTTTTGAGAAGCTTTAGACATGTTTTCTCTATTAATTTCCATAGCCTCAACTTTTCTAGTTAAACTTGTAATTTTTGCTTTTACATCATCCTCTTCTTTAAGAAGGTACATGCCCCCCTTAGTTGTCCCACTAGATTTGGTCTTATTACTACTTTCGAAGTCATTAGAATCTTCCCATTATTGAGCATTTTCAGCCAACACGTCAAAATAGTCCCATGCTTCCTTAGGTTCTTTACTCAAAAACTCTCAATTACACATCATTTCAACAAATTGCCTCATTTGAGAAGTCAAGCCATTATAAAAGAAACTAATTGTACGCCATGTTTCATATCCATGATGTGGGCGCAACAATAAAAGTTCTTTAAATCTTTCCCAACATTGAAAGAAAGTCTCATTTTCTTTTTGTGAAAAATTCATGATGTTCTTTCTAAGTGTATTAGTTCTATGGGTGGGAAAAAACTTTTTCAAAAATTCTCTTTGCATTTCTTGCCATGTTCCAATGGATCTTGGCTTCAAAGAGTTCAACCAATTTTTTGCTTTTTCCTTTAAAGAAAATGGAAAGAGTTTTAATCGAATAACTTCATTTGAAACATTTTGGTTTGGCAAAGTTGTACAAACCTCTTCAAACTCTTTTAAATGCAAATATGGGCTTTCTGAATCTAAACCATGAAATTTGGGTAGTAATTGAATTACACCCGGCTTGAGTTCAAAACCACCTATATTAGTTGGAAAAATCATGCAAGAAGGAGAACTTGATCTAGTTGGTTGTAAATAATCACGTAAGGTTTTAACTTGAACATTTTGTGCATTATTATCCCCATTATCACTTCTTAGTTCCTCATTAGTTCTTAGATTCTCCATTGTATTAAAATAAAGATAATTTTCAAAAGATTTATTCACTCTTTTTAATTGTCCAGAATTATCACGCACCCATGTGAACATGCAACAACAAATTTTTTTTTTAATAACAAACGAAAGTAAAAGTGGAAAAATTAAATGACAAAATATAAAAAGTTAGAGAGTTAGAAGTTAATGGACAAAAATTAAAATTGTAAAATAAGGCCAAAGGCACTATCAAGGTACACGTTTGATCCTGAAAAATTTTCGGTAGTAAGTGGGTAGTGCTTCCGGTCTCAAAAAAAAAAGAAAAATTACAAAATTTAAGTACTAGAAGTAAATGACATAAAGTAAATAACTGAATTTAAAGAGTTAGCGTGCAAAAATAAAAGTTAGAGAAGTAGTAAAGTTGTAGTGAGTTTTTTTTTCGTAACAGATTCTTGTCACACGTTGCAATCCCCTGCAACGGCGCCAATTTGTTGTTACATTCAAAACAAGACTATGAATTAGTCTAGTTTAGATTTCTTTTTTACTTGTCAACTATAGTAAACAAGGTCGATCCATAGGGAAAGCCTTATGTGGCAAAGAAAACTATTACGAAGAGAACAGAAAAGAGAAGGAAGTTGAAATAGAGAATAAGAGACAATCAAAGAGAAAGTGCTAAGGCATCGGAAATCAACTTGTAATAAATCTCTAATGTATATTTGATTCCAATGATAACTCAATTAAGATCAAATAAAAATTCGTCTCAATCAGAAAATTTATCTTTTAAAGAACTTTGAAATATAACAATAGTAATTGATTGTTTACTACATGAAAATATTAAGTGTATAATCACAGGGAATTATAAGCATTCAGCGTGCCTTTCGTCAATGCTGAATCAAATAATTATATAGATTATAAACTCATTAAATATGAAACATCAATTTAAAATGATAAAGAACTTACTTAAATCAAAGTATCCATTAAACATTAAGTACAAACTTCATTCTTAGCCTTAGCTTGAGAGCTTAGAAAGCCATTACAATAAAACTAAAAACAAAATTACAAAATGAGAGAAGAAAATAGGAGAAGAGAGCTTCAAAGAGGAGGGGATTGATCCATCTATCACGTCCACCCCTCTATTTATAGGAGTAGAGGGGGTTGCTTCAAAGAGGAAAATGAAATCATATCTCTAGATTACATCCTGATTGATTGTCTGATTGGACCCATATATCTTCAGAATTTGGAATTTCTTCCTGAAATAACACTTGTAGCCATGGAAGTATTCTTTCTATTGCCACCAGAATCGTATCAATCCAAATTATACATAAAAAGATATGATTGAAATACTAAGGCTGTGTCAATGTATCTAAATCAGCTTCTTTGATAATTCAGTTCTACTCATACAAGTCTCAAATCAAACGGGTCCACAAGGTTGTGTTCGACCATTCCATGCATGTTTAGACCATTAGGAGCTCATTCTTGACTTTTAAATAGCTTTGGGTAGTTGGGCTTAACTTCCTCTTCCAATTGGATCCTGTTGAAGCCTGTTTAGACATATAAATTCAATTAAGGTCCAACTAACTTATTCAAAATATAAATAGCCCAAATCAGCAATGAATTAACACAAAATAGGATTGCAATTCGAAATTTGAAAACATTTTATTCAACATTATTTCAGTGCATCACTGTGGTGGTGGCGATAATAGCTGTGGTAGTGATGACGGTAGCGGTGGCGGAAGTGGTGATGGTAGCAGTGACGGTGGCAGCAGTGGTGGTGGTGGCGACAACGGTGGCGGCGGCAGCAGCGGTGGTGGCAGTAACAATGATTGTGATGGTGGTAGTAGTAGCGGCAAGACACAAGTCTTTTGTATGTTGATTTTCTCCCAAAATCCATGGGTTGATGGGTAGAATGTTTTTGGGCCAATTTTTTATCAATTTTCTCTCAGTTTTCACTCTAGTTTCTCTTTCCCTGTTGCACCAAACAGTAAAAATTGAGGAATTTTAAGAAGATTCCTTTCCTTCCCCCACTTTGCACCAATCCAAACAGACCCTAAGTGGCATGTACAAAATTGATGTATTAAAATAATGTTCAATTAAATATTTTCAAATTTCAAATTGCAATCTTATTTTGTGTTAATTTATTGCTGATTTGGGCTATTTATATTTTGAATAGGTTAGTTGGACCTTAATTGAGTTTACATGTCTAAACAGGCTTCAACAAGATCCAACTGGAAGAGGAAGTGAAGCCCAACTACCCAAAGCTATTTAAAAGTCAAGAATGGGCTCCTAATGGTCTAAACATGGATAGAATGGTCAAACACAACCTTTTGGACCCGTTGGATTTGAGATTTGCATCAAGAGAGCTAAATTAGGAAAGAAGCTGATTCGGACAGATTGATACAGCCTTAGTATTTCGATCATATCTTTTTATGTATAATTCGCTTGATACGATTCGGGTAGCATTGGAAAGAAGACTTCCGTGGCTACAAGTTTTATTTCAGGAAGAAATTCCAAATTCCAAAGATTTATAGGTCCAATCTGGCATGCAAAGGGACAGCTAGTAAACTAACCCGAGGCCAACACATAAGGAATATTTTCATTGATTGTGATTGATACACATAAGGAAAGATAAGGAGGATGATTGGTTAACTAAAAGAAGATTCAAAGATAATTATTTTCTAAATAAATCATTGATTTATTTGATTAATTTACTATCTAATCATTGTCAAAGAAGCAACCAATCAGGCAATCAATCAGGATGCAATCCAGAGATATGATTTGACTTTCCTATTTGAAGCAACCTCTTCTATTCCTATAAATAGAGGGGTGGACGTGATAGAGGCATCATTCCCTCATCTTTGGAGCTCTCTTCCCCTATTTTCTTCTCTCATTTTGTAATTTTGTTTTTAGTTTTATTGTAATGGCTTTCTAAGCTCTCAAGCTAAGGCTAAGAGTGAAGCTTGTACTTGATGTTTAATGGATACTTTGATTTAAGTAAGTTCTTTATCATTTTAAATTGATGTTTCATATTTAAGGAGTTTATAATCTATATAATTATTTGATTCAGCGTTGACGAAAGGCATGCCGAATGCTTATAATTCCCTGTGATTATATACTTAATGCTTTCACGTAGTAAACAATCAATTACTATTGTTCTATTTCAAAGTTCTTTAAAAGATAAATTTTTCGATTGGGACAAATTTTTATTTGATTTTAATTGAGTTATCATTTGAATGAAGTATACATTAAAGATTTATTGCAAGTGGATTTTCGATGCCTTAGCACTTTCTCTTTGATTGTCTCTTATTATCTATTTCACTTTCCTTCTCTATTCTATTCTCTTCATAATAGTTTTCTATGTCACACAAGGCTTTCCCTGTGGATCAACCTTGTTTACTATAGTTGACAAGTAAAAAAAGAAATCTGAACTAGACTCCTTCATAGTCTTAGTTTGGACGTAACAACAAAAATCAATTCACACACATAATATATTTTCTTAAAACAAGTCTCATAAATATACCCGTGCAAAATTATTCCTAAAATTAACACTAAGTATGTGTTTAGAGTTTAAAACCCCCTACCTCACTTCCCATGCGAGAATGAAGATGATGCACTGGACTTGAAGAACTTGGACATCATATTTCCGAGCCATAGAGGTCTCAAACCGGAAAAATAACCCTGCTATGATGTTTGACATGTTTGATTTAGGTAAGAACGCCTCTTAAATGACTTAAAACGACTTATAACGAGAGAAATGAAGTTTTGAGAGTGGGAGAGAAAAATTGGCCAAAAAATGAACTTTTCCAGAAAAAATAGACCCCACATGTTGGGATCGTATCAATGAGACCTACAAAAATATACCCCACATGGGAGATTTTCCAAAACTTTTCAAGTCAGACTCGCCCATGTGGCATGTTTCTCAAGGCTGTAACTTTTGGCACTGGTATTTGATTTGAGCGGTTCGAGACCCGTTACACTCGTATTTTAGCGCTCTATCACATCATTATAAAAAATAATCGAGTATAAACATTTAATTAATTACAACTCGATAAAAAATTAAATATAGGCATTATTAGAGGTAGAAAATCAAATCCGAAAATTAGGGTCGTTACAATCTACCTCTCTTTACATAAAGATTCTTCCCAAATGCTGTTCACTATTTCACTTTCTAATTCCCACATCGCCTCCTTAGAGAAGTGGTGCTGCCATAACATATTTGTCAATAGAAATTCTAGTTTGTCCCAAGAATTTTGTTCCAATTCTATTCCTTATGATCCAAAATCTTGGTTAGTTACTCTTCACATAATAGGTATGATTCTAAAATAACCACAACTTAATCTAAAGCATTTGAAGAATTTCTTACAAACTTCAGAAACCTGACCTATGAACCATATAAAAAACACCGCTAGTGTGAGGCAAGACCAATTTCAAAATAAACTTAACTCTCAAGGTGAACTTCAACTCCTCATCTCTAGTTTTTCACCTTAAACTCACTATTGCACCAACTTCCTCTGCATAACTCTGACTTTATAGAACCACTACTAGGTAATATATTTATGGGTGCGCACATAGAAATGTTTCTTTGTTGACACTAGTACTCACATCCCATACCATGAGTATTTCAGGTCGCTATAGAAATAACTTCTACTATGTTCTAGTGCAACAAGCCTTGTAGCTATTGACATAATGCGTTCCATAAGACAAGTGTTGAATGGTTTCTCCTTGACCGTTCCACAACTATTGCTACATGCTTACCTAAGAATGTTTTCAATCCCCAAATTGATCATTCTCCACCGGATCAAAACTTTTCATATGATTTCAGACTTGTAGTTGGAAAAATGCTTTAATACTAGTTGTCATGACTTGGATTTTTGAAACCCTTTTCAATAGCACGAATGGTAAATCTTGAAGAATTCATTTATGTTTTAAAAAAAATTATTTAGTTAAATATCCAGATCATAATAACTGGGGTTCGCAATTACGAATATCAAATCATATTCTAATATTATGTGACTCCAAAATCCATAATCAACAGGCAATTTATCTAAGAACATGTATGTTATCAATAAAACTATGTTGGCTCTTATGTCCAAAATTCATTCACTGGCTACTTATCCCATCCACAACACAACACTAAACCTATCTTTCAACGTCTAAATGATCCTCTCATACTGTTCATATGCTAGTGAGTGGAAGGTTGTACTAAACTTATGTTAATACCTAACTTCTCCTGAAGTCCTTTCCAAACCTGGGAAGTGAATGGACTGTCATGATCATAAAAATCGACAACGGTAGTCCATGTTGACTCATAGTTTCCTTTATTTACATTTATTTCCAAAACAATTAATGATTGTGTTGTCCTTAGAGGTAGCAAATGTACACTCTTGGTGAGTCAATCCACTATTATCAGATAGCTTCATGACCTTACGCTTCTCTGAGCAGGCCTGAAACAAAATCCCCAAAATGTGATTCTATCTCCGTTCAAGGATTTCAATCGTAGTAAGGTACCAGAGGATTTTCAATGTTTGGCTTTAATTTACTGGTAAATTAAACACTTAGAGCCATACTCTCCCATGTCCCTTTTTGTCCCATTCCACTAAAAATTCCTTTTTAGGTCTTGACACATCCTTAATCCTTTAAGATGTATAGGGAACTATGATCAATGTGCATCACACAACAAATCTTATCTTAACTTGAGTTCTACCTGAACCGCCTACCTTTTTCAAAATTTTACTCCTCTTCCATCCGAGTCTTTGTCGAAGTCTAGCATTCCTAGCTAAGCTTGTACATCTCCATCTTCTTTTTGAGTCTCTAGAATGCGCTTAACTAATTCTGATTTCACTTCTAGGTTGCCACAAAAGAACTCTTGTTTTTCGAATACAACCCAAATGGAAATTTTAGTACTTCCATCAATTTCACTTTTGTACTGTCATTTGAACAACTCTTCCTTCAGCCTTGCGACAATGTATTGACCACCAACTTTTCTTTTCCTGAGTGGTGCTGAATAGAAAAAAATCATAGTCCTTATCATATTCTATCCCTTAACTTTGTTTATATTTAAGATCACTTTGCCATTCTGCATCAGCACACATCCAAGGACTATTTTGGAAACATTACTATATACGACAAATCCTCCATTACCAAACAGTAAGGCTAAGATTGGTACTACGGTTAAGATAGTCGCACATCCTCTTAAAAATCCATTGTGGCCATATTGGGTACAAAAATATGTCTTTAAACTATCTTCGTCTTGTCTTCTCTCTTGATGATAATTAAACTTCAAACCTTTAAATCTTTTGTAGAGAATACCTTGGCCTCTTGTAACTAATCCAATTAATCATCAATCAAGGTAAATAATACTTATTCTTTATTGTAACAGAATTAAGCATCCGAGCAATTAACTCTTTACTTCTTTTCATTCTCCTGAAGTTGTTAAGTAGGGTGCCTTAGAAATAGGACATACTCCTAGTAGTAAGTTAATCTCTCTTCATAGTGATTCCCCAGGAAGATCATCATGGAACACATAGGGAAAAACCCTTATCACACTAATATTTTCTAATTCAGAAGTTAAAAACTCTTCAAACAAAATACTAGTAAGATATGTGTGACATCTCTTTGACATCAATTGCTGAGCCTTAAAAGCAAACATGATACATGTCCCTGTACGTTCCTTATTTCCACAAAAGGTAAAGATTTTCTTTTCTTGCTTATGGAACATAACTTTTTCCATCAGATAGTCTACCAAGACTTCATTATCCACTAACCAATCCATTCCTATAGAATGCGTTGATCCTGGATCCACTAAAACCTTTAATCTTGTCCAAGATCAGAAGTGTACCTTGTATAACTTCTATTAAAGTTTAGGATTTCATAGACTTGCCCTTGAGTCTTAGGGTTTTGTTATGTCTTTATCCCCTCATGGTTTTTCTTCTTGAGGCATTTTTTAATCTTGTGTCCCTATTTACCGTAAGAAAAGCACTGTCCCTCAGAGTGATAATAGACTTTGGGTGGATAAAAGCGGTTGCACTTGCAACACTTTTTAGATTCTTCTTCCCTTGAATTTGTGCCTATGATCAAGAAAGCTTCTGAACTTTTCAATTACTGTTCTAGTTAGGGAACATATATTTCCTCTTCCTTTCTTCTATCTTAAACCCATTACTTTCCACTAAGAACTCTTAATATTCCCGATCCAACAAAAAGGACAATTCCATTGCCTTAGCAAGAGTAGTGGGTTTAGGCTGGAATCCTTGCATCAGTAACTTATGAGTCATTCTCTACATCATCAAGTTGAAGAGGTTTTCCATTGGGTTTGCTGCTAGTACTAATTCATAAAGCTTCAATGTGAGCTGACTCCTCAAACTGTTGAACCTCTTCACCACTGGCATAATTCATTTCTAGGGGTAACCTCAAGTTCACAAGAAACTTTCAAATAGACAATGTTCAATTATAAACCTTCTCATACACACATACTAGATGAGGTGTATCTAAAACACCTAGCTCTCAAAAGTGGTGTGCTTAAAACACACAACGAACGCACATTCACAAAATAAGTTAAGCCATATAATTTAACTTAAAAGTAGAAAACAAACTTTTAAACTCAACACAACTTCTTAGACTTGTGGCTTTTTAAGGAAAATTTTTCCCTTACGAGCACTCAACGAAGTAGTGCTCCCTCTTTCCACATGAGACAGATCTCCCATGCATGCACTCTGTGTACCCATTCAGTCCCTTGCCCTTGTCACCTCTTTGAGCATCTTCCTCCTTTCATATTTCTTAGGATTTAATTTGTTTGGGTCAAAACCTCATATTATGTTCTCCCTCAAGGCTCTCTGTCTCTTCCTCCTCACTCGGGTCCTCCTCAGACGATTCCTCCTCAAACGGGTCCTCCTCAGATTATTCCTCCTCGGACTCCTTGATCGTAATCCGGGAATCAGAAATAGTTATCACTTCATGGACTTCACTACTCTCAAATGAGGTGGGTGAACAATAGTTTCAAAGTCGCTTGAGGAGTCCAAAATTTCCATGATGATAGTTTCCTCTGAAGTCTCCTCTATTTCTCTCCTCTCGCAATGACAAGGGCAATTTTTTGGCGGTCAAGTGGTACAATGAGCTGGGATATGTGTCTTCTTTGACTTACCAGCCATCTATATTATGTTGTTCAAGAAAACAAGGCATCAGTCAAATTACAAAAAATAAAATATTAATTATTTGTGTGACCGATTAAAATTATCTCTCTACTGATAGTAAACCTTGGGCTCAGATACCAAATGTGACGGCCGCCATTTCCCACAAAAATATAATCATAATATCCTCATCTGACATGTGTAAATTTCCACACATGTGACCAAATGTGAAGACCGTCGGTGCAAAAACAATCACGAATTTATCATAAAAATTAACAGAGTTATTGTACAACTGCACTACTGACTGACATAGTTAACATAATGTAAACTTTATGACATTTGTCAAGGACCACTATGCGTACAACCAATAGTTTATACAGAGTTTATGAATCTCTAGGAACATCGTGCCATTTAACTTCAGTCACGTAAATAATTACACAAGCTAAAATTACTCGAAAATCCCTTCCACTTCAACCTCTGTCCTTGCCGAAACACCTGTAGGATCTGGGGATGGGTGAGTATATTTATACTCAATAGGTTGAGTAAACTAATGCTAAGTAGCAAATCTTTAAAAACCCTTATAATCCTTTCACATAATCTTTTATTCACGGTAAATCACAAAGAAAATAAATTAGTTCAAAAACAAATCAAATCAACAAGCTCAAATCAGAATCACATCAAATCAACAAGATCAATTCCAAATCACATCAAATCCACAAGCTCAATTCTAAATCACATCAAATCCACATGCTCAATTCCGAACCACATCAAATCCACAAGTAGTGATATCAAATGGCCTAGCCCCATGCTCATGGGGCAACAGGGGCCACTTAGGGAAGGAGTTTTCCCATGATACTCCACCCGGTGTGTGCCACTTGCCAATTATTTTTCTTAGCGGGCATCAAAAATACTATACATAACCAAAACACTAAGTGGCATGTACAAAATCAATTCACATGTGTACATAACCAAAACACTAAGTTGCACGTCAAAATCAGTTCACATAAATGTACGTAACCAAAACACTAAGTGGCATGTACAAAATGAATTCACACACATAATATCTTTTCTTAAAACAAGTCTCATAAATATACCCATGCAAAATCATTCATAAAATCAACACTAAACATGTGTTTAGAGTTTACAACCCTCACCTTGCTTCTTGCGTGAGAATGAAGATGATGCACAAAACTTCAAGAAATTGGACTCACATTTCTGGGCCTTAGAGGTCTCAAACCGAATAAATACCCCCTCCATGACATCTGGCATGCTTGATTTAGGTAAGAATGCCTCTTGAATGGCTTGAATAGGACTTAAAACGGCTTAAAATGAGAGAAATGAAGTTTCGAGAGTGGGAGAGAGAAAAATTGGGGAAAAAAAATGAATCCACACATGTTTAAATAGCTGTGGAAGATGGCATGGGACACCATGCATCATGCATAGTGCATGATCCATGTCCTGATCCATATGGTGCACTGCGGCACGCGCTGTTTGGGGCCTGACTCCATGCCTTTGGGGCTGGGCGTCGCGCGTGATACGCATCACTTGCATCGCTGCGCGCCTTGCGGGATCCAGCTGCAAGTTGCGGCTTCCTTCAATGCCGTTGAATCCATCCTGATGCAATAATTATCTTTATATTTACTTTTTTCAAAAAATTCTAAAAATTTAAATGCGCATCACTTTCTCTCCCAGACTCAGATTCACATGTTCTTTGTTCTGTTGGGCTCGTATTGACGAGACCTACAAAATTGAATCCCACACGGGGTTTTTTTAGCACTTTTCAAGTGGGTCTTGCCCATGTGGCATGAGGCCATAACTTTTGGCACCAATGTCCGATTTGAGCGGTTCAAGGCCCGTTACACTCGTCTTTAAGTGCTCTATTAGATCATTAAAAAGACTCCTCAAGTAAAATTATTCAATCAATTACAACCTGACAAAAACTCGAATATAAGCATTATTAGAGGCAGAAAATCATATCCAAAAGTCAGGGTCGCTATAGGGTGGTTGTGGGTCGATTCACCATGTTAAAGAGGATCCGTTCATTTGAACTAATGCTTGACCTAAGAAAATTATTATGGTATGTGTTTTAATTATTTGGGATCTTGAGCCTTTTGGTCTTAGGTTCTTATGGGGTACAAACAGTAAAATCTTCAAGGACTTACTTCTCTCAGTGTAGGGGGAAGGTGGAGATGGTGATACGCTTTCTTCAGCACTACGACAGTTTGGGTATTAGCTAGAGAGGTATTTCTAGTGTGTTTCCCGCATGTTTTCATAGGACCATTTTGTGTATACAAAAACTAGAGATTCATAAGCATCATAGAAGGATTGTGTTTCTTGCTAATCTATGTCCATGAGTACAATTGGGATCCATGCCTCCAGATTTGTGGTAGGCTTGCGAGAGCCTTGGGGATTTGGGTCATGTTATTGTTTAAACAGTCTACTCCAAGGTTGTAGTCGAGCATTTAAGGAAATTAGCAGAGATTAATCTCTAGGCCAGTTTTCACTATAAGCATGGGTCAGTCTCTATTTTTTAGATCTTCTTGTCTAAAAACCTTTAATGTTGTGTGACGGTGTTGAGGGCCTTGTTTTGATAAAACTAGGTATGGGTAAAATAACTTATGATGGTGTTCAATAATGATTAAAACCACAACTTAGTCCCTCTGTGGGTTTTATAAACGTGTTTGATCCTATTGAGTAAAAATGGTTATACTCATGCATCTTTGTGATGCAGATACCTCAGAGGAGGAGTAACTAAGCAGCAGAGTAGCTCAATTTGTGGAGCAGGGACTCACTGCTTCAGAGTAGGATTTATTTTAATTTCATTAGATTGTAATAAGGCATGAGAGTTGCCATCTCATACTTTATTTGTTATTCTTAGATGGTTATCAAATTTGCACATAGATGAGACCCGACTCGTTATGTAATGGATTTGAATGACTATTATGGATATTCATGGTTTGAAATTATTATTATGTTGAAAAATGACAGTCACAGATTGAGGTTTATTTTAGTCGTTGGTTTTGCATGATTTATTTAGAAATAATTTTTTTTGAGTTTTTAGATGCATTTACTTCAAAATTGTTATTTAGAAAACCCCGACCTTGACACACCTACTATATTATCTACTGGCTGTGAATAAGCGGGGTGGACTGGCTAAAAGATGGGGTGGCAAACTCCTCACCCTAATGATATTGAACACGTGCTTCCATATCTAAAACTCTAGATTGATTCTTAATCCCTTCCTCTATTTAATCTAGCTAAGGTCCCATGGTAGTTGTGAAGCAGATTGCCTTCATCTTATTAATTTCATCAAGGATAATGATCTTGCATTTAGTCTTTTAAATAACCACTTTTGTGTTTTTATTTCCTTTTTTATACTAGCAAGAATGCATATGCATAAAGTACGTATTGAACAAAGGTCTTCCTTACATACTATAGTTGCAATACATGCTTTTAGAATTTAATGACTATAAATTATACACACAAACCTTGTATTGACCCAAATATACTCATGGTAGACAAATGTGAGTCAAAATTTCATAGGCAAAATGTTCTGTCATTAGTCGGTGAAGACAATTTTGTCAAAGGACTTTGTGTCGTAGAGCACCATATTCACATTGAGGACCAGTTTGGCAGCGGGTCTCATTTGATAGAGGTTTTTGAGAAATTTCTAAGGGCATACAAAATATGCAAATCCGAGCATGTATAATATAGGAAAAAATAAAAGAAATTATCATTAAGAAGTGCATTATATAAGTGGGGCCTATAAAAAAAGTTCCAAAAAACATAGTCATATGGGACCTCATTTGACAGAGCTTGTCGAGAATGTTTTAACTATGCCAATTTTAGTTTAATACCCTTCATTTGTTGAGGGTTACTACAGTGCCTTTAGTTCAAATGCCATACAAGACAATAAACTACAAGATGTGGCATCTAAGAGCAGAAAATTAACAATGGAAACTAATGCAAAATATAAAATCGTTCAACCACACAAATCAAACACAAGTGATTTTTAACATGCAAACCCAAACTAGAGAAAAAACTATACAGTCAATCCTCAGGGTGAACCCAATGTGCTATAAAGATGTAGATCTTACAAGACTAATATTGCCAACCTCTATTTAAATTAGAAGTCCTTCTCTAGAGGATTATTAGCCACCAAAGTCCTTATCTACACTTTCCCTTTGAACTTGATCTTTACCTTTTTCTTTACTAACACAATCTCCGATAAAAGTCTTTCTTGATTGTTGATGAAGCTTTACCGAAATCTTTCTTGCCAAGCTCTAGCAATCTCCTTGTGTGAGAGGTGTGGTGTGGTCTCACAATCACTATTTCAATTCATAAGATGTTTATGAATCAAAGTTCTCACCTTTTCAAATTTTTTTCTCTCAATTCATGTGAAGGTAATGGAAAGAATAAAACTTTATTTTTCCTATAAAAAAACCCTCCTTCCTTAATCCCCATTCATTACAATAAGATCCTTAAATAATTCTCTAAGTTGGTTAGGGTATTAGAGTTATAGTAGGAAAAAAACTATTCCCAAATTGACTTAAAACAAGTAATGTGTCATTGACTGATTGATCATTCCCTATTATATTCTCAACTTTAGTATCTCTAATTGATTGTTTCAATAGTGCAATTAATCATTCACTATTTTGGACCTAATGAATTTGACTCTGATCAATCTTATGATTGAATGATCGATCGTTCAATCTTTTGTAAAAAGTCCCAAGAAATATTCAAGCCTGATTGATCACTAGTTTAAGGACCATTGCTCTCTTTTGAACGCTCATATGATTTTTGTCATTTATGTCTAATTCTTATCCCAACACTCAAATAAGCTTCTTCTATAAAAATCCTAAATGTTTGTGTATATGTGTATGTGTGAATTTTACCTTTCAGCTCTTCAATGTTCTTTCACTCTGATTAAGCCTTCCACCTTGAAGCTTGAGAATATGTCCGCTCTAATTCTTCGCATTCTTCAATTCCAAATCTGACTCTATATATCACTAATGTAGTCATATTTTTAGGAATTTAAAACACTTATAAAATGAACATAATTTTGATAATCAAAATTAGCTAATTATAATATATATGCAATATATGTTCTAACAAAATCTCCCTTGGGCTACTTCTTGTCAAAACACTACAAAGTACAAAAAAAAATGCAAATTTTTGACAATATAGTGCATTGATTTTCACTTGTACAAAATCATTTACTTAACTCTACATAACTTACTAAGACTATTTGGAATTAGTTTTGAAAAACCTTTAACATGTACTTAAGCTAAACACTTAAATAAAAATCATTTATAAAGCACTCTTCAATAAGAGTTAACTAAGGACAATCACATGATTTTTCATAATTTGTTTCCCCCTTTTTGTAAGATAGTAAAACATAGGATAGAAAATACAAATATAAATCATTAAAGCACGGGAAGTCAAGTAAACAAGCTAGAATTAGACAATAAAATGTATCCATAATATGAACATGTCTAATAAGTAACATTAGTTTTAAGATACATCAAAAGCAACAATACAAAATACATATTTCAAATTGAATAAAAACTAAAGACTCTATCTCAATATACTCATATTTTCATTCATATCTATTTCAGCTCTTCAAGACTTTAAGACTAATCAACAATCTAGAAATAGATACAAAAAATAAAATTATCCTTGAATTTGCTAATATATTTATTACCTTCGAGAATGTAAAATATCTAGTGTCATTGGACGGAAACAATCTTATATTTCTCTAAAATTTTAAAATATTATTTGAAATCAAATTTTGAAACAACATTCTTAATATTAGTTAAAATCTACATCACCCATTGAAATTCCTATTGGTTCATCAAGTTCCAGAACAAACTCAAATTTTAAATTCATTAAACTTGAATTCTAACAATTAGAACTGCATGAAACCATAATATAGTGTAGATCTTGGCAACGCAGCAAACTACAACAAAAAGTAGTGAAAAAATTAACCTAGAATTGACTATAAAAATAAAAAAAATCGATAATCAAGATGCGACAAGGCTATTTAGACTATGATGTTTTAAACTCTTTTATTCATTTTTAAAATGCATCAATTAACTCTTATCTTCCTCAAAATTAAACTCTCATGTTCAATATAATCAAGATGAGACAAAGATATTTAGACTCTAGCATAGATAAAGTTTTCCTTTTCGACTCACTTGCTAGACTCCATTACATTTCATGTATAATATAAATTGAAAAGTAGCAAAATTTTCATCTTTTTATGCTCTTTATTTTCCCTATTTTTTTTTAACATTTTTTCTAAGGCTTGACTATTTCTAAATTCTCTCAACTTGTATTCTTTTATTTTTTTTTCTTTTGCATGTCAAGTGGATGAAATTTTTTATACTAGCATAGGATATCTTATGTAGGTAGCCATTCTCCGTCATTTTTACGAGGATTTTTCTTTTTCTAATTTTTTCAACAGGTATGCACAATTCTATTTTAGAAAGAACTTTAATATAAATTCTATGAAACTTGAAGACTTGGGAGTTTAGATTTTAGTACAGTCTAGGAAATCAAAATTAGGGGAACTTGCTAAATTCAACAACAATTTGATGTTATCCGTGCAATGCTTTAGAAAAAAAAGGCTTATAACATCAAGATGAAGCAAAATTAACAAAATCATCACTCACCTTGGTGCATTCTTCTCTTAGTTAAAAAACAATAATACTCATCATGGTATTTTTAGCCTCAATTATAAAATTTGGAAATATTATATAAATTGAGCTAAAAACCAACACAAAAAAAAACTAAAAAACTAATGCATCTACTTCAAAGAGCATAAATAAAACCATTTTTTTTGTGTTTTTCTATTTTTTTATTTTTTTCACTAACAAAAGTAAACAAAATCAAGCATAAAAAAAAATTGATATGCATCCCATAAGATTGAAAGAATTAATCTAAGGAGGTTTTGAAAAATTTCTTTATTTTGCAAAAGATACAACATTTGATTTGCTTAATAATCCAATTCTAAGACAATCTAAGAGTTTTGAGGATAATTAAAGATTCTTCTTCTCAATATGTAACCTAAGGTTCTCTATGTTTTTCATTTCAACTATCATGGTTTTCTTCTGATTGAATTGTGAAGCCTTCTTGGATTTAACATTTGGTATGTGATTTCTAGTCCACATGACTTTGGCTTGAGGTTCTCTATGTTGTGAGTTGTTTCCTTTCCTCTTCTTAGGTAATTTATTCAAGTTTGAAGCCACATAACTTTCCTTATTTTTAAATTTGTTCATGACACAATGACTAAGGTGACTTAGATTGTACTTCATAGCTTTAATTGGCTAATTAAGGAAGGTTTATAATTTTTTGTAATGTATTGTTTCTTGCTTTGGCAAGACTTTAGACGTGGATTGCTAGGAGTTTCTTTTGACTTTTGAGTGTAATTAAATTGTGGAACATCCTTCTTAGTGTGCATGAGTTCTTTTTCTTAAACAAACTTATGACACCTTTAGGATTTAAAGAATTTGTCTCATTAAATTCTAGTCCTCTTTTATCTCTACTTCATTGTCCCAAGTAAAAAATCTTGTTCAATTTTTATTGCCCTAAGGTAAATGGTTTCAATTTCTCTTGAGAAGCTTTCAATTCATCACGTAGATTTCAATTCTGTGAAGGCAAGTCTTGTTTGTCTTAACTTTTTCATGTTCTTCATTCTTTAAGAATCTTTTCTTCCCTACAAGACTTGTTTTATCATATTTGAATGTGTTAATCTTCTCATTGGATGACCTAAGTTTGTATTCTAGAGATCTTGTAATTGACCTCTCCTTCTCAAGTTCATCTTTCAATTTTTGAACCTCCTTTTCTAATGATTATTTTTCTTTAGCCAATTGCCAATTGCCAACTTGATTTGAAAAGTTTCAATTGTCTCCTCATTTATTTGACAATTTTCTCATGTTTCTTAACCATTTTGCCCCATTCAACAACTTTCATAAAAAGTTTTTCATGTTCATTAAGGAATATTCTCCATTAGATGATCCATGATCAAATTCTAAACTATTTGATTATTTAGATCCATCAATTTCAGAATCATTCATCTCTAGACTAGCATATAAAACAATCTCATTGAAAGTAAGATCATCATAATCAATAGTGTAGATAATAGCATGATGGGACAATCAAACACAAAACAATTAAGAGCAATTTGAGAGAACTCAAGGAAATATTAAGCAAACACAAGCAATTGAAGGAAGAATAATTTTTGGAGAGGGCCATAACAAGTAGCAAATCAAGCAAGAATGATATCAATAAAAAACTCCTTAGCTACTAGTTGTTAGTTTTATACCCTTCACTTTGTGGAGGGTTGCCACATTGTCTCTAGTTCAAATACCTTACAAGGCAATGAACTACAAGATGTGACCTCTAAGTGCAAGAAATTAACAACAAAAACTAGCGCAAAATATAAACCATTCAACCATACAAATCAATCAAGTAGTTTTTAATGTGGAAACCCAAACTATAAAATTGTGTAGCTGATCCTTAGGTTGAACTCAATTACCATGCCTAGAGACACTGACCTGACTTTGGAGTCGAGAATCCCAAGCGTGACAGATTCAGCCCAATTCCAAAGAATAAGACCGGCTAAGTGCACAACAAACAATTGCTATTGAGGAAAATACTAACTTCATATGCATTATAAATTCAACTACCAATACTAAATTAGTCTTATTACATTATTAAATAAAAACCCTACTTAAAAAGTTCTCCTTATGATGAAATAAATCCAAAATAATTGTCTTAGTCTTCCCAAGATGATTCCCATTGTTCACTCTGTGACCACATTGGTATTGGCTCCTAAGTCCTCCGAATACGCCATCACCTCTAAGTATAGTAATAGGTAGGGAAAAAATCTAGCAAAAACAACAAACACAGGGGTGAGCATCACATAGTAAGGAAACCATCATCACATGCATTTATGAATGCTCATGAACAATATGAGAATATACACACCATTCAACAATGGATAACTCAATACTATTTCCATGAAATATTAACCACCATGGAACTTCATTCAATTCAATTACCATTTCTATGTAATAATAACCACAATTGAACCCCATTTAGTTAAATTATTATTTTCACTAATTATGTGCCAATAGAACCCATTGTGTCAACTTTGCAATCACAATGCTTTGCTGAGTCAACTTTGCAAGCTCAACGAAAAAAACGTGGGAGGGATTTGGGGTCTTGCACCCTAGGTTGGACCATGTCATGCACCTAATGTGCCCCTTGACCCGAACAGGGTTAGGACAAATGACAAGGGTGTGATGAGATGAGTTCTAACCTAAACCAGGGCTATATCGAAGTACACATCTGTCACTTTGTGCAAAAGCAATTACCGGAAGATAAAAGAAATTAAATAAAACTATTAAGCATTCTTACACTTACATATAAGTTCACAATCACAAGGGAGCCTCAAGCCTTTAAAAAGCAATAAATAAGGTTATGCTATCAAAAAGAAAGGCTTTCCCACAACACAATCAATTACATCATATATTAACTACTAACTATCCCAAAATAGGAGAACTATCCCCACTTCGCATCCTTTTAATCTTCATCGTGCATGCAAAACAAACCATCCTGAGTACCTACATGCTACAACTACATAGGAGGATACTAGAGGGATACCCAAAACAAAAGAAAGTAGAGGGGTGAGCATAGCCCAGTAAGGGTTCGAAAACATAGAGCTCACATTAACACCATAAAACATAATCTCAAGATGGATAACATAAACCTTATGCAACATTGGTGTTAAGATTACAAGAGCATGCCAAATCCCTTATACATAAGAGTTGTGCAAATATGTCAATCATGCATCATAATCCATACATAAAACCTATGTAAATGTCTCAATAGAGTAACTAATCCACACACAAAACTTGTGCAATTAAGTGTCATAATTCATACACAACTGTATCATTATCCATATACAAAACATGTTTAGTAAACATAATAGTCCACAAAGTAAATGATGGAATAATCTTGGTACCTGAAGATATTAAATACCTATTTACCCGGTATTTCTAAGCCAAAAATACCAAAAGTAGACTCTTGTAAACTAGCAATTCCCTTGGTTAGCCAATGCACATCAACAAACCAGTATGAAGCTCACTTAAGAAGTCTCATTTAGTGTCCTCATTATAGAATTCCAGTCTTCTCGGCCCAGGGAGAATAGACTTAACCTTTCAGTATGAAAAACTCTTCCTTTTCAGACAGAAAACTACATCCTTTTGGACAAAAACTGATTCATTCAAATCCCCAATATAGCTAATTTAGAAACCATAGAATATCATGGCTAATCACAATTAATCAAAATTTAACAAACCATTTACATGTTGTATGCGGCATGGGTCAAATGTGAATAATACCAATTACATATAATCATAAGTATTCATACCAATAAACAACCCCATCATGCATAAGACATGGATCATACGTAGATAATATAGTCATGTAAGCCTAAGTGCGTGTAATCATAAGTAGTCATGTTCATAAATGATTTAGAGTGCATGAAGCATGGTTCATACATGAATAACATCACATGTGTGAAATCATTTATGATAATTCTTTACTAGTTACATGTAAGACACATGGAGGGACCCTAAAAATTTGGCTTAAAAATAAGCATAAAAGTAGAAATTCTCTTGGGCAATCGATTGGACTCAAGGGCGATTGATCGGGTACACAGAAGTGGCAAACAATTGTTTTTGCGATCAATCGGGCCTTCCTGGCGATTGATTTATTGGTTGATCAACTGGTCTTTGTAAAAATGAAGACAATAGCTTCACCAATCTATCGCCCTTCATAAGCGATCGACCAGTCGTGCTTAGAAACACGAAAAATAGTATTTTCTTTGGAAAAACCAGTCCGATCTTCAATCAAAACATCATAAATCTTTAAATAAACATCATCTTGGCTTTAGACATATTATGACCAACATAACTCATGCATATTCACATCAATACATCATCAAAACACATATTCAAGAAGATCTAAGCTCATACATCCAACATGCTTCAAGAATATGATTCAACATACACAATCCATGGTTTTAATTTAAGGGAAACTTCACCAAAGAAAAACCCGTTACCTCAAATCAGTAGGTAGTTCCTTCAATCTCTTCCCAAACTCAAAGAATCCTTAACCAATAAATTAAGTTACATTAGCCTTAAGCAAAAACAACACCTTTAAACCAAATAGAGGCTCAAAATCACTAATAGAAAGACAAATCAAATATTCCCTTGTGCCCAAACATGAAACACGAGAGTAGAGAGAAGAAACAAGGATATAAGCTTCTAAAACATGGGTAAAAGATGGAGTTTTGACGAGTAGAAGACATGGAATCAAATGCAAGCAAGAAGAACATGGGATTCAAGGAAGAAACATAAGAAATCTTGTAGTAATATTGCTTGGCTTACCTTGGATGAAGCTAGAACACATGCTTTCCCTTCTAGAGAGAGATTAGAGTACAATAAACCCTTGAATCTAAGCCAACCCCAAGTGAAAGAATAGGCTAATTTGACTATTATACAAATGGATGGGTAAGTGGGCTTGCATGGGCCCAACAAAGGAACAAGTGAAGCCCATCTTGGAAAATGGGTTAGAATGAAGGTAGCAAGGTCCAAACCCATCTAATATTCCAAATGAAGGTCGGTGGCCTAAGAAGTTGTTGGTTTGTTGGACTAAGTGTGTGACATAGACAAACTGAGAAAATAAAATGCCTCTAACTTGCAATTAAGTTAAAAGATTTATTTTCTCCCTTTAAGCAAAATAAACTTAGAATTTAACCAATTAAATGTTCCTAATACCAATGTTTAATAAGAAACCAAATATACAAGAATTTTTTCTTTGAAATCCAACTTGTGAAAAACCATAGGATACTCTGTCCAGATCAACTGTGCAGTATATAAACTTAAGATTATAGAATTGCTTATTACATAGGCAAAAGACATTCTTTTTTCTTCAAACTAGCTATATATTCACACTACTCTTAAATTCTAAACCAACAACTCCTTGGTTATTTACCGGCCACAACTTAATCTTCTTCTCCTTTTTGCTCTCTTGATCAGCATAGATCTTTCATCTTTTCTTTGAATGAATTTTCTATTGACTTGATCTTCTCAGCAACAAACTTCATTAAACTCATAGTGTTTTATGCTATAATCTCACCTCTAATTACTCTTTTTGATTTATGGCAGAGATTCTCACAATTTAGAAGACAACTCTCTCAAACCTCCATTGAAAAGACTCCACACAAGCTCTCAAAGTTTTTCTAGGTCTTCTCTCTTCTTCCATCATGTTCCAATCCCTTTTTATAGGCTCACAAACCCTAAAAGGAAAATGTATCTAAGTTGGAATCGTAACTAAACTAGAAAATCTTAATTTTGGTAACATGCTGCTCAAACGATCAATTGTTTCCACACGGTGATTGATCGTTCCCTATATATTTCAACACGACTTCAAATGCTTGATTGTTTCATTAAGCCGATCAATCACTGACTCTTGGCTTAGTTCTAAATAGTGCAATTTGAGGTGCCGACTGATCGCTCTACAAAACTGATTGATTGTCCTATCAAATTTTTTAAAATTTGATTTTTTACTATTTAAAAATATAAACTTAACCATTCTTTTACCTGAGGTCTTTTTTACCCTAAAGTGTGTGATTGTGATATGTGTGAATGCTTTTACCTTATGAAAACATGGATTTTAGTCTTCTTCTCATTCCACCTTCAAAAATCCATCTTTAGACTTTAAACTGACTCAAAATACATATTTCATGGCATTGTTTTGATCACAACAATAAGCTAATATTTGACATAAAAATACTTTTCTTATAGAAGTTGGTGCAATGACGAGGATGATCGTAGTGCCTAGAGTGGGGCCAACTTCCTTAATACAAGGAAATGTATAGAAATTTCAACAATCTGTGTGGTACTATGGTGGTTTATGCTACGCATTGATGTTTTCCATGAGTATTTCCACGTCATGGCTAGGAGAATGCGTCTGTCACACCTTGGGTAAACCCCCGATAGAACCGGTCTACTAATTCTTTGACAAAAATCAAAACATGACCAACAAAATTCATAATTAAACCAAACCATCGCACTACAAGAGCAAATAATAATATAAATTTTTTATATCTCATAGACCCCCATCCTTTTGAACACTTACGGGGCACGAAAGATACATATATTCTTAGATGAGAAATTATCATTCAAACAAGAAGTATCACAAACCACTTTTATTTAAGAAAAGAGAGTATTGAATTGTCCATCGTATGAGCTATTACCCAAATTGTTTCATGATGATTTTAGGTAATTTAGATATCATCCCTTACCCTTCTTAATGATGCATAGACATGTTACATGATATCAAATGATGCATGATTACAAAGTCCATACATGTCAACATAGAATTTTAACATGCATATCGTGAAAAAATCCATATTGATTCATGTACATCATACAAACTTGGATACATAGGTATAAACAAACATTAATCCCATATATATATATATATATATATATATATATATATATATATATGAGAGGAGAGATATCATGCATAATGATTCCATAACATCAAGAACAACCAATTAAAGGTTTAAATAAGATTATTCATGCAAAATCCACTATCAATATGGAATTCCATATATATTAGCACAAAAACATGTCTCTAAAGATTAAATCCTATAAAATCACACACATTTCAAAAATTCATAAAATTCTTACTTATCACTACTAAAGTAATAAGGATACTATATAAATTTTAGTATAACAAAAACTGTCATATGAATAGTCTAAAAGCCTTTTAAAAATTCTAAAAACTCACAAAAAATCACCATAGATATGACTACATTTTCACAATATTTCAAGGAGTATATAATTACTTTTGAATTTTCCAAATTGAGTGACCAAACAACCAAAACTTATTTAATAGTTCTAAACACTCTAATGCTACTAATGACCATTCATAAAAGCTAAGAATTATTAGTAAGTTCCCTTACCTCCAATTTCCAAATTGGGTGTTGTAACACCCCGACTAGTAAACTGACTTGGACCAGGGGTTTAGAACACAACATCGGAATAATTTATTTTTAATTCTATAATAACGGATCAACAGAGTCTGCGTGTGAGAGTCATAAAGTTCCTCTACGCACTACAGAAATTAAGTACTTCGTTGCTTGTAGGTCAGAACAAACTTCATTTAAATCTTATTTTGGATCGGGTCAACATTGTTGTGTCATTGGTTGCCTACATACGTATTGGATAACAACTACATTGTTATTCTAATACGATCGGATACGAACGTAGGTCATCCGAATGGCTAATAGATGCATCAAGTGCTCCAAAATCATATACATCAAAATATGTATATCCAAATATTGAATTAGAGTCATACAGAAATCATCGGAGTTAAACAAAAGCTAACAAATTACACATTTCACTCTAGCATAGAGCATAGCAAAACATACTAGAGCAAATAGATCATATCATATCTCATCCGACCATATCAGATCATGTAGATCAGAGCATATCAGAATACATTGGAACAAAGCATAACATATATCTTAATAAGCACATGTATTCATATAATCATATATTGAATCAGAAGATAAGATACTCCCTTATAATTCTGGAAGTAGAGGCATTTAGAATTACTCCTTCCTTCGGGGCATCCTCCCCTTCAGGTCCAGAGATAGAAAGAAGAGTCACTTCTTGCTCCGGAACATTTTTCTCATTGTGCATGAAGGTGACGGACAAAAACTCCCTTTTCCCTAGGTTTTTCTCTCTTTATGTCCATAGGTGGCGGACAAAATCTCTTCTTACCTAGAGACACATCTTACTTTCCATGCCTGTACGTGGTGGACAAAACCTCTCCTTACCCTGGGATATTTCTCACTTTCCTTGCCCATAGGCGGTGGACAGAACCTTCCCTTACCTGGGAATGTTTCTCACATTCTACGCCCATAGGCGGCAAACAAAACCTCCCTTACCTAGGGGTGTTTCTCACTTTTCATGCCCATAGGTGGAGGACATAACCTCCCCTTACTCAGGGATGCCTCACTCATTGCATAGCCCGTTGATGAAGGATGGAGCCTCCCCTTACTCCGGGCCACCTCTCTTGATGTGACCCAAAGCCTCCTCTTACTCCGGGCCACTTCTCTCTATTTCGGCCTGGGGATGTCAGACAGAGCCTACTCATGCCCTTGGCCATTTCCCCTCTCTAGAGTCGCTAACTCAAGGAATAGGCACTTCCATTGCATAGAATACTCCCGAATGAGCTAAGAACTCCTTTCGAATAGGCAAAAACATACTTAGAATGGGCCAGAAAACTTCTCCAAAAGATCACATAGGATTCCTATTTATAGAGGAAAAATCCAGCGAGCAAACAGAATGATGCGCACATGCATGCATGACACACATCACACGTCCATGACGCATCGACTGGCAGGCACACGTGACGTGCACACCGCCCGTACGCCACTCGTCTCATGGATCCATTGTGCATTGCATGGACGTGGGCCTCACACTGCGTGGCGTGGTTCTCACGTTGTGGCTCAAGCCACTAGAAACATCGATGAAGCCAACAATTTTGTCCTTTTCCCCATTTGAAAATATTATTTTATTTAAATATTACTACAACTTCAAAATGTGATATCTTCTTACCCCGAAGTTGGAATCGCCCATCCTTGGTATCAATGGACTCATATCGACTATCCCTTCAATACTAGACTACACATGGGTAGGTTATCTCATACTTTTTAAGTGGTCCCACCCATGTAGCACACTTCTTGAGGTCGTAATATTTGCTCCCAACCTCTACTCCGCGCGTTCTTTGATTTGTTACACTAATTACTTTGAGCTTTACCTATATATGTGGATTTCATCCCTTGAAACCCAAAAAAAATTATCCAAAATTCTATAAATACCCCTCACCCCTTGGGTTAGATATAATTTGTAAATGAGGCATTATATTCTTCCCCCTTAAACAAATTGCGTCCTCACAATTCACCCAATAACTCTCTTCAAGTCATATCAAAATCAGAACATATATCTAACAAAATTCAATAGTTAATTGGATAAGTAATTGTAAACAGAATCCGATAGATTATGATCGGATAAAACATACATAAACATAATCCAATAGCTATAATCAGATAAAATATTTATAAACGGAACTAACCCTAGAGTTTTCCACTAACACTCACATCTGATACTATGGGTGTTTGGTGGTTACTCTTAGGTAGTTCCACCGTCTTTTAAAATAAATTCATTTCTTAATCAAATGCACTTTCTAAAACACACAATTTGAAATCGATTTTTATTTCAAAATCTTGGTAGAATTAGCAGTAGTCTTCCACTTGTGCCTAGTGTCCCATACCACAGGCATTTGGTGGTTACTCCTTGGTAATTCTATCATTGTTTAAAATAAATTTGATTTACATCCCAACAAATTTTTAATTGATATACTATTTGAAACTAAAGTCTCCTAATATATTTTCAAAAAATCATGAAACAAAGTTAGAACAGATATTTCCAATTGATTCAAATTTTAAATCGAAATTTGTAAAAATAAGAGTTTAGATCAAATCTGATGCCACACATGTAAAACAAAATTTCAAATCATTCCTGATTCAAAATGTAAATTCGCATAATCGAAATCCATCTTAAATTTGTTATAGCACATGTAGAATAGAATTTTAAATTGAATCCGATTCAACTTATTTAAAATAGAATTTTCAAATAACTTCTGATTAAAATTGGAATTTCTGAAATCAGAGTCAGTATTAAATCCGATGTCACAGTCGAAACAAAATTTCAAATTAATTCAAATTTAAAATGTATTAAGACAATAAAATTAAATAATTTTTCATTCAAAACCAAAATTCATAAAATTGATGTTTGTATCAAATCCATGGCAACAAAGTTAAAACCAAGTGTCAAATTAATTTAGATTCAAAATCAGAATTCGTATAAAACCCAGAATCAGAATAGAAATTTTAAATAATAACCGATTCGAAAGCAAAATTTGCAAAATTGAAGATTATATCAATCCGATACAACAATCCTATAATGACCTGTTTTCTGGTTAGGCCCGACCAGAGGGGTTAATGGGTAATCCATTTTTCGATTACTCCTAACCTGAGGGGTTAAGGGGTAATTCTATAATTTTGATTATTTGTTATGAGGTTTCTAGGGATAGAATCCCCATATTCGGGTAGAGCTCGATGTAACCAGCGTAACAAATCGAAGAATACACGAAACAGATGTAGGGAACGAAAGTTGCGGTCTCAGGAAGTGTGCCACATGGGCGGGACCCACTTGAAAAGTGCGGGATAACCTACCCATGTGTGGTCTTAATTCGAAGGGCTCGCCGATACAAGTCCATCGGAATGAAGAACGCACAATTTTGACTTTGGGGTAGGAAGTTATCGCATTTTGAGGTCAGGATATTATTTAAATAAAATAAAATCATTCTGGATAGGATTGACGACGCAGTGGATAAGACTGACGGCGAAGCGGATAGGATTGACGACGCAATAGATAAGATTGCTGATGTAAATGGATAGGATTGCTTACGCAAGTGGATAGGATTGCTTACGAAGCGGATAAGATCGCTGACGTAGCGGATATGGCTGACACATGTCAATCCTATCTGCCATGTGTCAGTCTCATGTCTATCCAATTTTTCTATAAATAGCGTCCAGAGTATTCAGTTTTGGAGTTCAAAAGACTCTCCTACATTTTTCGTACTCTCCCTCATTCATAAACTTCTTTCCTTCATTTCTCACTCATTTTAAGTCCGATTCAAGTCATTCAAGAGGCATTCCTAGCTAATTCGAGGGTGATCTACTCGATGACATAGTCTATTCCTCGAGTTAGCATCCCTAGAAGGGAAAATGCCCGAGGGCAAGAGGAGGCTCTATCCACCACCTTCGTGCCCCGAAGAGTGAGAAGCGGCCCAGAGAAAGAGGAGGCTCCGTCCTCCGTCACCGGGCCGCATCGAATGAAGTGGCTTGGAGTAGGGGAGGCTCTGTTTTGCACCAAACGGCCACACAGTGTGAGAAAAGCCCCGAGAAAGGGGACGTTCTGTTTGTAGCTTATGAGCACTGAAGAAGGAAAGAGTCTCCATGTAAGGGCGGGTTTTGTCCATGGCCTATGGGCGCGCTACGTGATGTGACCTGTTTATGTTCTGTGTTGCTCTAGGGTAGAGCGAGATGTGTGGTGTGTGTCTGGTCTCGACTCTGTGATAGAGCGAGACTTGTGATTGTGTGCCATCTCGTTTTGGGTACGTGTGGTGCATGCAGTCTGGTTCAGTGATGGAGTGAGACATGCGAATGTGATAGATCCGCTTTGGGGTAGAGCGAGGCATGTTGTGGTGGCCGAGTGGTACTCAACTCTATGATAGAGCAAGATGCGTGTTGCCGGTGTATTATCAGTTTCATATAACCCGATTAAATATTCGGGTATACATATGTATTTTCGTACGGTTTGATGTATGTAGTAGCTGATAGGCAGAACTACATATGGATCCAATCGTATTGGAGTAGCATCGTGGATGTTATCTAATACGTACATAGGCAATCAATGGCAAGGCAATGTTGGCCCGATCCGAATTAATTATTAAATTAGATTTGTTCTGGCCTACATGCAATGAAGCGCTAAAGTTCCAAAGTGCGTAGGGGAACGTGAAGACTCTCGCACTCAGAGTTCGCTGCTCTTGGTCTAGTTTTGTTTTTAATCATTTTCTCTGGGCTATCCCCTGTGGACCCCTGGCTAGGGTCGGTTTCCAGGTTGGGGTTTTTCAAATCCAAACAAAATTTTTAGATTAATTCTGATTTATATCAATCAATATAAATTTTTTTAAGCATTTTCCTCTAGCAAATAGAGCAAAGCTCCGATACCATTTGTAACAACCCGACCCAAAAATTGGCCTAGACCGGGGGTTCAAAACACAACATTGGAGTGTTTTTTTTTTAATTCGATAAATCAGGAGTGATAGAGCCTGAGTGTGGGAGCCATAAAGTTCTTCTATGCACTACGAAAATGAATCGCTCCATGGCGGTAGGTGAGAACAAACGTAATTTTAATCTTATTTTGGCTCATGCTAACATTGTCGTGTCATTGGTTGCCTACGTATGTATTGGATAACATCTACAACGTTATTCTAATATGATTGGATCCTCACGTAGTTTTGCCTAACAGCTAATACATGTCTCAAGAAGTCCAAAATCATATACGTCAATATATGTATATCCGAATATTTTATTAGAGTCATACAAAAATCGTCAAAATTAAACGAAAGCTAACAAATCAGCGGAATCACACATCTCACTCTATCATAGAGAGTAACAAAATGCATAAGAGTAGATTGGATCATATCAGATCTCATACGACAATATCATATCAGATTAGAGCATATCAGAACACATCGATCATAGTATAACATATATCTTAATTAGCAAATAAATTTATATAATCATATATTAAATCAAAAGATCAGATACTCCCCCATAATATTGGAAGTAGCGGCATTCAAAGTTACTCCTTCCATCATGGTATCCTTCCCTTGCAGTCTGGAGACAGAGGGTTGAGGCACTTCTAGCTCCGGAATGTTTTTCTCATTGTGCCCGAAGGCGATGGACAAACACTCCCTTTTCCCTAAGTTATTCTCACTCTTTACGCCTGTAGGCAGCGAACATAATCTCTCCTTACATGGAGGCACTTCTTACTTTTTGTGCTTGTAGGTGGCAAACAGAACCTCCCCTTGCCCGGGAACACTTCTCTCTTTCAGTGCCCATAGGCGGCAGACACAACCTCCCCTTACCTGGGGAAGCTTCACTCACTGCATGGCTCGTTGGTGAAGGGCAAAGCCTCCCTTACTATGGGTCACTTCTCTCGATGTGGCCTGGAGCCTCCTCTTGTGTGACAACCCTGATTTTTCAGTAAGTGCTTAAAACTAATAATTTATTTTTTTAATATATTTTTATTAGTAAAATATTGTTTTAGATAAAAATTTAAAAGGTTTGTGGTAGAGCTCTAAAAGACGAGTGTAACGGTCCTTGAATCACTTAAATCGGACATCGGGGCTCCAAGTAATGACCTCAAGAAGTGTGCCTCATGGGTGGGACCCATAGTAAAACTATCGTAAAACCTACCCAAGAGTGGTCTTGTTTTGAAGGGCTCGTCGATATGATTTTATCGGTATGAAGATCGCACGATTCCGACTTATGGTTAAAAAGATATCGTCGTTTAAAATTTGGGAATTTGAAAAAAATAAAAAAGTATTTTTTCTAGGGAGCTAACATAGGCTGATTTAAGAAATGCGTCATCCGTGCATTAGCAATGCGGGACGCAGAACGTCTGCATTGTTGACGTGGATGTGAGGAGCTTCATGACAGCCCTGCATGGCAGGCAGGCGTTGTGCGGTGTGATCGTGACACTGGCATTCCGTGCATCCTCGTAGTATCCACTCATGCAACGCATGGTCCCCATGCATCGCACATCTATTTTGCTTCATCCACAAGTTTGGCTATAAATTCGGAACCCGTATCATATTACCCATTGGAAAATTTTCACCTCTACCACGTCCTAACCCTCTTTTCTTCCGTTCTAAGTCGCTTTAACTCCAAATTAGACCTTTCAAGAGCCATTTCTAGCTAAATCGAGCAAGTCAGAAATGGCGATGGGGTCTTTTTTTGTTGGAGGTCTTTTCAATTATGAAATTTTACGTTAAGTTTGAGGTAGGGAGTCTTAAACTATAAACTGATGCTCTGCTAGTATAATTACCTTTTTCTAAACTGTTCTTGTTTCATTTATGCTTATTTGGGTTATTTTTTGGAGAATATTATGTCGATGAAATGTTGTGCATATGTTGCTTTATTGTGTGCAATTTTGGATAAATATTGATTTGCTTTGATGAGTAGTTATTTGGTATAAAGTCCAAAAACTACCGAACTATGAAAGATATTTATTTTGTATAAAGTCCAAAAACTATTGGAGCATAGCTCCTTGATACCTGCTGAGAAAAATAATCGATATAGCATGTGCATGGGTGTGGAGCATCATGGGAAAGCTCCTCGCTTTTTGAGCTTCTCGATGCCCCATGAGTGCGGGGGGAACGCCATTAGGTATCATAGCTTTTGGATTTATTGTCATCGGATGAACTAACAATTTCTAATTTTGTTTTCTGATACTATTTCCTTAACAAATTATTTTAAGGCAAAGATAAAGTTTTCGATTATTTTATGAATTTTTGCTTAGCATTACTTTAGATATTAACACGACCTACTGAGTATAAAAGTACTCACCCACTCCTAGATTCTACAATGAATAATACGAAAGCAAAAATAAAAGAAGAAGAGTATTTCAGCTAATTTATCTGATTACTACTCTAGATATAGTCTGTAATTATTTTTGCGACAATATGTGAAGGCAAAATATGCCTCAAATTCTGTACAACTATGAGCTCTACACACAATGATCAAAGGCATGTAGAATATAAATTTTACTATACTTTGTGAACTTGATATATAAAAAATATTTTTTTTGCAGTGCAATTACTCTGATGTATTTTGTATGATGCAATGTGTGATTTTATGTTTGTTATATGTCCTGATGGCCATTACGTTCGGTCACATGAGTATAATTTACATGTGTTAGACGGAATTACAATGTTTATTATATCATTATAAAATGGCGGCTATCACATTTGGTATTGGAGCCTAAGAATCATTGTGGTAGAGCAATAGTTATGATTAGTCACACAAATAGTGAAAAGGACAATTTGCTTGATCGATTTAAGAAAATTGCTCTAGAATTCTCAGGAGAGGATTGGTCGGAAGCAACCGAGAAATGGATATTTGAGGTCGAAAGAATTTTGAAGGCAATGAAAGTTCTAGAAAATAGCAAAGTGGACGTAGCCACTTTTGCGATGACAGGAGAAGCAGAGAAAGAAATTCCATGACAAGGAGAACATCAAGTGGGAAGAGTTCAAAGAAGTATTATATAGTAAATATTTTCCACATCATGTTCAGGAAAAGAAAGAATAAGAATTCTCATTCCTTCAGCAAGGAAACATGACAGTATTTCAATATGAAAATAAGTTTGTGTAGCTACAACACTTTTCTCCTGAATTGTGTCCTACAGAGTTAAAGAAAGCTCAAAAATTTGTCAAAAGTCTGAATAATGGAATCCGTAGTAGAATAGTAGGATTTCAACCTACTACTCTCGCTAGAGTTGTGGAATTGTCCTCTTTGACGAAACAAGAATATCATGAGTTTCTGGAAGAAAGAAAGGACTGTGGGCAAAGCAGAAATTCTAAAACTGAAAATCAGAAGAGGAAAGTGACATTCCCAACCCAGAATACAAATTGAAAATTTTAGAGAACCTCTGGACTGCCAATCCAGACTCAAGGGGAAAAGAAAGTAGAGAAATGTTCTAAATGTAACCGATTTCATCCACTAGAAATTTGTTATATCTCTAAAAAGCGATGCTTTGAGTGCGGGGATGTTGGGCATAAGGTTAAGGAATGCCCTAAGAAGAAAAATCAAGAAGAAATGAAGACGAAGCAGAAACCTAATGCTGAGGGGCGGGTCTATGCTGTCATTGCAGAGGAGGCTCAAATATCAATAGGAGTTGCACAAGGTACACTTCTAATTTTAGATAAGATTGCTAAAGTTTTAATAAATCCAGGATCAATACATTCTATTATCTCTTGTAATATTGCTTTAAGTACTGGTTATCTGGTTATGGAATTAGGATATAGTTTAGAAGTGTCAAATCCTATGGGAAATACTTTTATAGCCCAGGAATTTCTCCAAGATATGTCTATGTCATTAGAAAACCAAGAATGAAAGGTTAATCTTATACCCTTTGAGTATGATAGACTTTGATGTCATATTAGAAATAGATTGGTTAGTTGAAAATGAGGTTTTAGTAGATTGTAAGAGGAAACAAGTTATATTCCATAAACAAGGAGAGAAAACTTTTACTTTTCATGGAAATCAAGATTCTTTAGGAGTATGTATCATTTCCGCCGTGAAGGCACGATAATTGATCTTCAAGGGATGTCAAGTAATCTTCCTAGTGTGATTTCAGAGGAATCTATGCCTGCCAAACTAAGAGATATTGAAGTAGTAGAAGACTTTGAAGATGTGTTTCCATATAAACTCCTTGGGGTACCACCTAAAAGAGAGATAGATTTTAATATTGATCTGGTACTTGGAACAGAACCTATCTCTAAGTCACCCTATCATATAGCTCCTGTAGAGTTAAAAGAATTAAAAAGTCAATTGCAGGAATTATTCGATAAGGGATTTAGCAGGCCCAGTGTTTCACCTTAGGGAGCTCCGATTCTCTTTCTAAGAAAAAAAGATGGATCCTTAAGATTATGTATAGAATATAGGATGCTTAAGTCTGTAACTATAAAAAATAAGTATCCTTTACCCAGGATCAATGTTTGATCAGCTGCAAGAAGCAAAAGTATTCTCAAAGATAGATTTAAGATCAGGGTACCATCAACTAAGAATACAGGATGAAGATATTTCGAAGACAACTTTTCATATCCAATATGGCCATTATGAATTTCTAGTAATGCCATTCGGATTAATGAATGCTCCTACAACATTCATGGATTTGATAAATTTAGTTTTTCAAACTTTCTTGGACAAATTTGTAATTGTCTTTTTTGATGAGATATTGGTCTACTCTCCAAATCTAGAAGAACATCGAGACCACTTATAGATACTTCTTCAAACACTAAGAGGTCATTGACTCTATGCTAAGTTGAGTAAATGTGAATTTTGGTAAGAACAAGTTGTCTTTTTGAGTCATATTATTTCTAAAAATGGAGTGTCAGTGCACCCATCAAAGATCAAAGCAGTTATAAAGTGGGAAATGCCTAAGACAGTCATAGAAATCAAAAGTTTTCTAGGGCTTTTTGGTTATTAGCGAAGGTTCATCCAAGGATTTTCAAGTATAGCCTTACCTTTGACAAGGTTAACCAGAAAGCGGGTGAAGTTTATATGGGATGAGGAATGTGAAGACTGAAGATGCATTTCAAGAGTTAAAACAAAAGTTAACTACAGCTCCAGTCTTATCTTTACTGTCTGGCAATTGAGGATTTGTTATTTACAACAATGCTTCAAGAATGGGCCCCGGATGTGTTTTGATGCAGAACTAGAAAGTAATAGCATATGCTTCAAGACATCTAAAAAGCATGAAGGTAATTACCCCACTCATGATCTTGAATTGGCAGCAGTAGTTTTTTCCTTGAAATTTTGGAGACACTATTTATATGGAGAGAAATTTGAGGTTTTTATAGATCATTAGAGTTTACATTTTCTCTCAAAGTGATCTTAACGTAAGGCAAAGACGGTGGATTGAGTACATTAATGATTATGATTTCTCTATTCAATACCACTCAGGAAAAGCCAATATAGTGGTCGATGCCTTAAGTCAAAAGGTTGCAGGGAAAGTGGCCCAAATGCTAGTAAAAGAATGGAAATTGGTAGAATAAGCAATAAGTATGCAACCTAAGTTACAATCGAAAAACAAAAAGGCTTTTGTTGCTAATCTGAAGGTGAAATCTTAGTTGGTTGAGCGCATTTTGGTGGATCAGAAAGATGATGAAGAGGTACAAACTTTATTGGAAAAGCCTGACCTCAGTAAAGGCTATGATGACGGAATAAAATTTAGAGGAAGATTGGTGGTTCCGGCAGTGTCAGAACTAAAACAAGATTTGTTATATGAAACACATAGGTCTCAATACACCATCCACCCAAGAGGAACAAAAATGTACCAAGACTTAAAAGGGAATTTTTGGTAGAATGGGATGAAAAGGGACATAGGAACCTTTGTCTCTTGATGTTTAACATGTCAGCAAGTTAAAGCAGAACATGAGAAACCATCTGGTATTCTCCAACCTATTGAAATTCAGGAATGCAAGTGGGAACACATTTCCATTGATTTTGTTTCAGGCTTACCCAGGTTTTCATGAGGTATGAATCTATTTGAATTATAGTGGACCGACATAACAAAAGTTCACATTTTCTTCTATTAAAGAAGATGCAATTGTTAAATGCTTTGGCAAGAATGTACATAAAGGAAATTGTGAGTCAACATGGGGTATCGTTATCAATCATTTCATATTGGGATAGTTGATTCACTTCCACTTTTGGCAAAGACTTCAAGAAGAGTTAGGTACTAATATCAGATGTAGTACAACATTCCACCTGCAAATAGATGGTTGGTTTGAAAGAACTATTCAGACCTTAGAAGATATGTTATGAGCAATTGTCGTTGATTGAATTTGCCTATAATAACATTATCACTTCAGTATTGGCATGGCACCCAACTTGTTGGAGTGAAATGGGATAGAGAAAGTTGATAAAATTAGAGTTCTTGCAGTAGTGTGTTGATAAGGTAAAGCTTATCAAGAATCAATTAATGACAGCTCAAAGACGCCAAAAGAGCTATGCCGATCAGAGAAGGAAAAACCTCGACTTCTGTGTAGGTGATCATGTGCTGCCAAAAGTATCACCAACTCAAGGAGTTATGAGATTCAGTGTTAAAGGTAAACTAAGTAATCATTTTGAAGGACCGTTTGAAATTTTGGACAAAGTAGGGTCTATGGCTTACAACAATCCTTTAGCTAGACAATGTTCATAATGTATTTCATATAACTATGCTCCAAAAAAATGTGCGAGGCCCCTCTCATATCTTGGATCACAAAACTCTCACCCTAGAACCTGATTTATCCTTTGAAGAGAAACCAATCAAAATTTTAGATTGTAAGGAACATATTCTTCAAAAAAAAAAAAGGATTCCATGGGTAAAAGTATTGTGGCAGCACCATTCTTCCGAGGAGCAACGTGAGAGTGGGAAAGTGAAATGTTGAAGAAATATCCATAACTATTTCAAGATTGACGAGATTAATTTCGAGGATGAAATTTTCCTTAAGGGGGGTAGATTGTGACAACCTTGATTTTTTGGTAAGTTTATAAAACTAATAATAGAGTTTTTAATATATTTTAATAAGTAGAATATTGTTTTAGATAAAAAAATTTAAAGTTTTGTGGTAGAGCTATAAAAGACAAGCATAACAGCCCTTTAATCACTTGAATTGGACATTGAGGCTGTAAGTAATGGTCTCGAGAAGAGTGCCTCATGGGCGGGACCCAATATAAAACCTACCCATGAGTGGTCTTGTTTCAAAGGACTCAGCGATATTGGTCCATCGATACGCACGATTCCGACTTATGGTTAAAAAGATATTGTCGTTTGAAGTTTTAGAATTTGAAAAAAATAAAAAATATTACTTCTGGGGAGCTGATGCAAGAAATGCGTCAGCAACACAGCGTACGGGGAGTCCATGTTGTTGACGCAGATTCGCAGGGCCGCGTGGTGGCCCCATGTCACGTGGTGCGACCACATTATGCATGTGTTCCACACATCTGCGTAGTGTCCACACACGCGACGCTTAGTCCCCACGTATCGCACGTCTGTTTTGCTTCACCCATGGGTTTGGCTATAAATTTCGAACCCGTATCATGTACCCGAGTGGAAAATTTTCACCTCTACCTTGCCCAAACCCTCTTTTCTTCTGTTCTAAGCTATTTTAACTCCAAATTAAGCCATTCAAGAGCCATTTCTAGCAAAATCAAGCATGCCGGACACAACGATGGGGTCGGTTTTTTTGTTGGAGGTCTTTTTCAATTAAGAAATTTTACTTCAAGTTTGACGTAGGGAGTCTTAAGCTCTAAACTGACGCTATGCCCATATAATTACCTTTTTCTAATCTATTCTTGTTTCATTTCTGCTTTTTTGGATTATTTTCTGGAGAATATTATGTCGATGAATTGTTGTGCATATGTTGCTTTATTGTGTGCAATTCTAGATAAATATTGTTTTGCTTTGATGAGTAGTTATTTGGTATAAAGTCCAAAAACTATCGGAGGATAGCTCATTCATACCCGCCGAAAAAAATAATTGGTATAACGTTCGCATGGGTGCAGATCATCATAGGAAAGCTCCTTTCTTTTTGAGCCTCTCGATGCCCCATGAGTGCCGGGGGAAACGCCGTTAGGTATCATAACTTTTGGATTTATCGTGATCAGACGAATCAACAATTTTTTATTTTGTTTTTTGATATTGTTTCCTAAACAAATTATTTTAAGGTAAAGATAAAGTTTTCGATTATTTTATGAATTTCCACTTAGCATTACTTTAGATATTTACACGACCTACTGATTATAAAAATACTCATCCATTCCTAGACTCTTCAAGGATTAATACCGGAGCAGAAGTAAAAGGAGACTTTTCCAACTAATTTATATGATTACTGCTCCAAATTTAGTCTATAATTATTTTTGTGGCTAATATGTGAAGGCAAAATATGCCTCAAATATTTTATAACTATGAGCTCTACGCACAGTGATCTGAGGCATGTAGAATATAAATTTTACTATACTCCGTGAACTTGATATATATAAAATATTTTTTTTTGCTAAGAAATTACTCCGATGTATTTTTTATGATGCTATGTGTGATTTTATATTTGTTATATGTCCCGACGACTGTTGCGCTCGGTCATGTGAGTATAATTTACACTTGTCGGACGTATCTTTCTCCATGCCACTTCTCTCTCATTCAGCCCAAGGACGTTAGATAGAACCTCCTCAGGCCCTAGGCCATTTTCCATTGCTAGAGTCGCTAACTCGATGAATGAATGTTTCCTTGAATAGAACATCCTCAAATTAACTAAGAACGCATCTTAAATGGGTAGAAATGGCTTCAGAACGGACCAGAAAACTTATCCAGAAGATCACATGGGTTTCCTATTTATAGAGGAAAAAACCCACAAGCAATCGGAATGACGTGCACACGCATGTGCAATTCCCGTAATGAGTCGACGCGACATGCACACGGGGAATGTGCAATGCTGCAGCGTGTAAGTCGTGCCTGGAAAGGAGGCAGGCCCCTCACCATATGGCGTGGTGCGGCTCTTATGCTATGGATCGCGCGGTGTGGCTCAAGCTGCATATTATTTTATTCGAATATTATTCCAACTTCAAAACGTGATATCTTCTTACCCGAAGTAAGAATCGTGCGTTCTTAGTGCCAATGGACTTGTATTGATGTGCCCTTCAAAAAAAGTCCATACATAGGTAGGTTATCCCGTACTTTATAAGTGGGTCCTGCTAATGTGGCACGCTTCCTAAGGTTGTAACTTTTGCTCCCAGGCTCTTTTTCGAGCATTGTTTGATTTGTTACTGTCAAGACCATGATTTTTAAAACCCTTTTTACATTAGCACAAATGGTAAGTGACAAGGAATTTTTTCTTTCTTAATGTAAAACAAATCATTCGATTAAATATCTAGGTCATGATAACTAAGGTTCACAAAAACGAATATAAAATTATATGATATTATTACACGTCTCAAAATCCATAACGAGTAGCTATCTAACTAAATACAAGTTCATTATCAGTCTGAATATAATTCACCAAGTTAGCTCTCACACCAAGGATACAGTTACTTACCATAATTGTGGAAATGAGGAACTACATCCCATGTTTGTCAGTCTTGGTCCTACTTGTCCTCGCCTAAAGAACTTGCAATAAAGCAAACAATAAGGAACCTCTCCACCCTCAAGAGAAGAGTTTCCAAAAGAACAAAAAGATTTCTTGATGCTTTTCGGATCAGGCCAACATCACCCAATGTTAGTTACCTACGTACTAATCAGACAACATCTCCAATATTTCCATCAAGATCATATCCAGTCATAGTTTTGCCTAGAAACTACATTATTTTAAGAAGCATAACATCAAACATGCAATGCTTAAGTAATTTTAATCAGCCTACACTTTATTCATGTCCTTTAATTATTCCACTTGTACTAATTAAAAATCAATAGAAATCAATGTCATTATTTATCTCACAACCCTTGTTTAATAATTAATAACCTTGTCTAATCCCTTCGACAGACAGACAAATCATATGTCAACTAAAATGACACATGATACTAACCACACTTCATTATTCTGACCCAACTCTAGGTTTTAAAAAATATAACTCACGATGAAGGTCAATACACTATAATTGCAATATAAGGAATTAGGAACATAATATAAATATGTATTCACCTAGAGATAACTTGACTCTCGAAGAAATCCTAAAATACACAACTCCAACATTGGACTAGACTGCTTAGGAGCAGCTTAACTTAAATCCCCAGGGCTCTCAATAGCCTACCACAAATATGGAGAAGTAGATTCCAACTATGCTCACAAACACAAATTGATAAGAAACACAAGTATTTCATGATGCTCATACAACTTCGCTTTTCGTATGCACTATATAATCCTGTGAAGACCTACGGGAGCCCTACGGTAAAGACCTTGCTAGCCAATACCTAAATCGTCATAGCAGTGAATAAAGTATGCAAGTAATACAATCCCCACCATAGAAATGTCTTTAATGAAATAAATAATATAACCCATAGAAGCCTAAGGTCTTTATAACCACTGACTCCCCAAAACATTCAAAGTTTAGACTCAATTATTTTTATCTAGTCAAGTATTCATCCAACCAATTAGGTCCTCTTCACATTGTGAATCAGCCCAATAAACAATTCATCCACTAAGTTGCAACACGAAAATCATCCCAAACCCTAATAATCTCCATGTGACTAGGGTAACCTCTCATAATTACCCTCGGGTCATTAACCAAGGGAAGTTTCCATGTCAGAGCCCTTGTTCACTCCATGTCTCATATCCTATTCAAGGTATTTAAGTCTTTATCTTGATTAAGTGTTTGACCCTCAATCCAACGATAACCAATATCTCTCGATTAATCTTTATTAATCTCAAGTTACCATTATAAACTAACGCATCAACCAAAAGAGCATGTATCAGAGTAATTAATATAAGTAACTTGAAGTCACACAAGTCCATTAATAATAAATGAAGGCCCATTGTACTCATTTGCAGGGCTAGCGCTAGACAACTTCAAGCCCTCGAATGTAAATAACTCCTAGATACCATGCAAGCTACGTAAATACCGCCTAAATGATTTGATGCAATCTATTGCATACACATTACGCTACCTCAAACACTGGGAATGAGGGTTCTTCCTTTTATTTCCTGTGACATGTAACCTGTAAATGTCTTTGTGTCACTTACCGGTCACACCTCTTTGATTTAAAGACCTTCATTATTATAAGGTGCCCTAAGTCTCCTTGGGCTAAGGATCCATTCCAGTGAAAATGGAATAAACTACCCCTAAAGGCATTAGGGCAATTCTATCACCTGGGTCATGATACTCTCCATTGGGTCATTCTGGTCATCTCATTGTCTTTTCATTGATTTCAAGTAATTGACCCCTCTAAATGCTCTACTCTCAAATTGATTCATGCTTCTATTCTCACAAATGTGGGTGGTCCGCTCATAGGGGTATTTCAATCATTTTGCTCAAAGCCTTCTTGACATCCAATGGGTCTAAAATTGGGCTCCAAGGTACTCCCCAGTGTTGAGGAACTGTGGTAATTTTTCTAGCATTTCATGGGATCATGAACCCCTTAAACCGACCCTGATTCACTTAATAGTTCATTAGTAACCATAAGGGTAAAATGGTCAATTACCTATTTATTGGGATATTTCCCCACCATGTAAATTGGTCTATAATTAGGGTACACATAACTTATCACTAGGATTTTTCTCAATTTTTAACTTCACTCATAGGCTCCTGAACCGGAGTGTAAGGACTCTCATTTCTAAACCGGTTTTCATTTCTTTTTAATTATCGGTTATTGCGTGGTTAACTCATTTTCTTATTAATTTGGTAGTTTCATAAATAAATGGTATTTCTTATGGTTTTAATTAAAATCAACTTTACAATTATTAGTTTTAAGTGATTTTAGGTTAAATCTAAATTTTTGGGATTTTTCTAATTTTTCACTAATTTTCCAAAAATTAGGGTTTGGTGGGACCCCCTGTGGGCCCCACCGTTGAAATTTGGGTTTTTAGATCAAATTAACCCAGACATCAACAAAAGCCTTTATAAAAATTTTCATAATTTTCCCAGGTTTAATTAATGCTCAAATAGCCAAAATACCCATTTTTAGCATATTTTTCTATTCATACCCCACTAATTACCCATACACACCCTAAACCCTACTATAAATAGAATGACCTGAGCCATTTCCATTTTGGGAATAGGCTGGGAAAGGGAGGTTAGGCCTAATTCCCCAATTAGGCCCGGATTAGAAGGAGTTTAAGATATGTCTCTTTTAATTAAGCCTTAAACCCTAGATTTTCTCCTAATCCATTCTAGATCTATCATTTCCCATTTATTTTGATTCATTTTTAAACATCAAAACTACTGATTTATATCTTTACTTCAAACCTTAGATCTAAAAATCCATTTTTTTATGTTTAACAAGCCCTAGATCTAAGTTTTTCATTAGGGTTTTCTTTGTTAAATCGATTTTAATGGAGTTTAATTTAAACTCTATGTCTTTGTAAGGTTTTCAAGAAGGTTGACCGTCAAATCCAAGCCTAATCAAGGGATAAAGTAATAGACTTTCGAAATTTCAGTCTTCCTATGGTAAAACTCTTGATTTTGTGGTTTATTTAGAGTGGATTTACTTGATTTAGTGCTTTAATGGCAAGATTAGTAAATGGTAATCTTTAATCCCGATTTCTTAGAGTTTTATCTTGTCATGATGTAGATTAACTTTCTGGAAGTTATAGTGGAATTTTAATGGCATTTGGGTTGTTAGATGGAGATTTTAAGATTCATCAATAGAGTTTCAGTTTGAAATTTTGAAATGGAGAAGAAGGTCGATTATGCCTTGTTGGCATTCGAACGGCCCACCTGGGCCTTCGAACAACAGCACTGTAAGTTCGACAGATTTCCCGTTTAGCTGATTGAACGGCCCTACTAGGCGTTCGAACGGCTACACAGCAGGTTTTCTATTATTTGCATGATGTTTATTTTGGTGTCTCTACTTTGATATATCATTTTTATATGTATATAGAGTGTTTTGAGCTATAGTATGCTACTAGAAGTGTATACCATTGAGGTTATGAAGTTGTGGTATATATTTAGAGTTATGTGGAATGGCTTGTGGTTGGATATATGATGTTGGAATTGCCATCTTGAAGTTATGAATGGTTGGTTCTCTATGGTTAAGTATATTCTCAGTAGAGCTACAACATACTAGTGGACTGATATGTCATGTTAGGATGTGGTTAATTGATATGTGAATGTTAGTGTTATGTCTTGACTCAAGTATGAAGTGAATGATCATATATATGTTTAGCTTGTGGTTAAACTTTAATTTGAGTTATGATTTTAAAGGTTCTTCTTATATAATTTTCATTGGAATTTATGATTAGATGTTAATGCACATGTGTAGTGTGATAGTGAGTTAATTACAAGCATGTTAATATACATTGAGTGAAGTGCTTCTACTATGTACACACACACATGTGGGGTTTAATTATGATGATGAACATTGATATTATGATAATGAATGATGCATGAGGGGCTAATCAGAGCACTTATCATGAATTAGGATTCATGTATGTCTTGCCCACGTATGTACCATGTTGCATGCATCATAAAAATGAATTTCTAATTGAGGATTTATCGAGATTAATCGAATTTGATCGATTGGATGCAATGTGGTGAAATTGCGTGCCTGATTAATCAGTTGTGGCTTAATCAAAACTTGATTGGTCCGAAAGGACATGTTTTGATTTGAGTCCCTTCGTGGAATATGTGCACTCCCCGGGTTGAGTCTAGTTAAATGAAATTATGTGGGGGACGAGTTATGTACTTGTCTTGCAATTTGAGATTATCATGATTGTCTTCTGGACCCTAAGAATCTAGTATGGTATGCTCTGTGTACCAGCTACCATGTGTTCTAGGGTTTCCTATGTAGGAACTCGGTCTCTTCCCCATCGCAGGAGATGTCCCAGGGCGAACACCCTTGCTCTAGATTCTCATCGTGATAATGTGACATCCTTAGCCAGGATCGTTTAGGGCGAGTAGCTTTAGGGATTAACAACCCCGATCTTCTTATATTCTTGTGTAGAATTTGGACCATGACACGCCTTCGTGGCCTTGTCTGTGTTCCCGTCTGTGTGACACCAAATTGTGATTACTCCTTGATGGAGGCATTCTTTATATGATGTTGATGCATGATTTGAAATGTATGTTAGAGATACATCTCATGTAGGTTTATATGATGTTGAGGCATGATTTGATATGTATGTTAGAGATACATCTCATACAGGTTTATATGATGTTGATGCATAATCTGAAATGTATGTTAGAGATACATATCATGTAGGTTTATATAATGTGAATGACACCATGTGAATTATACACTATGATGCAGGTTTAGGTGATGTGTATATATGATCAGAAAATGATACATCTTATCAATCTTTGATATGAATTGTTATATTACTATGTCGTCGTGTTTCTGATGATTATAGTTATATTAAAAATCATTGTTGAGTTTGTTAAACTTACCCATCTTTCTTGTGCTTTTGCTTTAGGGCTGCATGACGTGACACGCAGATGGACAAGATCTCCTCTATGAGGAAAGGTCGGAGATGACTTGAGAGTGATCGTGGAGACCCCTTATGTGACTTGTTTCCTTGTTTATGCTTTTTATGATTAGAACCTTTGTGTGTGGTTCTTATTTTGATTTATGCTACATTATACATTTGTGTTGCTTAAGACATATTTTGGAGCCTAGAGTGAGTTATAGTTTAACTTAGCATGTGGGTTTGAGACTTTTGTTTATCTTAGGGTTAAAGCAACTCTTTCATTTCTACTTATTTATTCTTGCTCAAAGTGGTGCGTGTACTCCGTAATTTTGTTAGGTTGCCCGTGTTAAGGGCATAAGTCTTCCACTAAACCTTCTTTCAATTCTCCTTGTCCCCCCCGTGTGCTTGACCGGCCCCTAGACTAGGTTCGGCTTGGGTCGGGCAGTGCCGGGGCGTGGCATGGAGCCCCAAAATTAAGTAATTGGATATTATTCTATGATTGAACTACAAGGGGTAAATAGTCATTTCATAAACACTAGAATGTTTCCCCAGCCAGAAACTTGGTTAGACCACTCATTCACCTCTCTGGGTCCATATAATATATATATATATATATATATATATATATATATATATATATATATATATATATATATATATATATATATATATATATATATATATATTTGACATTTATAACCCTACAAACTGGACCTGATTTAGTGTCTTGTCTCTTCCTCTTCTTTTTTTAGATGGATCGGACTGGATTAACGGTTCTAGCAAGGACACAAGCCGAACCCGCGGACACGCCTGTGGGTTGTCTTCCTTGTGGAGACATATGTAGGGCTGTAGGTGGCAATTGGATTGTGCATCTAGCTGCCGCCATCCTAGATGGCCATGCGACACTGATCTGCTGATTCAGGAAACCCCCCCTCAGATAGCAAAACTTTTTGGCCGCCAGGGAGTACAATGGTCACCAAGACCAAGAAAAAGGCCAGGTCTATTGGCCACCGGTCGGTGTCAAGGCCAAAAAAGCATTGTCGCCCTTCTCCATCTGCAAGCAGAACTACCGACGAGCACAGCTACTGCCACGACCAAGATTGGGGCAGGGCCTATCCAATTTACCGTCAGCGACAAATCCAACGGACCCAGTCCCTGCCACTGGCAGGTTGCTACCCTACCTCCTCCCAGAGCCCAACGGCGCAACCATGGTTGCAGCCTGCCCGGGGCCTCACTTCCTCTCATCTTGGTAGAGGTGAACGCAGCGAAGGAGGTCAAGGCCTCTGTTGAGGCTGCATGTTGGACCCATTAGTCGGACCAACAGGTCACACAATCGACAGTGTAGGTGGCCGGTTGTCCTCGGCCAAAACAGTCAAAATGATTTCATATCTAACATATATTATTGAGTGCATAAATTACTATCTTAACTCGAGATTAAGTATTCTACCTCGCCATTTCCGATCTTTGGACTCGCCTTCCTCTCCTTCATCAACAACAATGTTTGGTGCTCTAGTCACCAAAAAAACTTTGCCTCCAACGGCTTCATCTCTCCCTTAAAGGGCCAAAACTCCCCCTAGTAGAAGCCCTAATCAGACTTTTTAAAGCATGGGGATTAGGAACCCTAATCCCCTTAGAAGTTGGGCCAAAATCTCCCTACTTAGGTAAACTAATTGGATCTCTAAAAATTAATTTCCGTCACTTTAATTAATCGGGCCCATATAGTGACAAACAGGCTCTGCACGGCATGTTTAACTTTGCACGGTCATATCTCTCTCATCTAAACTCCGATTCATGTATTCTTGGTAGCGTTTTGAAGCTCTTTCCATCTACTCTCTAACCTCATAAGTCTAAGCCACAAATTACAACTATTGAGTAAGTTATTCTCACGAGAAATTCAAGGGAACAAACAAGCTAATTTCCACATAATTAACTTCGGGAATTTAGAAAATTCTTGGACATTATAATTACGCTTGTTACTTCAAGCTCTACCCATATATGAGGATTTTATCCCTTAAAACCCCAAAAAATTTATTCAAAATTCTATGATTACCCATAACCCCTTGGGTTAGACATAATTAGAATACAATGTGTTATAGGCGTGACTTTTGTGAACTCAGTTCCTATGAAATCAAAGAAAACTCTATTGATAACTAATAAACTCAATACAAGAGATTTAATTAATCTCACATATGAGAATCAAAGAGAGAAGTTTGAATCAAAGAATGTTTTGAATGGAAAGAGAAAAGAGATATGATTTGATAGAGAGATGAAGAGAGAGAAAGAAAAAGATAGAGGGATGTGAAGAGAGAGAGAAAGAGAGAACGGAAAAGAGAGAGGGAGGAACCAGCAAGAGGGAGAGAGGGGCGAGTGAGAGGGGGGGATTTTCCTTGCTCATGTTGTAGATTTTCCAAGAAAATTCACTCTTATTTATTTTGGGTGATTTTCCCCAATATTTCAAAAGAAAAATAATTGATGGTTAAGGGATAAGATCCCTAATATTTTCAAGTGGTTAAAGTGAATTGGCTTAGTAAATTTTGATTGGTTAGTTTTGGAGAGTGGTTAAGGGTCAAAGCTGTAGTTAGTTAAGAATTTGATAAAGAATAAGTCAAAGATAACAATAAAACCACTTGTAACTAATTTATGATGATAAGAGATAGGGGAATTAGTGCCAAGTTTTGATTGGCCAGACGATAGGTCTTGCAAGAACTCTTCCAAAATAAGTCCTACTCCCAAGGATTTTTGACGATAGGTCTTAGCAACTAGAATTTAATTCCTAATAAGGACAATGTGCCAAAGACAAGAAAATGATCTCCTCATTAGACATAAATGTTTTAAGACACAACTTCTAAAAGAAAAAACTGAACCTACCCAAAGAAAAATCTAGGTCTTACATCAATGCACTATGAAGACGTAGATCTTACAAGACTAAGACTACCAACCTATATTCAAATTATAAGTCCTTCTCTAGAGGATTGTTGGCCACCAAAGTCCTTATTAACACTTTCCCTTCGAACTTGATCTTCATCTTTTTCTTCACTAGCACAATTTCCAATAAAAGTCTTTCTTGATTGTTGATGAAGCTCTACCAAAGTCTTTCTTGACAAGCTCCAACAATCTCCTTGTGTCTCTGGGGTGATGTGGTCTCACAATCTCTCATTCAATTCATAAGATAATCATGAATCAAAATTCTTTCTTTTCAATTCTTTTTCTCTCAATTCATGTGAAAGTGATTGAAGCAATAAAACTCTCTTTTTCCTAAAAAAAAAAACTCCTTGAAATGAGAATCAAATAAATTCTGCATACCTTGTTCATTCACATCAGAATATACTCCAAGTATGCTCCATACCTCCTTTGCTGTAAGAAAAAACACCATCTTCTCAACATGATCAGTGTAGTTGGAACCATTGAATCTGTCAAGTTTGACAAGATGTTGATCCACAATCTTGCCGAACATAATGGGTGATCCTGAATCCATGACAACAACAAATACTTCATTAAAATTGTTGGTTGCGGCAAGGGGCTGAATTCAGATCTACAGAAATTGCCTTTAGAAGATAATGACTGATCTTCACAACAAACGATGGTTGGAGATGGATTAAGAACTCGCCATTGAAAGGCAGATGAACACAAAGCTTCCAGGCTCTGAGGAACGTACAAGTATAATTTTTTTAAGGAATTATTTATACCTCTTAGATATATCCAAGTTGCTAACAAGCTATACGACAAACTTCCTCCTAGGATACAATAGAGCCTTTGAGAAACTGCAACCAACAATGTTCAAGAATTCTCCCTGAACTCTCCTTGAAACTGTATAAAAATATGACTGGAATTTGTGTTTGAAAAACACAAGGGAAAACACGAGAAAAAAGAGAACACAAGAGAAGAAAAATTGTAGTGTGTGTTTTCTTTTGTACGAATGTGTATTTGCCCGTGCCTAGGTCTCTATTTATAGATTCCTAAGGGGTGCAAAGTGAAATGGTATGTCCCTTTACAAAGATGTGTCTCATCATAACCAAAAGAATACAACCATTCCTAATAATTGCTACCCATGCATTATTTAAGAGATGACATTTTTCACCGAGAGGTGCAATATAAATAAAAGTCACAACAAACTAAGAGATGCAACCTTTCACCAAAAGGTACAACTCTTCATTAAAATTCATTTATTATTCTTAAAAACATAAACAATTCCTACTCTAAGGCTTTAGATATTTTCCTCATTTACGAATTAACTAGAAATTATAATATTTTCCTTCACTGCTCAATCAGTCTCATGTACTCTTATCCCTTTTTATCATTAAGGAAATAGAGTGTTGCCCCAATCTTCCTGATAGAAAAAAATCTAAACATGTGATTCATAATAGAAAAGTTAATAAGCGTATACATGCAATTTCTATCACGCTGTTGAATTGTTTGATAAAATTCAAGAAATAGAGTGTTGCCCCAATCTTCCTGATAGAAATAAATTTAAACATGTGATTCATAATAGAAAAATTAATAAGCATGTGCATGCAATTTCTATCGCGCTGTTGGATTGTTCGATAAAATTCAGGTGGCTCATAGTTGGCTGAGAAACGTCTCTATAAAAAATGCAATCGATACATTAATAGGCTAGTTAAACTACATTTCTCCTAAATCTAGATATGCAAGGATGAGGAAATGGAGAACGTACGAGGGATTTGGAGTGGTGTGTTCACACTAATGGTCTATAAACACTCCCTGTGTGAATTGGCAGTTTTCTTCCGGGTACTCTAATATCTCATGCACAGTACATTATGATGGAGACAGCCCTCTCATACCGTATTCTCTGGGAATGATCTGTGGTGGCCTATTGATGCCATGCTGGTCCACCAAAGCATTTGTTAACCCGGTCCTAATGCATCAAATATAGAGAGTCATTAAGAGAGTCGCAGATTTTTTAACAAAGAAACTCTGCTTTTGATCAGTTTTTACAAGGTACATCAGTTACATCATGGAGCTTCTGCACAAGCATCTTGGAAATATGTTCACTATTTAAGTATTTATAATTCCACTTATGCAAGATCTAACAACTTCAAGGCTTACGCCACTCAAAAGTGAGATGGAAAAAAAAGGAGCCACTCAAAGGTGGTATGGCGAGACAGTTGTGTGCCAAAGCACATTAACAACGTATGAGCAATTGAGAATTTTTTAAAACAATCACTAAATCATCAACCGCCTATGAACAATTTAAAATTTTTAAAATAATAACTATAATCAAAACACATTACTCTAAAATTTAAAAAATTTGAGTTTACCTAGAAATAAGATTACGTAGTCAAAGCTCCTCCTATCACAAAGTCTAGAATTAAAAGTAAGTAATCTATTAGAAACTTTTCTAGCTCAACCACTAGAAACCGTGATGCTCCTGCTTTGAACAGTCTTACTACGCTGCGATTTGAACCCACGTATGTTATGGGAAATTTATTAAATAATAATTATTAAAATAAATATTTACCAAAATGAAGGAGAGAAAAACTTAATTTCCAAACAGGTAATTGACATGCCACACGGGTGCCATCATGGGAACTATTTTTGATGTAATGAAAACCATAGCAGCCAAATACTTTTAGTAGTTAGAAAAATGTAGTTTAATAAGTAGCAGTGCACCGAAAATATGCAGTGAACAATAATCAGTCATCAATAACGGTTGCAGTAAATGTAGAAACAATTCAAATGTTGTTGTTATCCTATAATGGATGCCTAAATGCGTAGGCACCACACTTTGTAAGATTCGTGTTGGGCCAGAGGTAAACTTGAACAAGTCAATGGCTGAGTGGTCCCCAAAGAGCATTGGACCCAATGTTGAGCAGCACAAGGCTGTACCTCACAGTATTTTCATGACCACCTCAAGTGAGAGCCCATTTTGGGCTAACGCATTCAAACTGGCATACCCCCTGTAATTCAGCCTGTGTCATCATCCTCTCGATAGAGACTCTTCTACAAATAAGTACCCAAACAGGAGACTTACACAAAACATTCTCGTATATGGAAATAGTTGAGATGAACCCGGCGCACTTGAGGGGTGGGGGCGCAGGAGCAGCATGCCTATCGGATTGCGTGATGTGCCCTAGGTGCGCGGGTACTCATATAAACGGGTCTCTTCGTATATTGTCTAATGGAAGTTTTAAAGACCCAGACTGAAATCAGACTCATAAAAAAGTAGACTCATCAAACCTTGGTCAAAATAGGATAACTTATAAATATAGAAGTGTGCTTGGAGACGGCCCATTTTCACCTCAACAATCTTGGAGTATATCACTCAAACCAATAATTCAGCATCCACATCACTCAACAACGACCACAGACAATATTTCGGCACAAATAGCTACCAAAAAATGTGTGATGTACTAGTTTATAGCACATTATACATACCATTATCGATCTGAGAAATTAAAATATTAGAAATCTGTTGTGCCTATCTATATCACACATTGTTATCTTGGTTTACCATTTTTATTACCCCCAGAAGAACCAAAATTTTCATCTATTGTGTGAGAATAGTTTCTCAGCACTGCTTAAAGCATCTCACCCTTCGTAGGAGAAATAGGGAGTAGTTCAAAAACTTCTTGGTATCCCTTACTTGACTCTAGGATTAGAGACACAATTGAAGCATCCGGTGAAAGCTTCCTCTTCTGCATTTCATGAAGAAGTTTAATTACTATAGTGGTTTCATCTTTCTTGATGGATGCACGCAGAAGTATATTAAAAGTAATAATATTTGGCTCACAGCCTTTCACTTGCATTGCCTCAAATGAGTCATATGCCTCTTCACACATTCCTTCTTTGCATAATCCACTTATGTATGCATTATAGGTCACTACATTGGGTGACAATCCTCTTGTTGAAATTTCATTCAAAACCTCCTTAGCCATTTTGATATTTCCACAGTTGCAACAGCCACTTATAATTGTATTAAAAGATATAATATCCAACTCTATGCCATAATCACTGGCTGTATGAAGAATATTCAATGCCTCATTCATATATTGGGCCTTACATAAGCCATCCAGAAGTATATTATAAGTACATAAATCAGGACTTAAGCCATGCCCTTGCATTTTACTGAAAAATTCCATTGCGGCCTTGGTCTTCATTTCTTTCCAAAGTCTACCAAATAAAGTATTGCATGTGATGATTGTCGGCCTAATTCCTTTACTCAACATTTCCCTAAACATCAACATTGCCTCGTCCATCCTCTGGCATCTACAGTACCCATTAATTAGCACACTGTAGCTAATAGCATCAGGACTTAACGCATTACCAACCATTGATTTGAAGAGAATTTCAGCTTCATCAATGTTATTCAGTAGAACGAATCCATTCATCAAAGCACTATAAGTAATGGTATCAGGTTTATGACCTCTCTCTATCATTATACCCAAAAAAGCACATGCATTTTGCATTTTTCCTTCTTTGCATAGAGCATCAATCAATGTGGTATATGTTACAACATCAGGTTGAACACCTAATTCCTCCATTTCACGGAACATTCTCACAGCCTCTTCCCACTTACCAACAGAGCAAAGGCCACGTACTAATGCAGTGTAAGCACAAACATCAGGTTTGATACTCTGGTAGGTGAGCTCAGCAAATAATTGCAGCGCTTTGTCTATTAATCCATCTTCACACAAACAATCAATTAAGGTAGTGTATGTAATAGTATCTGGTTTGCAATTATCATCATAATCAGCCATTTTGCGAAGCAACTGCAGTGCTGTTTGGGCTTGACCTGTTCGACATAGCTCATTAATGAGCATACTGAAAGTTACAACAGGAGGCCTTTGACCCCTTTGAATCATCACTTCTAGCAAACGACATGCGTTTATCAGTTTTCCTTCTTTGCATAAAGCATCTATTAAGGTATTGAATGTGACGATGTCTGGTTTAATTCCCTTGCACTCCATTTCATTGAAGAGGCGCATCGCGTCTTCCCACTTCCCACAAGGACAATAACCCCAAATTAAAGAACTATATGTAAAGACATCAGCACTCACCTTCCTGTTGGTCATTTCTGAAAGCAGCTCCATAGCTTGATCCATGGCTCCATCCTTGCACAGAGCATGGATGATTGTATTGTACGTGACAGTGTCGGGTTGAATGCTTCCACCGCCAGCATCACTAGTTTCATGAAGTAATGAAACTGCAGCGCCTACTCGACCAGTTCGACACAGACCTTTGATGAGTGTATTGAAAGTCACCACATCTCGTGGGCAATCATTCTGCACCAGTCTACTGAAAAACTCGACCGCCCCATCAATTGTTTCCTCCTTCCTACACAAGCCCCGCAACAATGTGGTATAAGTGACCACGTTGGGAGAGCAGCCCAGCCTAAGCATTTTACCGAACACAGAGAAGGCACAAGAAGCACAGTCTAAGTGGGCATAAGCGTTGAGCAACATGGTGAAGGCGTGGACATCGAGCGGCACCCCGCAGGCTCCCATTTCGTCGCAGAGGGAAACGACAGTGAGATGGTCCTTGCCGGAGGCGACTTTAGCAAGAGTGCGGCTGAAACTGGAGATGGGGGGCCGTGGAAGGGAGAAAAGCATGCGCCGGAAGTGGTCGACGGCGTTATCGAGTCCCGCTGTGATGGGTGGAGAAGGGTCTTGGCCATTGGTCCCTCTGGTCGGGAGGGGATTCGGTTGTCGCTTCCTTCCTCTTCTCCCCGTTCTGCCAACATACAAGACAGCGTCTTTGGTGGCGGGTTTCAAGTGTCCGGCCCTGTTGCTTCCGCTCATGGCCGGACCTCCAACAGTACTAAGCCGTCACATGGACGGGCAGATTCCATGTTGCTCTTCTTTTTCATGAACCTGAAGTCCCCGGCGGCTACGAAAGCCCTCGCCATTCTCTTCGTCTTCTCCGGTTGTTTACTCTACTCGGGTGGAGGCGGGTGTTCGGCGCCGGACAAGGAGCAAAAGTGTGGGACGGCAAAAGAAAAGGGTCGAGGTCTGGCTAATTCCTCTCCTCCCCAATTTTACAAAAGTCAAAACCCTACGCTGAATCTGTCATATCATAATGGTTTGGTTTGGACTCTCTTGGACGACGAAGGAAAGAAAAATGATTAAATTTTATTTGATGAAGAGAGAGGCAGAGGTGGGAAAATTTTGTTTTGCGAGGGAGAGAAAAATTAGATTTGAGGATGTATAGTTAGAGATATGTAAGTGCAACGGAGCTTCAGCTCGTTAGCCGTCCGATCATCTTCATGCTATTATCACATAAATATGGCTATTTAGATCTTTTTTTTTTCTCAATGTTCCTTGTGTAAAAGAAAAAAATTAATTTTAACTTACTCTTAGGCTTACTTTTTCTTCCCTGGTGACTTAACCTAAAATATATTCTTACATATCTTTCACATTCTCCTCCCTTATGCTAAATCAGAGCCGTCTATAGATCCGGCAACCATCTATTTTCTTTCTTTCCTCTATCCCTCTTCTAGCAATTGGCATATAGCAATATAACTTCGGCGGTGACTAAAAAGCTCTAGTGGAGGCTATAAAAGCTCCGATGGCCAAAGCCCTTTTTGTAAGTTCATCTTCCCCTTACCAATTATTTATTTGGCATAGTTGGGTTGTTTGTTCAACTATAATTTTATTAGTGTAGTTAGGTTTTTTGTGATTTTTTCATCTATATTCCTGTGTAGATCTTTTATGGTAGTGTTTGTTCATCAATGACTTCTTTACACTTCTATAAACCAATTTATCAGCACTCCCTACCAGAATGTTGTCGGAGGCTATAAAACTTATGTTAGTTTTCTAGTAGGGGGTGCCCCTTGCCACATTGTGCTTCACTTTACGGTTACTACCCCTTGCCAAGTATAGATTGATAACACCGGCTAAAAACTTTTGCTAGTGTACTGGCAAGAGGGGGGTTCACCTCACCACAAATTGGATTAGCTTCATAGGGACTACCCACTACCAAGTACAAAATGTATACACGGGCTGAAAACTTCTGTTAGCTTTATGGTGAGGGGTACCCCCCGCCACAATGTGCTCAGGTTCATGGAGACTACCCCCTGCCAAGTAAAGAATTTTTACCCTGGCTAAAAACTTATGTTAATTTATTGGCGAGGGGTACCCCCGGCCACAATATGCATAGGTTCACGGGGGCTACCCTGTGCCATGCACAAAATATTTACAGTAGGTCATGTAGATCAAAGGTATAGCTCAAATCAAGTAATGTACTATAAATTTGTATTTCACCAACTTCTGAAATATATCTTCTCCCTTAATTACTAGTCTATTTGTGATCATAGTATTTAGTAAAGACCTTTTTATCTTATGCACTGATATAACTACCTTATTACTCAATGTTCATTCCTGTGAGTTTAAAAAATGGATAAGAGCAATGTCACATGGATTTGAGGAGCTCACACTAAGCTTAATCATATTGCTTTGTTTTTCTCAAAATAGGAGTAGGTTTTCATTGCTCCTATTTGGTGTCATCCTAGGTGACCATAGACCTTATGCTCATTGGGTAACTCAATCAGGAATGGATCATTTTGCTGTTGAATCTTCGTCCTTTATGTATTTAATTTCATCTATTATCCAAAATAGTTGTATAGCTTCAAATGAGGAAATGGAAGAGAATGTTCCATATTTATTGAAACAAATAGAGGTGAATCAACCATACAATGAGGTAGAAAACCAATCTTCTGAAAAGGTATAGACCATTTTTGTATCTAAAAGAGAAATGAAGAGCAATGCAAATCATTTTTGTATTTTCTAATGTTGTCAAATGAAAATTTTATGATGCAACATTTTGCTAATAAGATGTAAGAGAAGGCCAAAGCTAGGGCGATATCTTAAATACAGATATTTCTTTTTTATTTTCTGAGGATAAGGTAACTATAATTTATTCACTAATTGTGAATGTGAGGAATGTCATATTAATTGGAGAAATGTCTATTAATATACTTTTATCAACTTGTAGGTACTCCCATCGCGAGAGGCTTTAATAAAATGGGCCAAAGAAATTTGTATGAGGTATGGCACGATGCTTATAATCTTAAAATAGGATGCCCAAAAACAGAGACCATGTGTTACTCTAGCTTGTGAAAGGGCGGGCCACTACAAAAAAAGTATTATTCAAAAATCCAAGTCGGATATTCATAATTGTAGAGAAACAACCACAAAGAAATGTGGATGCCCATTCAAGTTACAAGCAAGGGAAATGTATATTGACCGTGGTGTCAAGTGGAAATTGAAAGTAATTTGTAGTAGTCACAATCACCCCCGTAGGCAATTTGGAGAATGGTACGCATATGTTGGTCATCTGAAAGAGGAAGCATTTTTATGCTCCGTGCTCACTATGAATCGGGCATAAGGAATGCCTAAGAGGCATTAATTTTCAAGATCGATGGCGCACACAGTAGCGCACGTTAGTGTAAGTATTAGTCACGCTAATGTACGCTACCGTGTGCGCCGTCGATCTTGAAAATCAACACCTCCCAGACGTTCCTTACGCTTGGCTCACAGTGAACGTAGAGCATAAAAAATGCTTCCTCTGAAAGAAGGAGAGATAGAAGTTACACAAAATTTGTCAAAGATAGGCCTGACACCTCGGCAGATATTGCTTTCTTTGAAGGAAGCAAACCACACAAACTATACAACTATGAAAACAAATTACAATGTTTGTATTCTATTGTCTTTAACTCAAAGAGTGGGTAGAACTGTGTTGCAAGAGTTGATGAAACAGATTGAGAAGTCAGGGTACGTGTGCTACCATAAGAAGGATGAGGACACTGACACATTAACAAGTATATTCTTTGCTCATCCACTATCGGCTCAGCTAGCAAATTTGTTCCAACATGTGTTTGTTATGGATTGCACTTATAAAACCAACAGATATGGACTCCTAGTTCTATCCATAATTGGAATAATTGGCATAAGGAGTAGAGGTAAAGGCACTTCTTATAACTTGATTAGTTTGGAGTTAGTAGTGAATACCTACAAGAAGTTTTCACATGATTTTCAAAGAATCTAATTGTCATTCAATTTGGTAGCCCTTGGCCAAGGTTGTCGCCATTCAAAGGGGCAAACACACATGCATAGATGGGGTTGTTTGAATAACTATCTAGGGTATGGATATCTCGTTACTACTGTAATATCCCAGATTTTCCTAGGTTTCGAAATTAAATATGTAGAAAATAATATATTGACCCCCTGATCTTCTTATTTAAACAAATTCCTTAGTATGTGGAATTATGGCCGAAACCTATTCTCTTAGAAAGTAGTTAGAAATAGTTTCGAAACACCACCAAGATTACGTGAATCGGAGTTCGGATAAAGAAGATATAACCATTCGAAATTAAACATATCGTGCAAGACTCATTTACTCGAATTAGACGTGCATTTGGGCTGTTTAAATCATTTTACGAGCCCAGTTAATTAGGGTGATAGGAATAATTAAAATATAGCCCTAATAGTCCGTCTTGGCCCCACTTATAAGGGGATTAGGGTTCCTAATCCCCATGTTTATAAAAAAGCCAACTAGGGCTTATTTTGGGGGAGTTTTGGGAGCTTGCGGAGGGAAAGAGGAGCGGTTGGAAAAGTTCCAAGGAGGCCAGACAGCGACAACAGGGAGGATCGAGCTCGAAGACCAGTGGTGATGAGGTAAGATCACAATATAGATTCAATTAGTGCAACTTAAACTGACATCTCATTAATTATTCTTGTTAAGAAATAAAAATATATTATCTTTGAAAGTTTGGTGACTTGGCCAGAGGACAATCGAAGCATTTTTCGGATGCACTGCACTCATTCAAGCACTCACCGGGCCATGCGGGTTCAAGCCTTGCTGACCTGGCCTCGCCTTGCCTCACCGGCATCAACCACACTGGCCAGGCTGGCCTCGGCCTTACCAGCCTAGCTTGGCCACAAGGGATGTAAATGTCAATTTTGGGAGAGGAAAACCAAAGTCATTTCGGCTTTGGGCAGTGTGGAGGCAACCATGGAATGATGACGGAGCTTGGGCTCCTAGAATAGTCGGATGACAACGATCCAGTTGATCTCGGAGCATTGTCTGACCATTGCCATTCACCGCTATGCTAATCAGTCAAAGGGAAATAAAAAAAGACTTATTGTGGCCATCATAGGAGCGCGGTGTAGCTCCTGGCTAGAGGTGGGACGGAGGCTCCTGGAATCGCCGCATGATGGCGATCCGGTCGAGACCAGCCCATCTCCAGCAGTGGCGACCTGTCGCTACGGCCCCTCGGATAGATTGCAGAACAAAAAAGGGGGGCTTTGTTGCCCCAGGCCAGGAATTTGATATGCAATGACGATCCGATCAGCCCTAGGCCCTTGCCCCGCCGTGGCAGCCAAGGGCGGCGCCGCTAAAGGCTTCCTTGCATTTGGCCAGATGTGGGGAAGATGACCCGCATTATAGGTCATTAGGAATGGGTTTTAAACCATGTTGTTGGACCTGTCCCAGTCTGATTAAAAAATAATAATAATAATTTGAACTAGGTTCGGTTCAGTATGTTAAAATAGTATAATTTTTTTTAAAAAAAACAAATGATTGTGAGAGCATGTAGAGTATCATAATTAAGTTTCATACTTGGTAAAAATCCCAGAGGCTTCAAAATAACCAAATTACCATTCATGTGTACCCTAATTATAGACCAATATACAAGCTGAAAAAAATTCATGTGTACCCTAATTATAGACCAATGTACAAGCTGGAAAAAAAATCCTAATAAATATATAATTGAATTTTTTTCCTATAGGGTTAAATTAAAGTTGTTAAATGAACCAAGGTCGGTTCAAGGGGTTTACAACCCCATTAAACGACAACAAAATTACCTAGGGTCCATAACGTCTAGGAGTACTCCTAAGATGAGTTTTGGACCCATTAGGGTTCAGGGAATCCCTAAACAAAATGATAGGAATACCCCTATGAGCGGACATGCCCGCATTCGCATGAATGGAATTAATGGGCCAATTTAATACTAGAAACTCTTGAGAGGTCAAAGACTTCCGAGAATGGAGAGGACTATGTCTAATGTGGGAAAATTACTCTAATACACTTAGGTGCATTATAACTTATTTTCATGAAGCTACAAGCTCCTAACCTGAGGAGAGTTAGAGTACAAGAGTACAAATCTTTTTAGTGCTATAATTGAGTTTGGACCATGGTATTATGATTTGTTTATACCTGTGTGGGTCTATATTATTTATGCTTTCATTTTCTCTAGTGTTTGCTATTATTATCGTGATAGTAATTTATCACTAGCTTAAGATTAATAAATGGGGTTAAATGATTGGATTGGGCGAGAACACCTAGTAAAGATAAAGACTAAAATACCTTCAGAGGGGTTTGGGACTAGTTAATAAAGTGAACAAAGTCTTTAACCTGATGATTTGCCTTAGTTAATGAACTGATGACAATTTTAAGTTTTAACCCTAGTCTAGATGAGACTGATAGGGTAGAATCTTTGCTTGTTGACCAACAAGATAGGGTTCAGAATAGTTTTTTAGAGTTTTAGCTCTATTAAGGAGTTGTTGATTTGACCATGCAGTTACACTTCCTAGTTGGAAAGAGCTCTACGTGAGCTAGACTCACCACCAATTTATTTAGAATCGTTTAGTGTACACATATTTGGATAAGCTAACATCCTACTTGGTTGGCTTTTCCTACCACTTCTGTTTTTGTGCAGTTGTGGGTCATGCCCTTCCACTCCGGTCAAGTTCTTATGGGCTAGGTTAGGTTATGGTACTTTCTGATGGATTACAGGGCCGCACTATGGATGATTCCCTTTCGAAGATGGTCTATAGTGGTTGTATCATTTGTCACTCAGGTTGATATCTGATGAGTTTGTCTGTCTTTAGGATTAGACAAGGATATTAATTATCGAACAATAATTTGTGAGATAATCAATACAATTATTTGATATTACTTATTTACTTAGAATAAGTGGAATAATTAAAGGACTTATATAAAATGTAGGTTGGTTGAAAATACTTAAACATTACACGTGAGATGTTATGCTTCTTAAGATATTGTAGTTTCTAGGCAAAACTATGTCTAGATCCGATCTTTTTGGAAACATTGAAGATGTTATTTGATAAATACGTATGCAACTAACATCGGGTGATACTAGCCCAATCCAATAAATATTAATTAATACTTTTGTTCTTTTGGAAACGCTCCTCCAAGAAGATGAGATGTTTTGTTGTTGTTTGGTATTATTTGATTACAGGTTATTTAAGTGAGGACTGACGAGATCAAAATGTCAATAGAAGATTAAGGACGACATTGAACTAGTGGGATTTAGTTTTTAACTTTTGTAATTTTGTAAGGTATTATAATTACTGGTGTGAGAGCTAATTTTACTTTGTTATTTATTTTTAAACAAATAACAGACTTGTACTTAGATGGTTAATATGTTATTTATTAAATTTTGACATGCATAATAATATCATATGTTTTGATATTCATATTTGTAAACCTCAATTATCATAAACTGTATATTTAATCGGATGATTTATTTTATATTTAAGAAGTCTTTTATTTAAAAAGGGTTTTGAAAATCAAGGTCACAACAACAACTATCTATAAACATGGCACAACCTTACCTTCGTGGATGGAAGAGGAGTGGGTATTAGGTTTAACTCTAGAAGCGCAGTTTTTGTTGGCATCTTGCTCCAAAAATGGAGCAGCTGATAATGCTTGGGTTGGACTGGTATACTTAAAGAGAAAGCATGTAAGGAGTAAAACAATCATATGGGCAAATTGTGGTATATTAATAAGTTGGGAGTGATAGTGGGAAGCCTCAATTACTATCAAGGTGGTGAAGGTCATTGGTAATTAGTAGCGGCTTAATGTTGTGGTCAAATAATTAATCATATTATGGAATTTTTGTATTTAATTATTATTATTTAATCTTACTAAGTATATTTTGATATACTCATGCATCTTTGTGGTGAACTAAGTGATAAAATTGGTCAATTAATGAAGTACTGTATAGCTATTTTCATTTGAAAAATCAATGAACCTTTTTGCCAAATCAAGATCCAACATTGATAATGGATGAGTCTTCACTGCCTAACTCTTATGTGTTTCTATGAGTGGCATGAGGCATCCAGCCACAGTTCGCTTTAGATGTTGCATCATGCTTGCTCAATTTCACGCAGCACGCATTTCTGACACTTGGAGTGGGCAAGAAGGCATTGACTAATTACCAGTTTTGTTAAAGTGTAATATATGCAGTGTGTGAGGAATAAGATGAGAATGGTTGTGAACCAGAAATCAATGATAATAGGGATGAAGAACTCTTGATCAGGAACAAGTTGAGCTAACCACAGTTTAAGATGGCTATTGGTTCGATTTTTAAGTAATCGCCCAATTCCCGTCAAATATTGCAAATCATATGCGAGCCCAAACTACCAGCAAGGAGAAGGTTGCCAGGGACTCCCTAGTAGTTGCCCACGATCATTTTTTGTTAGTTTGTAGAAGAAGCTGTTAACCAGCCCACCAAACATTAGAATAAGCTGGGAATATTTTCTAAAAAATTATAATAAGAATAAAAACCAGAAAGGGCATATATACGAAATGTGATTATAATTAGTCAACAATAAGACGAAGCAGTACCAACTCTTGCCTAGTTCACCAGGATTGACTTTGTTCTAAAAGATTAGTGATTGCGTAGCTATTGGCTCAGTTCAATTCATCGGGGCATGCAGTTTTATAATGGAGCATTGGTTTCTGAATCATAAGAGAATAGATTACAACACAAAAGGATTTACAAATACGCTAAGCAAAAGCGGCACACCAAGATAGATTCCCAAAACATGAGACTAACATAACCAGATGACCAAGATACGAAAAGAAACTCCCCTCAGACTCTCTCTAGATAAAACGATGAATCAGCCTCAATTAAATAAATTTGTTATACTCCGAACCAAGGGAATCCCTGAGATTGGAGTAGAGATTATAGAGTGAGTACTGACGAAGATTTGACACCTCATACCATGAGTTGAATACAGCATCATGCTTATCTGTGCCGGAAAATGCAACTTGAATCCCAAGGCTACAGTCTGAGTCTCCATTATTTGTTTTACAGCTAGATGTCTTCATCGCACAATCAGCCTTATTGAGGCAAACGAAGGCCGAATTCCCTGAGCATGATGCACATGAATCTCTTTTCCAGTAAAAGTTTTGCAGGGTGCCCTTCTTGAACTCAAGTACCTAAGGAAGGAATAAGAGAAGTAACTGAGAAGAAATTGTTACTGAGAAGAAATTTCTTAAGGCTTCTCTTGGGATTCTTACCAGAGTAAAACTTGTTATGGTGTAAGTTCCATTTGCAACAAAAGTCGGAATGGACCTAGCAGCATATTTCCGACCTGCAAAGGCAACCATGTAGCCACCAACACTTTCCTGCAAATTTCAAATCATTTCTGAATTATTTTCATGAGAAATATATCATACCATCCAACACACAAGCTCCATGGCGAGGTTTTTTTTTTTAATAAAACCATGACATGAGATATAAAATGACAACTTTGTGTTAAGCAGAATTACAACTCAATACAGCTGATTATATTGGACAATTCTTCATAAAACACAGGAAACAGAAGAGATTTAATCGATCATTGCAGCAAAAGGATGACTTTCAGATACCTAACTCATTAATTATCAGTTGTCAAAGTACCATATCCTAAAAATATAATCAGGACAATTGATGCAGGACTTACTCCTAAAGCCTAAAATCAGCAGAATTTAACTGACTTGGCTAAATCATTAATCTGACATTTTAGCGCTTTAATTAGAAAGCATCCTGCATTACTAATTATCTCAAAGGTTGGAAACTTCTGCTTTGACACTACATACATCTCATATCTGTGTTAAGATATAGCATACAAGTGCATAAACAGCCAAAATTAGTGTTAAAATACCACAGAAAAATAAGTAATTTTATTTGTTATGCTATGTACTTTCGAGAACGATTTATTCATGAGTTGGATCATTGTTGATTATCAAGTCCTAGTGCATGCCTTTTGCAAGTCAATAAGATGCCCAACATTGCCAAACAAAAAAATAGGATGCCCAATATGTCTTTGAAAGGTAGGTTGAGCTACTAGAAAATATATTTTAACCAATTATAATCCATTTTCTTGATAGGAATTTAGTCTACCTTAACTAGTATAACCACGTACCAACAAACAAACTCAAAAGCTTGTAGCTCAACTACTCCTAATGTTATAAGATTGAGTGAGTACCAACTATCAAAAATTAAAGATTGTGTGAGTAACAAAGTAATAGCAAGATGCTCACTACTTACTCCAAACAATAAGGGCACATTCTAGGTGTAATCAAAACCCTCCATGCAAGGGCATAGAATCATGAGAGAAAGAGCAATAAAAAGATCCATTCATAGTTTGTTGTATCTCCAAGGCAATACAATGTATGCGACAGAAAATAGGATGAAAGGGGAGAGGATTGAGAGAGAAAAGGGAGAACTTTAGACAAACAAAGGATGAGATATAGGGGAGAGACCGAAGAACTGTAATCAAAATCACATCCTTTATTGTCTTGGCAGAAGGCCCTATTCATAGAGTCAGGCTTAAGGCCTTTACTCCTTACAATTACTAATATTACAAACAGATATAACCAAACAAAGAAATTAAACTAAACATAGAATTTGATCAAACTAGGGAAAGGGAGTTCTAATATGAGGAATGTGTAGTGCAAGTTCCTTAACAGAAAGGGCCATAACATCCCTTTCCCTCAAGACTGTTCTCAAAAGCTTGGTACATAGGATCTAGATCGTCAACCAACATAGCCAAATCTCCATCAAATGTGGCTACCGGTTTGTTGGTCTCATCAACAACATACATATGTAAGGACTCGCATTGATAGCCAGGAAAATATTTTTCGTCATAGTTTTAGCAAATATCCTTTTGTGCCTTGTGTCCAGCTCACAGCCTGCATGAGTGTGGAAAAGCTAGGACCAGTGGATGGTCCAGATGGGGTAGAAAAAGACCTGAGTGCGCAACCCATCACCTTGTTGTGAGTATTGGGAATAATGGGTTTTCCCAAGACTGCCACGGAGGTATTGTTGTGGATGAGTTGGAAATAAGCTGAAAGACCTATGCCAGGCCCACCTGTTGAGAATGGCAATTAGGAGACATGTTCTGGATGAGTGGAACGGAAGTTCGAAGGGGCAGAATTCCAGCAGACAACCTGGCACTGGAAGGGGCGGGAATAGAAAGGGGGGAAGCACCAAGGGCTGAAAAACCCAATGCCCCCAATTCGCCTGGAGCAATTGCTGAAGAAGATAAATAGTGTTTAAATAAACTGCAACTGCTCCTTTTTACTCATCTCAAAATGTGCTGCCAGGCTTTTCTAAAGGAAAGCTGACTCATTGTAGGAGTCGCTGCAAGCTGGTTGCTTCACAAATTGGGGGTGGAGGGCACAAGCGGGATCTAGATTTTGCCAAATTGTCCAGGACTGATGCTCCAATAACATTGTTGTATCTTCAAGGAAATACAAGGTAAGTGAAAGAAAATAAGATGAAAGGGGAGAGATTAAGGGGCTGTTTGGGTGCTGGACTTTTTAGAAACGGAAGTGGAATTTTTTGAAATTAATTCCAAAAATTCACCGCCGAATGTGAATTAGGGTTGGTAATTAAATTTGTTAGAATAAATTCAAAACTAATATAACTCTCTCTCCCAAACTCGGATATGCACATTCTTAGTACTATTATGCTTCTAAATTTGAGCTCTATTAAACAAGATCCCACAAAGGTAGGTAATTTTGAACTTTTAAAGTGGACCTGCCTATATGGCACGCTTCTCTAGGCTCAAATCGATATAAGAGGTAACCGTTAAAAAATAACATAATCTATAATTTTTGAAAAGGGGTTGGGAGCCAGAATCGATGGGATCACCTCATGAGGTGATTCAATGATTCCGGCTCGAAACGGCTTGGAATCAACTTCCGGGCGGAATTTTTAATTCAACCCACCTTCTACACACACAAACATGATTCCGAGCCGAAATTGGGATGGAATCAACGGAATCTTCCAGGAATTCTGTACACAAACAGCCCCTAAGAGAGAATGGGGAGAACTTTAGATGAAGCAGAGGAATTAGATGAAGCAGAGGAAAGACACACGAGAGCCCTAAAAACACTAATTCTATAAATCAAAATCAGATCCATTCTATTTATAGAGTCAGGCTTAAGGCCTTTGTGCCTTACAATTACTGAACACTAAAATAGCAAAAGTAGGAAATTAAACTAAACATAGGATTTCATCAAACCAAGGAATAGTAATCCTAATAAAACTACAATAAGCTAATTAAAGGAAGTCCTGATATGGAGAATGTGGAGTGCAAGTTCTCTGACAGAGCACAAATAACATAGTACTGTCTGATGCATCAAAATTTGCAGTTTCAGAATAGTACACTACCTACTGATCAACAAAAAGGAATACTACACTACCATCAGTGACATGTACCAACCTCACCCTGGTATGTTTCATATAGTTCAACATCACCTTCACATGTTTCTAGACATAATCACAAATCACGAAAATGGACTAAGAAGTTGGTCGTCAGAAAACCTCTATTTTTAAATACCTAAATATAAAAAACTAAAAATTAATTAAAGAATAAATTCGGCTTTAGCTCTGTCAAGCTCACCAAAGTAACAAACTTGCCTTACACCATGCAGCCAACCGGGGTAACCACTAGATGCAAAACATCCAACACCATCATCACCAAACAACAAGAATCAACTTTAGATTCCTTGACGCTCCCTGGTCTCATAGGAGATAATATGCCAATAGAAGCGAGCCTTTTCAGTAAATCCTCAATAAGGAACACCAGACGACAGTGCAAATAAGTCCAAGTGCAATGCATAAAAAACGGATAAGATCAACCAAACCTTAGTAAATAGAAAGAACCAATTCCCTGTTCCGACTTAAGTCCTCATAAAGTGCTTATTTCAAACATATAACAGTGATTGCTAATTACTCAACACCTCCAGTAACATTGGTCTTTTTTTTCAAAAATTTAACCATTTTGAACAGGCACTGAGCTATATTATCGAAAAATACTGTTTGATGGGCCCACTTCTCAGTAAATAACTTCCAAAATTTTTTGTCTCATTTTTTTTCTCCTTATGATAAGTATTTATTAATTTCCCATACCTGATGTGAAAACAATATTCAAGCATATCCTGTGTTAAATTGTTTCATACAGCTTCAATTTGGTTTATCCTCTTGTTCAAACATTATTTTGAAGAACGTAGGTCACATTACATAGGCATCTCAAACACCTATAATAGCTAAATTAATTACTCTTCTAGCAATAGTAACTCTGAAACAGGAGTTTCAATGATCTATTCATTTTTCACGTCACCGCTTCTCATCACTATATGAGCAAACAAAAGAATATAAATAAATTTGAAAAACATTGCATGCTTGCAACGAGGAAAAATCTAGCCAGCACTGTAGCTATCAGTGCTGGCAGTGAGCTGAAGCCCCTGGCCAGGAGCTGCGCCTAGCCATGATCTGACAGTGATGACTAGGGGGCTTCAGCTCTCTAGCCAGCGCAGAGAGCTACAGAACTGGCTAGACATCCTCTTGCAGCATACATGACAAGAAATTAATTATGCTAGTCATATTTTTTAAAGAGGAATGCATATCATCAAGGATGATAGCAAAAATTTTCCAGATAATTGGTAATAAGTTCAGTATCATAAACGTACTACTTCTACTTCTACATAAAATAATCGTTTTTTTATCATGAGAATTTTTGTGCAAACTCTAGACTGCAGTACCTGTAGTTCTTAACCTCACAAGACAAATACCGTTACAATTTTGTACAAAAGTAGCACAGTAATGAGATAGTCTTTAAATGAAAACAATACTCAAAAGAACTACTTTTTGTATGAAATGCCAAATGATAAAAAAAAATTATACTCCCTCTGTCCTATATTAATAGCTCCATTTGATTTTTAAAAATAAATGTTATGACCCATTTAGAAGGCCCATTAGGAATAGTTTACTTTATTAATAGTTAAGCTAAGTGATTAGGGAGTTATTTGTAATTTCTATTTAATTAGTTTTAATGGGCTTTTAGGCTAATGTTTAGGTCTGTTAAGAATTCTATTTAATGTAAGGGCTAGCCCTAATTTTAAGAAGCGAATGAATGAATTAGAAGTCTTCTAGTTTGATTATCCTTCTTCCCATCGTCTAACCTAATCTATCATCTTGATTCCTTCCCTTTCATCTAAACTCTTCTCTCAAATCCTAATTCTGTCTGACCTAATCTATCATCTTGATTCCTTCCCTTTCGTCTAAACTCTTCTCTCAAATCCTAATTCCTTCTCCTCTTGATCTAGCCTTTGCTATCTTTCCCTCTCATCTCTACAGCTCTAATATTCACCCATAGATTTAACGATCTACAACAATAAACTAAAATTAATTCATTTTGAAAACCCAAATGAAGCTATTAATATAGTGCGGAGAGAGTGTAGTTTTTTTTTGCATCATTATACCAAAAAAAATACCGTTTGTACATGCACTACAGAAGAATTATCAATTAATAGTACATATTTAACTACTTAAAAATAATATAAGAAGACAAAAGGAAGACAGAGAACAGAAAAGGCTAGCACACCAGAACATCATAGAACCTTTTCTTGATGACTATGGAAAAATGAAACCCAACATCAAAAGCTAGGTATCGACAGAGAAGGGAAAAATCCAGATCAGTGAAACCCTAGACGAAGGAAGCGTCGAGCATCATTTGACTCATGGAATAAAGACAAACTAAGGCAAGCAAATCGGGTATAGAGTGGAAAACCATGGAGACAATGCTTACGGGGCGGAACTGGGAGGCGGTGGTATTGACGGTGAGGATGGAGATCTCGTCGACCTTGGTACGGAAGACGGCGATCTGGGCGGTGCCGGTGAGGTTGAGGCGGCGATCGCAGGGGGAGAGCTGGACGCCCTGGCCGCCGCCGCTGGAGGAGAAGAAGTCTTCGCGGCGGGCGAAGGCGAGGGCGAAGGTGAAGCCGTCGGAGCGCTCCACCTTGGCGTCAGAGCAGGGGCTGTAGACGGGGTTCGTGTCGTCCGCCGCCTCCGCCGACGGGATCATCGCCGAAAGAATCGCGGCGAAGGCGCATAGGAGGAGGAGGAAGAAGGGCATAAAGGGGATTTCGGCCGCCATCGTCGTCTTCGCCACCGACTCGACCGCAGAGCAGCTTCGCCGAACGGGGTTCTCTGTTACATGTTACCCGTGAAAGAGAAATCAGGAGGAGGGCATTCTCGGTATTTAACGTGATGTTATAAAACCGGCAACACCGGGCAACGCGGTGTGGCGGGTCCCGTGTAAAGAGCACCATCGGATTGAAATCCGATGGCATATTAATAATTTTATTTTATTCAGGTTGAGTATTTAGAAAAAATATATTACAAAACTTATTTTTCTGCCTTTAGAAGTGGTTTTACCCTTTAATAAAAAATATGATTTTATTAAATTTAACTATTAATATAGTGCAAAAAAAAGTATAGGAAAAATTATTTAAATAATATTAAAAAAAATAATTACTATTTTAAACTACTTTGGGAAATATTTTCAAAAGTGGTGTTCGTTTTTCCACGCAGGCGTCAACCAAGCGGATGCTTCTGCGTAGGTTTTTTTTTTTAGTTAATTTCGTCCTTTAGAAGGATGAAATCAACTTATTTCGTTCTTCTAAAGGACGAAACCGAGTCAAGTTTTAAAACACTTGACCCGATTTCATCCTTTAGAATGACCAAATCAGCTTAAGTCAATTTTGTTCTTCTAAAGGACGAAATTACCGTACTTAGCCGAATTTGTTGGTTCGCCCTGGTAAACAAAGTCGATTTCGTCAATTTAAAAGACAAAATCAGCTTAACACTAAAGGAAAAAATCAAGTTATTTTTTTTTTAAATATCTATTTTAAACTAAATTTAACCCCTGTCCCTGTTCATGCATTCCACACGTTCCATTCCACAAGTTCCATTTCATTTCACACATTTCATGCATATTGACATCATTAAATAAAAACAAACATCATTATAAATGTTTATCAAATATATTACACACAAGGGGAGAACATAAAACAATGCAAATATCACAATCTCCTACATCCTCGACCTTGACTTCGGCCTCAACGGTGCTCTACGATCTCCTCCTCATGATCTGCCAGTTCCGGCTCTGGCTGTGGCTCCAGCTCGGGATGTGGCTCTACCTCTGGCTCTGGCTCTGGCTCCGGCTAGGGATGTGGCTCTAGCTCTAGCTCTGGCTCCGGCTCTGCATAAGTAATAGATGGTTCAACACGAGCTAGCCGATGTCGTCTATAATATAAAATCTGCTCTGCCTGAGCTACATGTGCAGTGACTCCAAATGATGAACATGGAGGAGAGCTATGTGCTACTGATGACAATGGAATATCATGGAATGAAGAGTGCATCAGCGGTGTCTGAGCGGCCTCGTGGACAGGATAATCTCTAGAGACATCCGTAATCACCGACTAAAGTAGTGGCAGCTATGAATGACATCATTATGCTCCCTAATCACTGACTGACATGCTGCTAATAAGTCCTCACTCGAAGTGTAGGTCTTAATTGCGTCAGTCAAATGCGTATGAGTATGTCGAGCTAAACGAAGCTATAAAAAAAAGTTAGATAAATAATTAATAAGAAATAAGAAAATAACATATGCCTTAATTAACAAAGTTATACTTACCAAAGCTGCCTCAGATGCTCCCCTAGGCTGATATGTCATCTCCTCTATATCGTCACGGGGCAAAATATATCGTCGTGTAATCGGTAAATACCACTGTATATATGCGCTACGCACATCTCGCAATGTCGTAGCTATCTCCCTTTGATAATAGTGGCTCTCCTATCCTCCCATCGAGTGATAAATGACGCATGATGTAATGTCCAGTAGGTAATATGGCGGCCCTGTAGAGTGATGCGATCGATATACTCAACAGGAGATGGTGGGACCCCTTGCTCCAAGTTAAACTGGAGCATTACCCAATCTGGCACATACATCTCTACTATCTTGTAACATATTAATGGAGTTCGAGATAGCCACACGTCTCGACCGTCAGTACATAGAGGAGGTAAGGCAACCAATACTTCCAGTGAGTACGGCTGCCAAATAACCTATACAATATATAAAGATATTTTAGCTTAAATAACAACAATATGTTTTATAAACACTACAAGAAAAGTTCAACACATAACTAAAATTACCTGATATAGCCGCTGGTGGTCTAACTCCGCTATGTACAATCGAAGGACTCCTTGTGGATTTTTTGTTCTCTTTTTCCGAACATTCCACCTTAAGGAGTTATATTTAAAAAATGAGTTCAACAAATGTATATAAAACGATGCTAAAATTTTCAAGTGTTAAACAAAAATAAAGCCTACCTCGCGCCTAATGGAGCACCATCGGCTAAGCGACCCATCTTAGCACTTGGTCGTCCGACGTGTAAATGCTCCCACGACCATAGCTATGTTATAAAATATGAACATATTAAATAAAATTAAAGAATTATACGTAAAAAAATATATTTAAAGTTATAAATTCATTTACCTGAAAAAGGGTCAGGCAGCCTACAATCCCCGAGGTCATGGCCTGACATGTTTTCCCTAACTATCGGTATAAAAATGCTAGAGTGGCACTGCCCCATGAATATGCACCCACCTTGTCAAAATCCTCAAGGAGGGAGAGATAGGCCACATGTATATGGCTACTCATGGTATCCGTAAATATTGTCGCTCCAAGTAGATGTAAAAGATAGGCTCGTGCATGCTGCTCAATATCTATCTCCGTAGCATCGGTTGGGAGCTCTCGAAACTCCTGTAAGAGCCATCGAAGGCTCACTCGACTACCACGCATGAATGTAGCAGGAGGAGGTCTACCAAGGAGTCTAACTAAAATATCACCATGAGCTCCTCCTGTCATGCCCGTCACCGCATGACCATCGATGCGAAGTCCTAATAGAATTGCCACATCCATGAGAGTGATGGACATCTCTCCATAGGGCAAATGGAACGTCTGCGTCTCCCTCCTCCATCTCTCAACAAGAGTTGTCAATAAAGGCCGATCGAGACAAACATATCTAAGATGAATGAAATGCCCAAATCCCGCTCGCTCAATATAGGGCAGCACACGATCATCCACTGGCCAATGGCAGAGATACATAAAGTGTTCGGTGCACTCAAGGCACCTAGGGGCCAATAATAAATTTAAAATTTATAACCCATCATACTATATCGGCTAAAAAAATAAATTTTTTTTTAAAAAGAGTTATCATACCTCTCCTCTCCAAATAGCTGATAACCTATGTGTCTCCTGCTGTGAAAGTACAGAATCATCAATCGGGCCTGGCCCGTAAGATCGATCTGCATGATCCATATGAGCTACGGATGAAGAATTAAGATCACATCATTATTCATCAGGAACATATGCTCATACCTAAAATAGAGAGTAAATAAATAGATTAATTATATCTTTACCAATCAACAGGAGGATTTTGACATGATTTACTATTGTGCCCACTTTGTTTACACCTCCCGCATTTATATCCCCCTCTACCATCTCTCTCCATAGTTCTACGGTCCATTGTATTCCTAATGTGAACTGACCGTGGGCGACGGGGTTGCCTTGTTGCTATTGGAGGATATAACACAAAAGGTATATCCCTCTCCCAATATTCCCGACCACGAGGGGAAGAAAATTCTACCGCGTACACATTTTTATAAGTGGATGATGTGTAAAACAGTGATGCTTGTATTGGCTCCCGCCACTTTGCCCACACGGAGATAAGGTGAGTGCAAGGATAACCATAAACCTGAGGGATGTTGCATGTACAAGTATGCATTCTAGCATTTACCATAACCTTCCAACCACGAATAGACGTCACTTCGTACTGACCGCTGTTAATCTGATTAACTATATACTCCCCAATTTTTCTTATTTGTTTTCTCATTATCGCTTCCACTTTAGGAGTATACGGGGTGGCCATAGCAGATGCGGCAGATGATCGTTTAACGAAAAATTTTATGACCCGATAAAAAATAGCTGACACTAAAACCTGCATGGGTAATCCTCGTGCCCCCTTCAAGACGCTATTTAAACTTTCGACCATATTTGTAGTCGTCATGCCAAACGTCCTAAAACCCCCGTGCGCAAGGGACCACTGGGCAGGATGCAATTCTCCTCCTAAGAGGAGATGTTTTGCCCTAGGACTCTCCTGACCAATTAAGTCCATTTTAGCATCAAACTTTTCTACTGTAAGTGCACAAGCTGCTGCCCCAATCAAGTCTGTCAATGTATCATTTTTTAACTCCTTAAAATTTGCTTTTATATGACAGATGCAATAATGATGGCGGTACATTGGCTCTGGAAGAACCTCAAGCATGGCCTTTTGGAGCCCCTTATGTCGATCTGAAATAATGACGATGTCTGTCATGCCCATTAGTACATGATCCTTTAGTTCCATTAAAAACCATTTCCAATTGTCTCCATCTTCCTTCCTGACAAGCCCGAATGCTAGAGGAAATAACCCATTGTTTCCATCTATAGCCGTTGCAGCCATAAGAGCACCAGGATATCTGTCATACAAGTGAGTAGCATCAACACCAATCATAGGGAGGCAATGTCGAAACCCCGCTATAGACGGCCCAAATGCCCAAAACAATCGTGTAAATTTCCTACACATGCCACCATCTGCACGACGTACTTCATCATCCTCTAAGTGGTAGTAGGTGTCAGGATTCGCTTCTTGCACCGCCCTTAGGTACATTGGCAACAATTTGTATGATTCTACCCAATCCCCATAAATAGCCTTGATCGCCATATTCCTTGCTGCCCATGCTTTCTTATAAGATATGTCAACATGATACTTCTCCTTCATTCTTTGAATAATATCCCTTGGTGTGAGAGTTAATTCGGCTTGGATAGCAGGCATTATGACCTTCAAAATAAAGGAGGCACTGCACTGCCTATGATCTGTGCTAAGCTGGGCATTCCAACATGTGTGATCACCTTTACGTCTTCAATTTAAAGTACCTTCCACCCCTTTTTATGGACCTATGAACTCTCTAAGGGCAAGTACTATCAATGCACTTCACTGTATACTCCGACAAATTTGTTCGTACAACCTTGTATTCGACATAATTTTGAATAGAAAACTCCTGCAAGGTTGTAACGAACGCTTCTTTATTCTCAAAGATGCGGCCAACATATAACCTGTCTTCGTTTTGTTGGTCCATATCCATGGAAGAATTAACTGCCGCATCTATCTCTTAAGGACTATATCTTGAAGGCGACCCTGTAATGCTACGAATGTCATGTTTTAATAATTATGTCCATAACTCGTTACTTCTGCGAAATATCCTAAAAAAAATAACTCCTAAACATACATTCAATACCATAACAATTGAATCTTTAAACACACAAAATTCCTAAGATAAACTAACAAAATTTCCTAACAATTGAAACTTTAAGCACACAAAATCATTTTTAAAGACTAACATAACACAAGAAAATTACTAAAATCTAACAATTAAATCATTAAGGCATACATTACAGAACATTACAAAATTCTCTAACTAGATTAAACATATCAAATTCTTATATTTAAACTAGGGCAAAACAAACATACCTAAATCAGCTTGGTGGCGGGGCAGCAATCAAAACAGAAATCAATCAAGGATGAGCGGATGAAATCAATGTTGGGGCAGACTCAATCAAGGCTGGGCGGATTCAATTAAGGCAAGGTGGACGAGATCGCAGCGGAGCAAACAAAATCGTCACGACGGAGCAGATGGTCGGGACGGAGAAAACGCGGAATAGAAGGTAGGTGGGTTCTGTTAAAACGGACAATTTCATCCTTTAAACGGATGAAATCGGCTTTGTTTACCAGGGCGAACAAGTGAATTCGGCTAAGTATGGTGATTTCGTCCTTTAGAAGGATGAAATCAGCTTAAACCTGATTTCATCATTCTAAAGGACAAAATCAACTAAAAAAATTAAAAAAAGCCACGCAGGCGTCAGCTGCTTAACTGGCGCCTGCGTGGAAAAAACGAACACCACTTTGGGAAATATTTCCCAAAGTGGTTTAAAATGGTAATTTTTTTAATATTATTTAAATAATTTTCACAAAAGTATATTACAAAATTATTTTTTATTTTTTGCCAAACTTGTAAAATTAAATACAATGTTTCATTTATAAAAATAATTTATTCCTAAATAAGTATCCAATTTTCTTAGTTGTCCACTATTTTCTTCTCTTTTATGTATATTTTTCTTAAAATACCCTTTATTAATTATTTTATGTCAAGATAAAGAAAAGGTAATGCTAAAAAAATTTTGAGTGATATGAGATTTTTGCTCAAATGTTTGACATTTTCAAAATGAGGGGGTTATTTCAAGATGGAGCTAGTGATAGATTTTGAATATGTAAAAAGTTGGAATTTTTGGTAGGAGAATAATTAGTGAGTAGGTTGGGAAGAGGAATTCTTAATCAATCTCTGTATATAGTTTTCATAATGGCTTAATAAGTGTAATGAAGTAATCAAGTAACTCCAACTATTCCTCCCTCTCTCTCTCCAAGCCCACTCTTTGCTTTCTTTTTCCCTAAACCTTTTTTCAGCATTCACCTCAACTCCTGTCATGGTCTATGTGATGTCTTAATTGCACCATACAACCAATAACCTACTTGCCCACCATTCACTAAATTTTCACAACACAACACCTAGGGGAAAAAGACTGTTGTGAACGTCCTAAGGGTCTACCATCAGGGCCACATGCTAGTGCAATAAGCTTTAATTACGTTAACATAAGGGGGCGTAGGCCTTAGGGTTGCTTAGAGTTATTAGTCATTTCATAATTATTAAGGAGTTTATTGTTATTTCCAATTAATAATGCTTAGTGGGCTTTTAGGCTTTTGTTAGTGAGCCCATTAAGATTCTCTATTTAAGTGTAAGGGCTATGCTCAGTGAGATTAGTGAATGAATTATTGAGTTTCTTGTCTTCTCCCATTTCTTCCTTGTCTCTTCCTCTTTCATGACGGCCATGCCGCTTCCTCTCCCCTTTCCCGGCCATCTAGTACTACTTCCTTCCCCTATCCCGGCTTTTAGGCCGTTGTGGACACCGGTTCACAACATTTGGTAGGGGAAGGGAGCGGCGCATGATGGCCGTTGTGGACACCGGTTCACAACAAAGGCTCTACCCACAAATCTTTATTCTACAACTCTTTGCTCGAATTACTATGGTAATGCATTTTATTTTTCCCCCAAACTCAAGGAACCATACCTCCACTTGCACAAGATTGTCCCCCTCTCAAATCATGCCCTACCCAAACTCATTTCTCAGTCTTCTCTTGCTAATTTCTCCTTACAACACTCTTGCTGAATTGCACAATATTGAATGCCCTCTCATTCAGCACAACTGCCCTTTATATAGAGGAGAGGGTCTAGCAAAGATTAATACTACTAAAGCTTTGCTATCCCTTTACAAAATTTGTCATACAAGTATCACATCCTGAGTACAACTAGGAAACTTGCTCATTGCTTACTCAAGACCTCTATTCGGAGTCCCAATCCTATTAGGATTCAACTTTTGTCTTCCTTCTAGAGTCCTGCCTTCCTCAAGTAGCCTTCAAACTTCTATTTTTGCTTAATGCCCTTAGCTTGCATGCTTCTTGCTTCAGCAAAATCCGTATCACGTCCACCTTATAGAGTTTTGAGTGACACTAAGATTTAGCTTTTTTCGCAACCACTAGCTTTCGGGTTTCCCATTTACATTGGGCTTCAGCCCACACTCCTAGTCGTATTAGGATCCTTGTCAATGACCAACGACTAGCTTCATTGTATATTCACACTCAGCCAATCGTCTTGAACGAGAACCACTACCTACACATATGAGCATGGTAGCCTGCATGTGCCCCCATGAATCCGGCCATCCACATCTAAGTCCTACTTAATATAGAACTCCCTAACATCAAGTTAATGTGCATAGGACTGCCTCCTATGTTGATGGCCTTATTGGCCATCTATTCCGAGTAGAAATAGGACTTCCTATAACTTGTCTGTCCAACTCACAAACATCATTGTTGATGCGCACACTTGCCCCAAAATATGATTGCATTGGTTGCTTGCATGACAAAGCTGAGAGGGTACCCAACCCCCACGTATTTGAAGGAGTTGAAGAGCCAACACCTCCCGCGGAGAGAGGTCGAAATGGCCAGTCCTACCTATTCACATAAGGGCCCCATATGCATGTGCGGGTCATGCTAGGCTATGATTTGCTGCCTAGTGTCTGATAAAAGCTTGGCTTGAACCAGGCACAAAGCCTAGGCCAAGCTGCCAAAGACTCCAAAAAGAATCATTGGAAGCTGCTCTTAATCCTCCAATGGCACTTATTAGCAAATTACTATATATACCCCCCAATATAGACATTTTTTTAATTATGGTGGCATTATGTCAGCTAACAAAGGGGTGTTCCCTTATAAATAGGAAAACAATATTTTCACATAAAACAATCACACGAGTTTTGATTGGTCTAGATAAGTGAGCCCATGTGAACTTTGTATTAGGCCCACTTGCAAAGTCCAATCAAAACTCTTGTGTGAGTTTTTGTTGTGAAAATATCACTATCCTCATAAATAAGATGCAGAGGGAAGGGGATTTTTCAGTCCTCATCTCTCAATCTACTAAATCTCTCTAGTTATTCAAGAACTGTAATGCCCCTGATTTTTCTATGATTTTTTGTAATTTTTCTGCTATTTTTTTGGTCATTTTTGGCAGAAAATATAACGCTTCAGCATATTCATATTTATGTATTTACCCTAGTATTTAAACTCGTAGAGTCGGGTGTGGGGCTTAGTCGTAGGCCGCGGGCCTCGATGCGCGCTTTCGGTGCAAATTTTGGAGGTATAACACTTAAATAGTAAGTTAACGCGTGTTAGGGACATGAATAGAAAAAAAGATATAAAAACTCTGGAAGCAGTCAATGCATTCTAGTAACATCAAGATGCATGGAAATATTACAAACATCCAATGAGTTTTGTGAGAACCCGAGAGATATTTCGGTCGCTCTGTTGCCCCTCCTTCGTCATCAGATTTCGCTGGTTCTTACCGGGATCTACTTCGCCTTACAGCCGCCATGTCCTCTTCGCTCCTCCACGAGGTACGAAACTTTTCTTCAGTTTTTCTCTCCTTAAAAATTCATTTTTTGGGATGTGGGGGTGCGATTTTGACGTCGTTTGCAGCTGCCCTCAACTAGAATTATGTTTGTTTGGCTACTAGGAACCCATTGGCGTTGGCTAGAGCCGCCGCCATGCTTTCTTCGCTCCGCCATGAGCTACTGATACTTTGGTTGGGTTTTATTCTTATTTTCATCTCACTGTCCAAAGAATTTTTTTGAGACGCCGGTGTTTTCGGTCTTCGTTCGGCCACTAATCGGACTCCATCCAGCCTACCTCGACTTGGTGTCAGTTGGTGGTTGCCGTTTCCGACCCCGCTTCGCCCCTATTGTCTTGCTCCACCTAGTTAGATGCTTTGAGTGTGTATCAGGTCGTTGCCATCGGTGAGCCGTAGGCCATTTGGCCATCGTGGGCTCTGCCCCAGCTCGGCGACAATGAGGGCCAGCCCCACTTGGTGAATTACACCTCTGCCCAGGATGGGCCGCTTACCCTTCGCCCTTTTACGTGCGAGATGCACGACTGCCCGCACCATTGGCATTGGTTGTGGGTGGCGATCGGCGATGTCGCCACTTCTATTGGCCACCACCTTTTGACCCTAGCTCGGATGCCCTTTTGTGGGCATTGGGCCACTACCATCCGACCCATCTCCCCCTAGATTGGCCCTTATTGGCCACGTGTGCATGTGACCACACATGCATTTCAGGGTTTAGGCACCACATTTGTGCCACCTAACCATTGGATGGTTTTGCCATCGAATGGAGATGACCACCAGGGTCCTCCACCCCCTCCTCTATCCTCGAGAGTCGCCCTACACCCTCTGCCCTCATGTGGTCCCTTGTTGAAGCGAACTCACTGCCATTGGGTGTTGTCCACGGTCAATTTTGACGTCTTGCGGCCAGCTGAGTACTTCTCAGCCGCCGGCCAACCTTCAGTGAGTATACCCTTGACCTCAGGTCGCACCGCCACTTATGTTGGCATGATCTTTCTCTCGGCCACCCCTAGTATGCCACCATGGATCGCAGATGGGGCCACATTGACTTGTGTCACCCCGTTTGGCCGTGAGTATTTCCGACACTTCTTAAACCCTCGGGACAACAACTTTCTCATCTTAGCAATGCATTTGCCTGCCAACTCCACAGCTAACACCGCCACCGTCATATGCTCGCCATCAAACGTCATGATTATGAGGTAGGGGAGCTTTGAACTTGTAATTTCATGATAGAATGCTTTTAATGTGTAGCAGCATGCTAGGGTTGTATGATTCAATGTTTGGATGTCAAAGCACGATACGTTTGCTTGATGTAAGAGGATGAATTATGTCATGTTGAAATGTATATGACATGCATGTGAGCTGTAAGTATGTTTGATGCATGTGGAATATGTATGTGCCAATGATGGCTAGCGTGTATGTTTGTAAGCTACATATGTGGAATGTGTATGTGCTAGTGATGGCTAGCATGTATGTTTGTAAGCTACATATGTGGAATGTGTATGTGCTAGTAATGAGTAGCGTGTATGTTTGTAAGCTACGTATGTAGAATCTGTATGTGCTAGTGATGGCTAGCGTGTATGTTTGTAAGCTACATATGTGGAATATGTATGTGCTAGTGATGACTAGCGAGTATGATAATAAGCTATGTTTGGAAGTATGTATATGTTATACGTGTGTGTGATGGACATTGATGCACTAAAATAATGTTCAATTAAATATTTTCAAATTTTGAATTGCAATTCTATTTTGTGTTAATTCATTACTTATTTGGGCTATTTATGTTTTGCATAGGTTAGTTGGACCTTAATTGAGTTTACATGTCTAAACAGGCTTCAATAGGATCCAAGTAGAAGGAGTGAAGCCCAACTACCCAAAGATATTTAAAAATCAAGAATGGGCTCCTAATGGTCTAAACATGTATGGAATGGTCAAACACAACCTTTTGGACCTGTTGGATTTGAGATTTGCATCAAGAGAACTAAATTAGGAAAGAAGCTAATTCGGACAGATTGACACAACCTTAGTATTTAGACCGTATCTTTATATGTATAATTCGGATTGATACGATTCTAGTGGAATTGGAAAGAAGACTTCCGTGGATACAATTATTATTTTAGGAAGAAATTCAAAATTCCGAAGATTTATGGGTTGAATTCGGAATGCAAAGGGACAACTAGTTAATTAACCCGAGGCTAGTACATAGAGAATCTTTTCATTGGTTGTGATTGATATACATAAGGAAAGACAATGAGGCTGATTGGATAACTAAAAGAATATTTAAAGATACTTATTTGCTAAATAAATCATTGATTTATTTGTTTAATTTAGAATATAATCATTGCCAAAGAAGAAACCAATCAGGCAATCAATCAGGATGTAATCTAGAGATATGATTGGACTTTCTCCTTTGAAGCAACCCCTTCTACTCCTATAAATAGAGGGGTGGACGTGATAGAGGCATCATCCCCTCCTCTTTGGAGCTCTCTTCTCCTATTTTTCTTCTCTTCTTTTCTATTTTTATTTTTAGTTTTATTGTAATGGCTTTCTAAGCTTTCAAGCTAAGGCTAGAGGTGATTTGTAACAATCTAATGGAGTTCTATTCATGTTTCATCAATGGTTTCAAGTAAGTATTGGTTATTTAAAGTGACATTCATTTAGTATTGTTCTTTTTCTTGTTTCTTTGTGATTTAGATACATAAGATGCTTGAAGGCTCTCCTTCTTGATCTTTTGTGATTTGGATATATAGAAATCTTAAAGAAACAATTATTTTTGTCCTTCATCTATTCAAAGCATTTTCTATCTTTGTTTTTTCTTTTAATGTTCATATCTTCCAGTTATATAGAATTTTCATTCGATTCTAATTGAGATAACATGACACATGAAGAACATAATTAGATGTTACAATGACCCTTAATGCCTTAGTGTTTTCTCATCTTGATTTCTTGACTCTTTATTGCCTCAATATTCTTCTACTCTTTCTTTCTTAATTTTTCCTTCCTCTATTTTTTTGTAACAATTTTCTTTGTTGCACAAGGCTTTCCCTATGGATCGAGCTTGTCTACTACAATTTGCAAGTAAAACAAATCTGAATTTGACTTCTTCATAGTCTTAGTTCAGATGTAATAATAGACATGCATATGTATGATGGCTATATGCCTATGCAATGGATATGTGTGTGTGAAGCATATGTATGGGCGATGGATGGTAAGAGGCATAGAGGGCTTCGTATGGTTTTGTTGTGGCTATGTAAGTGTATGACTGAAGACAAAGGACGTAAGTTTGATGGGGGAGGATTGGAGCAGATCGTTTTCTTTGGATTGGAGTGTACGTGTGCATTAGGGGATTTGTCAGACAGTAAGAGTGTGCATAATTGTACAAGCATAATATACAAATTATGAAGTGAAAAGTAATCATAATAAGTGAGGTATAAGTAAGAGGGTAATAACTGGGGTTGGCTCTAAGGAGATAAGATTCATGACGTTCTTGTAAGATATTTTGGCCATAAGGTGGATGGCAGAATATGTAAGAATGTAAGGATTCATTGTACGGTGAGTTTTGATCACGAGATGGATGGGTTAAGTGAAGTTTGGTGCCCTGACGAATTGGGGTTTCGGATCGGGCTTAGCTTTGGTTTGATGAGTGGAGCACTGTACATTTGAGTTTCTCTGGCATAATTGTACCACATAACATACTTAATTCAAACTTGAATTATAAGAAAAGCTAATGATAGTGTTGTGAGTTTGAGACCTGAGGGATCAATGGATTAAGTTCCGTGTTTGAGTTAGCCGATAATGAGTCGACTGAGCATTTCTTGTGTCTTGCCATGGTGTTTATCCTATGGGATGTTGTCTATGTGCTGTATTGGGCCCATAGACATCTGATGCTCTGTTAAGAGCGATGTATGTTTTCAATTTGGTCTGTGTACTTTATTAAGCCTATATGTTTGATGCTCTATTGAGAGTGTTGTATGATTTCTGCCCAAGAGTGGCACTGTATGTTTCTACCCAATAGTGGCACAGTATGATTTCTACCCAAGAGTGGCACTGGCGCTATAAGACCCATAATGGTGGGCAATTGTATGACACTATAAGACCCATAATGGTGGGCATTTTTATGGCCCCTAAAGTGTGGGCATTTGTATTTATGTTTGCGTGCTCAGGTAAGTAGTATTATGGACCTGCTCTTACTTGTTTAATCATGTGCCTCATGAGCATTGGTGTGCCTTGCCTTCGGAAATGTCCATGACGTCTAGTCACTCCCCGGAGGTTAAGGTTATGCCCCAGTGGCAATCTTTTCCTTTTCGACACTGAAGCTTATTAGTTGTAATGAGCTTCAATGGTCGATAGTTTGAGTACGACTATATGAGTGAGTATGAGCACGACTGTAAGAGTATGAGTAAGAGTACGACTGTAAGAGTATGAGTATGAGCACGATTGTATGAGTATGAGTACGACTGTAAGAGTATGAGTATGAGTACGATTGCAAGAGTATGAGTATGAGCACGACTATATGAGTATGAGTACGACTGTGAGAGTAAGATTCTGAGTAAGACTATAAGAGTAGGATTCCGAGTAAGATTGTACGAGCAAGGTCGTACAAGTATATGTAAATTATATGAGTAAGTGTACAATTGTACGAGTAAGTTTGTAAGACCCTGATTAAGGGTGTTTGTGCAAGTTTAGTTTGATGGTGTGTAATGCGTAATTATATGCATATGTATATGATTATTATATGTCTTATTACTTCATGTTTGAGTTGTATGAATGCATCTATTTATGAACTTACTGAGTTCACTGATTAGAATTCCCCTACTAGGTATTTTCCTACTGAGTATGAAAATACTCATTACCCTATTTTTTTAGCCCCATTGTTCAGGAGGCTTTTGCAGGTTCACGACGGAGAGCTCCTGGTGATGGATGCTCGTTTCTGAGGTGGATTGAATCTTTTGAACTCAGGTATATACTTGACTTCCTGCGAGTATTAGTTTATGCCACGATTTGATGTATTGGGTGAGATGAGAAATAAGATGTTTATGTATTCTGGATTATTAATTTAGATTAGACTGTGGACTGCTGTGAGACTTATACTCAGGGATGTCTGGGAGAGATTTGTATTTAAAGTCTATGATCATAGCAATTTATTCGTACGTTTGTTTTTGAGTAGCGCTGGAGGATATTTGGTTTGGCCATACGATGTTTAATTGAATGAGAAAAAATTGTATGGGGAAAATTGATGTGTTATGTTTTAAATTATAAAACTGCTTTCACAGGTTTTATATTCATCATTTTTCCTGATTTACAGCAGTTATATTGTAAAAAAAATTTGTGAATTTTAAAGAAAATGTGAGGAAAAATCTCGGGCATTACAAGAACTCCCACTCTCTTTGCAAATTCTTCATGCAATTGTTGTGTACGCTAGCTCAAGGGTAGGGCATATCCTGCCTTGCACTACTTTCCATTCTTATGACGTACTATGTTAGGGTTTACTTTACTTTTTGGTAATTTCCTTTTACAATGTAATAAGTTGTAATCAGGGGGAATTAATTCAAAATGTAATGGACTAGCTGGTTGCCCACCAATTGGCATGGGGCCCACTAGCAGATGCGACCCCCAAGGGAGCGGCGTACCTCCCATAAAAGGGGGTGCCTTCTTCCTTTGATGGTTATGTAAAATCAGAGTTATTTCTTCTTCTTCCTTTGTCCATTCTTCTCCCCTTTCCTTTACGTGAAGTTGGGTACCATTTGTGTTCAATCGGGACACAACATTGGTATCAAAGCCTTAATGATCTACCATGGCGTGAGCCAAGTAGCCGGTGACGGCTCTTGAGATGCAGCCCGAGAAAGAGAAAGAGAATGTGGACAACTCCAAACCAGCAACCAATTTGGTTAACCCCGCTGTGATCTACATGATTGAAACTATGGCCACCCAAATTTAGCATCTCACCATGGCGGTTGCACAACTTCAGGCAGTCCCAATAGTGCCAATTTTGTCCAACCCACAGCCAGTCCAGGCTGAGCTGGGTGAGCCCTCTCAGTCCCTCGGATCTCGTGCCCCTGCCTTCAAGCATTGTCCGAGAGAGAGGTGCACCAGCCTCCCCATGCTGTCCTCTTTGGTACCTTCGAGTTGCCCAAAGAGCGGGGATGTGTAGGCTGGAATACGCGAGGCCCTCCAGGTGTTTGATTAAATGCTTCAATGGTGCTGCCCCACAGAAATCTTTGCCATGAGTTCGAGGATGATTGAGAGGAGTACTCTAGCTCTCGTGGAAGATTTAGGGTGGGGCTGAGCCACATTTGTTCACCTTCAGTTCCCACGTTATAATGGAGATGAAGACCCGGTAGAATGGCTCTACAAGGCGGCAAAATTCTTCGCCTACTAGGGAACATACTCAGAAGCTTAACGGTTGTACATAGTCGCTTTCCATCTAGACGGCGATGCTTCTGTTTGGTTCCAAAGATTCGAGAAGAAGGCCCACTTTTCGACTTGGACTTCTTTCACTGACGAACTTTGTGTCCAATTACGCCCCAACAAGTTCCATGACTAACGAGATGGTCTCCACCTTGTGTTAAACCACTACTATGCAAGCATACTACACCAAGTTCATGAAGATTGCCAACCGTCTTCTTGACTGGCTGATGGCAGCCCTAGTGGGGACTTTTAAGCAAGGGCTCAAACCTAATGTTTCAGATGAGATGCACCACTTCCCTTGCAATTCAATGCTAGAAGTTGTGTGTCATGCATGAATCATGGAGAAAAAGCTTGCCTGGCAGCAATGGGAAGGCTGATTTGGTCCTTCTCCAAGGCCTCCAATTCCAGCCCAGTGCCATCCCCTCTCTTAGTGCTAGGCCTCCCCACTAGCCAAACCCTCCAGCCCTCCGCCCCTTCTGTATGCTGCCTCACTCCAGCCCAGATGGATGAATGACAATAGAAAGGCTTGTGCTTTAATTGTGATGATAAGTTTGTGCCCATCCATTGATGTTCCATCTGAGGCTGCTTGCTAGTTGAAGAGGCTGATGAGGAGGATTTTGCCTCTACCCTGGATGCATAGACTCCTTATGACAATGTCCTGCCAGAGATTTTGGTGCATGCCTTTTTTGAGCTTTCACTCCTCGTACCATGAACATCCAAGGTCACTTCAAGCGGCAATAGGAGGCCATCCTAATCGGTAGTAGATTCACCCACAACTTCATCAATGATAAGGTGGCACAACGATTGGGATGTTATGTGTGAGACTCTAAGCCATTCGATGTCTTGATCGGGGATGGTATCTTCGGAGTGCTGGGGTGTGCGCATAGGCTTCATTATCCATCCAGGGTCATACCTTCACCACCAACATGTTCTGGCTACCCAAAAAGGGGGCGAACATGGTGTTGGGAGTCCAGTGGCTCCAAGAGCTTGGCGATGTTGTTTGGAACTTTTGTGACATGACCATGGACTTTGAGGTACATGGGCAGCGGGTGTGCATCCAAGGTTCTCACCCGGGCTCTTTGCAGTCCACCAGTTGGTAAGCTCCCTCTTTCGATTTGCACCTCAAAGATTTTTTCTTCAGCAGTGTGCCACAGTGGATGTACACTAGGATAACCTTCCAAAGGACCTACTTGCTCTCTTGGCAGAGCATGAGGATGTATTTGCTGAGCCTAAGGGGCTACCACTGGTGCGTTCCCATGATCACCAGGTTCCTATCATTCCCGGTGCTTCAGCCACGAATGTCCGGCCTTACTATTATCCTCACATACAGAAGGTGAAGTTGAGCGCTTAGTGTCTGACATGCTCCAAATAGTATCATCCAATCGAGCACTAGTTCTTCTCTTCTCTGGTATTACTTGTATGGAAGAAAGATGGAACTTGGCGGTTATGAGTGGACTATCAGGCACTTAATGCTATTACCATCAAGGATAAGGTTTGTGAAGATGTGTCTATGGATTATGTGGAGGTCATGCTAGTGGTGCAGGGCAAATTGGTGATATTGGTGGTTACAGATCGCTTGTCCCAGTATGCGCATTTCCATGCTTTGGGCCATCCATTCACCACCAAAATGGTAGATCCATGTTCGTGAGATAGCCAAGTTGCATGGCATGCCTTACACCATTATCTCTAATCGGGATCAAATCTTTCTTTCTTAGTTTTGGCGGGAGTTCTTTACACTTTAGGGCACTGAGATTCATATGAGCACCGCTTATCACCTACAAATAGACGGCCAAACTGAGGTGGTTAACCACTGCTTGGAGTAGTACTTATGATGCTTTATCGGGCATTAGCCCCATCAATGGCTCCAACTCCTTCCTTGGGCTGAATGGTCCTACAACACAACCTATCATACTCAGGCAGGGTTCACTCCCTTTGAGGTGGTATATGGGCACCCTCCATGTACCTATTGTCCTATCGACCTCAATGCTCTTACGTGGTTGAGGTTATATGCTCCAGATGGAGGATGATGTTATTCGATAGCTTAAACTCAATTTAGAGTATTCTCAGAACCGTATGGAGCAAGTGTATGACAAGAAGCATTCCGATCGAGAGTTTCAGGCGGCGATCCTGTTTATGTCTCGGTGATTCCTCAACTTCAGACCAGTTTATTTTAGGTTGAGCATGCTAAGTTGCATCAACACTACCACGACCCTTATTCCATAGTCGAGCTCATTGAATTGGTGGCTTATCAGTTGGCATTACCCACTAGATCATTGGTGCATCTGGTCTTCCATGTCTCTTGTCTCTGCCACTTTGATGGGGATTCGACCATTGACTCTAGTGCCCTGCCTCCACCATTGATGGTCCCTCTAGAGCTTAAGGTACTCACACCAGCTTCTGTGATTGATAAGCAATGGGCGCATCGTACTGATACATTGTCACCGAGATACTCGTGGCTTGGCAAGGTCAGCCTCTTGATGATGCCACTTGGATGCTTGAGGATGAGTTTATAGAGCGCTGCCCTACTTGGTTGCCTTGAGGACAAGGCAAAAGCGGAGCAATTTTTCAAGTGCCCACAAAATTTGAGGTAGTTAATTTTTTTAATCTTATTATTTTATTTTATTCTTAATTATTTTCATACTTTCTTTTTAATTCCCTCTTCCCCTCTTTTCTTTTCAAATAAATAACCCACCATTCTCATGCTTCCTTTGCCAACATCAATAGGGAGTCTTCTCCAAAACACTAGAAAGTCAATTACCCATCGAACTAGGGGTGATTCATCCTATTTACAAGTTTGACATCAAAGTCAATGTGAGTTTAATACCCTTCACTATATTGAGGGTCACCACAATGCTCCTTATCGAAATGCATTACATGGCAACAAACTACAAATGTGGCCTCAATGCACAAGATCTAATTTGTTACATACGTGGAAAAAAATTCAAGCAAGATAAAGTACTAAGGGTATTTTTTAAGTAAAAACCTAACTCAGGAAAAATAACATGCCCACTTTAGGCTAATTAACCTTATGTGTCGCTAATACCTTATGTAGTAGCGACACATACTGTTATGCGTTGCTACTACAACTTTTTTTAAAAAGAGAGGGAGAGAGGGAGAGAGAGAGGGAGAGAGAGCGAGAGAGAGAGAAATAGAGGGGAGAGAGAAAAGAGAGGAGAGGGAGAGAGGCGAGAGAAAAAGGGGAGAGAGGGAGAGAGAGGAGGGAGAGAGAAGAGAGAGAGAGAGGAGAGAGAGAGAAGTGAGAGGGGATAATTTTTTAATTATAAATTCTTTTTAGAAATTTTAAAACAATAAAAATTTTAATATTTGTGACGCATAGGTTTATGTGTCGCTAATACACTATGTAGTAGTGACACATAGATATTGTCACGCCCCAGCACTGCTCAGCCCCGGTCTAAGGGCCGGTCCAGCGCACGGGGGCGACAATATTGAAAACAGTTAAAGAAATAGCGAAAGACTTATGCCCTTCTACGGGTGGTCTAAATAACGAAGTTACGCACTACTTTGAGCAAAAGTAAATAGGTAAAACCAAAAGAATTACTTTAACTCTAAATTAAACCATAAATCTCAAACCCACATACTAATAATCCATGGCCACCACACTTGGCTCAAAACAAGGTCTTAAACAAATCTAAAGATATAATATATCACAAATTTGAAACAAGACCACTCCACAAGGGTTCTAACATCATAACAAAATAATCGGAGAGAGATGCAAAATCTAGTGGCCTCCACTCCTACTCCCAAGCTCTCCCCGACCTCTCCTCATAGAGAGGATCCTGTCTGACTACATGTTATGCCATGCAACCCCAAAACAAAACAAGGAAAGTGGGGTGAGTATAAAAACTTAGTAATGGTTTGAATACAACTATAATAATCAGAAAACACGATGACATGACAATGTAGTAATTCAGATCCAAAATTAACATGCTATACCACTTTCTAATCATTTACTAGCTAAAACCCCTATTTAACCATAACCATAAGAACTAGCTTGCATAAGACATACCTATCAATCAAGTCATAAATATTCAAGTTATAACCTAACATGCATCCCACATAGGTATTTGTTCATATCTACTCAAATCAAGCATGATAATCACATAAGAGGTGTCTTTCACACTCTTTTCTGATCATGCAACCATATCACATAAACCTGCATAATAGTGTCTCATTTACATACTTTCTGATCATGCATTCATATCACATACACCTACATAATAGTGTCTCAAGCACACAATTTCTGATCATGCATTCATATCACATAAACTTGCATAATAGGGTCTCATTCACACACTTTTTGATCATGCATTTATATCACATAAACTTGCAAAATAGTGTCTCAATCACACTATTTCTGATTATGCATTCATATCACATCAACCTCATTCACCCTACACGATAAACGTGTCAAACACATGATACACAATCATGCATAGCATTCATAATAAACATGCATCAATACAAATGGTGAATGCCTCCATCAAGGAGTAAACACAAGTATTGCCACATAGGCAAGACACGGTCAAGGCCACGAAGGCGAGACGTGGTTCGATTTCCACACAGGAAGGAGAAAATAGTCGGGGTTGTCAGTCCCTAAAGCTACTCGACCTGAATGATCTGGGCCAAGGATGTCCGATTCTCACATAGAGAACCTAAAGCAGGGGTGTTCGCCCAGGGACATCTCCTGTGGTGGGGGAGAGCCTGAATTCCCACATAGGGAACCTTAGAACACGTGGTAGCCAGTGCACAAAGTGTACCACTCTCGATTCTCAAGGTCTAGAAGACAATCATAATAATTTAAATCTGCAAGAAAAGTACACAACTCATCCCCACATAATTCTATTTAACTAGACTCAACCCAGGGAGTATACATGTTCCACACAGGACTTAAATTGAAAACATGTCCTTTCGGACCAACCAAGTTCGGATTAATTCACCGAGCGATTAATCTGACACACAATCTCAACCATTGTATACAAGCGATTAATTCCGGTTAAACATCGGTAAAATTTTGTCAATGAATACCGATCCATGATGCAGGATAGCATAATACATCTGTGAGCAAGTCCTACGTGGGTTCCAACATATGGAACATGATCCCAATCAGTCCCCTCATGCATCAATAATCAAGGCATAATTAACTACAATTTCATAGTAGATTCCCCATACGTGTGTGTATTCATGCATATTCTAAGCACATGACTAATGTTTGACATAAACTCATAAAACAATATACACATGCTTAAACACATTCAAAACAATAATACCAAACTGAAATAAAAGCGAAATCCACCATAAAACCTAAATCCATCCATGTGAAATCAAATGTTCACTCCCACAAACATGATTTTTCCACACATTAAGCCACAATATGATCACATCCATTACCCATAAACCATCATCATTATAAGAGAACACATCTCACCATTTTCCATATAATATCCTTGTTGGAAACATATTCTAATTACAAGAATTCCAACATTCAAAAGTTCAAGGTATTTCAATATCAACATGCATAATTATCAACATAATATAATGTCACATGACAACACTTAAACACATTCCATAAATTTCCATCATCAATTCTATACCTCCAGTAACCTAATTTCATCATAACACACCTCCCATAACCATTAGAATTATTAAATGGAGTAAAACATTGAAATGAGCATAAATTTCAAAAATAACAAAACTGCTGTGTAGACGATCAATCGCCCTGCAATGTTGTTCGATCGGCTAAACTAAAAATATGTCAAAAGTATAGTGTTGCGGATCGATTGGCCTAGTAGGCCGTTCGATCACCAACAAAGCAGTTTTGACCTTCTTCTTCATTCCGAAAATCAAAACGTAGACACCATAAAAACACCTTAAAATTTCCATCCATGGTCTCAAATACTATAAAAAACCCATCAAACCTTCCATAATACTAATTTAAACTATTCTAAGACAAAACCCTAAGAAATCAAAGTAAGAGATTGACATTTATTAAACCCACCATTAGAGGTCAAATCAAGCAAAACCCACTTCAAATAACATCATAAAAACTGAGATTTGTACTACCCAAAGTTGAGATTGAAGAACCCATTACCTTTCCTTGTTGATTTGGGTTGGAATGAACCTTCAATCTCCTCCAACACCTTCCAAAAATAATATTTTAAGTTAACATACAACTAATCTCGATTTAGCTTTGAAAAATCAAAAGTAAACATTAGATCTAGGGTTTTAGAAGCCTAAAAACGAGATTTTGAAGATTAAGGCTTGGAGAAGAGAGGTAAAATAGTAGTTTTAATGCTTGAAATCGAATCAAATCAAAGGGGAAAAGATAGATTAAGAATGAATTAAAAGAAAACCTAAGGTTTAGGCTTGATTAAAGAAGAACATACCTTAATCCCTTTCTAATTTGGGCCTAATTGGGAAATTAGGCCTTAATCACCCTCGGACCAACCATCGGTCAACAAAAGAAATCACATCTTCATCAACCAGTCCATACTGACCTAAATGGTGTCGTGCCTCATCTGTGCATAAGGCAACTTACAACAAAATACATCATCAGGAGCACTTACTTCCACTCTAAAATTCCCACAGAAAGTAGGGATCATAGCGGCTTCTGATGCCCTGACTTAGAACTCATACAAGTCAGGCATGTCACAACACATTTACTGATGTCCCTCTTCATACAGTTCCACAAAAGCCACATTTATCACATCAATACTTACACAGGGTGTTGGCAAGTCCAAAAGACACCATGCGGAACCTGTAATCATCATACTGAGTTTGCAAGGATGTCTTAGGGATAACCTCAGCACAAACCCTAAGCAAGTGATAGTCAGACCTCAAGTCAATTATGAAACATCTTGGTTGACCATAACTTATGAAAAGGTCATCCAACATGAGCAAGAGACTTATTCTCAAAAGTTGCTCAGTTAAACATATGATGTCGATGAATAAACGTAGGGTACAACCTACTTCTTCATCGACACCCATCTAACATACCTCAAAGACCATACTCTTGGTCCAACAATCCTCTTAAATATAAGTTTTGCCAACTCATCATTAAGTTTGATCCACTCTAGCCGGTCATCCCGCACGATGCCCTAGAGGTACAAAGTGCATTAAGCACTAACTCAATGAACTCCACCATTCACTTAGGCAGAAATCCCATAGATCATCAAGGAAAGCATCGGGAAAATCCCTGACAATGTCTAGCTCTTCAAGACTAAATCCCTGAAAAACTTCTCAAACAAGCTTCCAAAAGGCTCTGCAACCTTTAGTCACGCATCGTCTACCCTTAACAGTTCACCCAAAGCATAGGGTTGACCATTTTCAAACACCCTGGATACGACATTCAAACCTTCAGGGCACACAAACCTCACTTGTTCATATGATGGTCTACCACTACTCTCTGAGCGGTTAACCAATCTTCGAATCCACACCGAACTCACACCCTCCTTCCCAAAATCTTATATGATAACTAGACACTCATTAGTGTCAAAGTAGTTATCTCAATGGCCGTCCAAAATCTTGGAGGCTCAAAACTCATCCTTTAAACCGCTCTTGACCATGAATCTCTGGAAGGAGATGAAAAGAGTCGCAAATTCCACTACTTACCAACCCTCTTGCCTCTGGCAAAAGAAATTTCAAATCCTTCTGACAAAGAAAGTCACGGAAATGTACTCCAACTAGGTCATAAGTTGACCAATTAGGAATCATACATCTGATAGATTTTTCTAATCAGAGCGGCCATAACCACTTTCCGATCATTCGGAGTCTGCAAAACCTCAAAGAGGTGCTTCGTACTCTTAATTCAAACACTAGCAACATCCGACTCTCTTAACTGTCGTTAAAGGTGCTAGCCAACCTTTCAGAAATTCAAAACATTCTCTTACAACCCATGGCTCTCCTCAGTCAATAAACGTGCGATCTAACCGCCCGAATCTCTCGGTGGCTGATGCACTTCGGCTCAACTTTGTCCAAAGGCAGAAACAAACGGAATCAAGGGAAAACAATCACCTTGCCCTTTCCAAAACCAAATATCAACTTACTCTTACATGCCATGACTCTAGACTTGCGACTATTATGGACTTGTAGTTAGAAAGCCTAGGCTCCAATACCAACTGTAACACCCGAGATTTTTCATACAATTTTCTTAAAATTCACGAAATTTTTTTTTCCACTATAAATCGGAGGAAAAATGACGAAATCAAAACCTGTATAAACAGTTAATAATTTAAAACATCATACAGTTAAACATCGTACCACTAAATCAAATATCCTCAGGCACTACTCAAAATCAAACGTACGACTAAATTACCATGATCATGGATTTTTAAATACAAATAACTCCCAGGCGTCCCCGAGTACAAGTCCCATAAACAGTCTACTATCTGATCCAAATTAAAAGTCCAGAAGCTACAACACTTAAATCTCATCTCACCTAATACATCAGATCGTGGCACCAAATATACTCTCATTGAGTCAAATATACTTGAGTCGAGGGGGAAACAATCCACCGCAGAAATGAGCATCCGTCTCCAGGAGCTCTCCAACACAACTTGCAAAAGCCTCCCGAACCACGGGGCTAAAAATAGTAGGGTGAGTATTTTCATACTCAGTAGGAAAATACCCAGTAGGGGAAATCCCAAAAATGGCGAACTCAATAAGTTCATAAATACATGCGTTCATGCAACCCAAACATGAAGCAGTCAACATAATATAATCAAGTACATCTGCAAATAATAATGCATTGCACACCAATGAAATCAAACTTACACAAACACCCTAAATCAGGGTCTTACAACTTTCTTGTACTATCGTACACATACTCAAATCCTTACATATACTTGAACGACCTTATTCGTACAATCTTACACTTACAGTCCTTATCAGAATCATATACTTGCAAATGTGCTCAGAATCGTACACTTACGGTCTTACTAAGAAACTTACACTTACATTCTTACTCAGAATCATCATCTTACAATCGTACTCATACTCACACAACCTACATGTACTTGTATGACCTTAATCATACAATCATACGCTTACACATAAACGTATTCTTACGTCTTCCTTAGGAGCTTACACTTACATCTACTCTGGATCTTACACGTACAACTTACTCAAAATCTGAAGCATACAACATACTCTCACTATCGTACACATACTACTGACAACTGAAGCTCATTACAATTAACAAGCTCCAACATCGGAAAGGAAGGGAATGCCATGAGGGCGTCACCTTAATCTTCAGGGAGCAACTAGACGCCATAGACTTTTCCGAAGGCAAGGCACACCTATGCTCATGGGGCACATGATCAAACAGGTAAGAGTAGATCCATGATACTACTTACCTGAGCGCGCAAATACCCACTCTCTGGGGTCATACAGTGCCAACAAGGGCTGTATAGTGCCAACTAAGGGCGGAAAACATACAGTGCCACTCTAGGGCAATAATCTTACAATGCCACTCTTGGGCAGAACATACAGTGCCATCTAGGCAAAAACATACAGAGCCCACGAAGGGCAGAAACTTACAGCGCTCTCAACAGAGTATCAAACTTTTAGGCCAAAATACGACACCAAGACTAAATCAAAAACATACATACGATTGCTTTCAACAAAGCATCAGACGTCTGGTGCACTATATAGCACACAAACAACATCTCGCAAGAATAACCACCATGGCAAGACACAAGAAATGCTCAACTGATTCATTATTGGCTAGCTCAAACACGGAACTTAATCCATCGAACCCTCAGGTCTCAAACTCACAACGCTATTATTAGTTTTCTCATAATTCAAGTTTGAATTAAGTATCTTATGCGGTACAATTATGCCAAACTAACTCACAGTCCTTGACTGATCAAACAGAAGCTGAGCCCGATTGAAACCCTAGTTCATCGGGGCAGCAGACTTCACTTACCCGTCCAAGTTACAACATGGCTCACCGTACACAGATCCTTACGTAATCATACATCCCCTGTCATCCACCTTACAATCAGACATCTTACTTACATCGTCAAACTGAGCTCCTCAAAGCAGATCCTCGTTACCCCCTTACTTACACCTCACTGATTATGCTTACTTTTCACTTTATAATTTGTACGTTATGCTTGTACAATTATGCACACTCTTACCATCTAACAAACCCCACATCAGGCTTCAAGCCTAAGTTCTCTTATATACAGAAACCAACCCCTGACTTTGCTGCACACCAAATCGATCCAATCCGCTCCATTCTTCGTCTGTCATACTTACGTTTGTCATCTTCCATCACACGCTTACCCGTTCACATCCAACTCCATACCAAAAACCTTACCACTTTTTACCGCCCATCGCCCATACATCTGCCCTCACACAGTCCACGCACATAACTAGCTCACGATCACTAGTCATCACTAGCATGTCCATAAAACACATACGTAGCATACTTACATATTTGCTATCCATCGCTAGCGCATACATATTCCACATCCATAGTACATGCATACAACTCATACATATTAAACATACTTAGCACACGTATTACCCATGCATCAACCATACTTACAGCTCATATGCATGCCATATATATCTAAACATACCATATAATCATGCTTATATGCGCATCATGCAGTTCCTAGCATGCTACTACTCATTCAAGCATGCTATCATGAAATTACGAGTTCAAGCTCCCTTACCTCGTAATCATGACCTTTGATGGCTAGCACACGATGGTGGCGATGTTGGTGGCGGAGTTGGCGGTCAAAACCTTTGCCTAGCTGAGAGAGTTGTTGTCCCGAGGTTTTAGGAAACGCCAAAACTACACACGGCCAAATAGGGTGTCAAAGTCAACACGATAAAATTCGCGATCCACGGTGGTACACTAGGGGCGGCCGGGAAAAAGATCGTGCCAATGAGTGGCAAGTGTGACCGAAAGACAGGGTGTACTCACTAAAATTCGATCGGCGGTTAAACAATACCCAACCGGTCACAAAACATCGAAATCGGCCATGGACAGCACCCAACGGCATCGATTTCGCATTTACAAGGGCCCACATATGGGCAGAGGGCGTGGGGTAACATTCAAGGATGGATGAGAGGTGGACTTCGATGTCAACTCTAGATGATGGCGGAGCCATTTGACGGTCAGGCGGCGCCTAAGCGGCACCAAAACCCTAACCCGCATGCACGACTACTTGCACACGCGGCCAAAGGGAGGGGAGAGAGGGCTAGACGGTGTCGGCCCAAAACTCAGAAGGGCAGTAGGGCCATACCAAGGGTGGTGACCGACAAAGATGGCCTTTGCCATTGTCATGTCGAGGTAGGCCGACTAGAGGCCACACGGTGTCCGGTGGAGGTAGGAAGGTAAGAGGGCAAAACATGGCGCTCTCTATAGCGTGGTCAGACACATAATCAACAGAGGGGATGTGTGACTCACGTCGAAAAAAGAGGGGCGGTGCCGCACTAGGGCGGCCAGCCATCTCCAGGTTGAGACTCACCCAACTACAAGCGTCCAGAGGAGAAGCTACAGTGGTCCAAAACGGGTGAAAAACCTTGGGGCACAAAGGAGTAGGGGTTACTGGCGGCTCTGGCCGACTCCAACATGGCCCTAGTGGCCAGGAGGAGCTATCTCCGGCCAGAGGTGACGGCCAAAGGCAGCGGCGACATGCCGGACAATTAGTACAGTGAGGAGCAAAGGCTCGGTTTCTGTGGACGAGCACATCAACCGGCGGGCGACAAATCTCGTTCCAGCGGAACAGAGGGGACGAAGGCTAAACCGGGCTGGGTGGAAACATCCACCATCGTTGCCCAGCCGGAGAGAAGCCGAACAAAGGTATGGTGGGTCAAGTCCGGCGTCCAGCTGACGGTGGAAGCCAGTGATCTCATACACAGCAAAAATAGGGGAGATGAAGGAGAGGCAGACCGGAATAGTGCTAGGGCCGGCGAACCTGAGCTGGGATGGTGGCTCAGCTGTTGTCAGGCCGGGTGGAGTAGGATGGAAGTCCATCAGCCAAGGCTCGCCGGCAGCGGCCTCTGTTTCACAAAACAGAGCACTGGTGGATAGGGCAGAGGGGAGAAAATGGGAGGAGAGGATGGGGCCGCGGGGAGGCCAACTGGGGCCGGGAGGAGTGGTTCATCGCCTTCACTGGACCAAGGCGAGGCTAGAAGAAGGTCCGGTCGGCATAGCTTGCCGGCTACGGCTACTGTTTAACAAAAAAAATAGTACACCGGCGAAAACAGGGCAGAGGGAAATCTGAGGATGGGGCGGCGGAACGAAGGCCCACTGGGCTGGGAGAGAAGGTCTCTTGTTGTCGCCGGGCCGGGGCGGAGCTTCTAATGCCCGACCGGCCCTTGCCAGCACACGGCGGCGGCTCAATTCAAAATACACAGTGAGAGGACAAACCGGGGAGGAGCTCACGGGGGCGGCGAATCGGGCTGGGGCGGCGTCGGGGAGGCGGCCAGGCCGTCTCCAGGCCGAGGTCGGCCAGTGGCCCGCCGGAGGCTCTCCTCCAGCTCAGCCAGAACAAAGGGGAGGGGGTGTCGTCCAGACGCTTCTGGGTCAGGCTCGACCGAGCCCGAGCCCAAGCCTGAGCCTTCTTTTTATATTTTTTTTATATTTTTTTTCTTTTCCACTTATCCCTTATGCACATCCGATTTCTGTTTCCTTCTCTCTTTTTCGCGCCAGAAGCGCGCTTCGAGGCCCGCAACCTATGATGAACCCGACACCCGACTCTACAGGTACGAATACAGAGGCCAAATACGCCGAAGCGTCACATTTTCCTGCCAAAAATGACTAAAAAAATAACAGGAAAATCGTAGAAAAATTAGGGGCATTACAAGAACCATAACAATTCCTTAACTTTTAATTTAAATCTAGTGTGAATATGAATAAGTATTCTCAACTACAAGCTAGAATTACTTTAGAAAGAATCATTAATTAAATTCATGGAAAGAACTATCTTCGACAATAACACGAATCATCTACAGTAAACTAACTATAGGCATGACTCGTCTAATCTTAGTATAACTCATCCAATTCATTAATTATATGAACATTAAAACTATTACATTACCATCTCATCTAAATCATAGAAATTAAAATCGGTGAAAATATCAAAACCACATCAATCTATCATCTACAAGATAATAAATCAACATAGAAATTAATAAACATGAAAAGCTCTTCCATTAAAAAGGAAATCCTTGTCATACAATTATCATTATTCACAACTAAGATCTAAATTAAAAAGAAAAAGAAACTGAAACTTATATATAGCTTCATCAACTCCTAAGTAAAAGAAAAATCTAGCCATCCATGGTAGAAGAAAGCACTTCAATCTCCATTAAAAACTTTGAGTTCTCTTCCATTTTCTTCTTCATTTTTCTCTTCAAAAAATCTACTAGAATCCCTCAATTTTGAGCCAATATGTTTTATAAAGGCATAAGAATCGTAGGAAGAAGTCTAATATGAAAAGGTCTCGAAATTGGCTTAAATTAGGAAACTGCACATTATCCTGATCGTTCGCCCTGCATGCCTGCTTGTTCGCCTATACTGCATTTTTCTTAAAAATTACATTTACCTGATTGATCGCCTTTACACCCCGTTCAATCGGCTATACCATTTCCACAATCTGGACAGTTCTGTTTAGTTTTTTGTCCAATTTCTGTTTACTAAGCTAAACTTTTCACGGGACAGTCCATATTCCTGTCCAAATTTTTACTCTGTTCATTAAGCTTTTTCTTTCATATCCATATTAGTTTCCAACTTGTTTGTAATTGCGAAAAGTTGTCCAAATCATTTTAAAGTGTGTCAAGAGTGTTTTAAATTATTCTAAACATCATCCAAGAACCTTGATAAGCGCATCTTACCTACAAAACATAAAATCATCACATTTTAGACATGTAGAATATAATTAAAATACCAACTTGATTCAAATAATTGCCTAAACTACCAATAACTCCCAAAATTAATTAATAATTAAACTAAAATATTAATATCTATTTTAATATAAATAAACAATAACTAACTCTAAATTAACCTAATCTATACTAGCAAGTAAGGTAAAAGGCATATAAAATAGTTATATGTTTTAAACTTATAACTGTGCATCGCTACTACTAATGTATTAACAATGTATACATATATGCATCACTAATAAGGTATGTATTAGCGACGCATACGGTATACGTCGCCATACTTATACTAATAGTGGTGCTCATTATGAGTGTCACTAATAATATTTGTTTTTTTAAATAAAGGCTATTAGCGACGCTCGTATGAAGAGCGTTACTAAAAGCTTACACATGCGAAATTCTGCCCACGCGGGGAAATTTTGCATCGCACAGGCTAAAATTTTCCCACTTATAAAGACGGCCATCCTCCCACTCCCCCTGCTCTACCCCCTTTCCCCCTCTCCCTTGCTCCTGTCCCCTCTCTCCACCCTGCTCTGTGCCCCCTCTGATGGGGACCGGAGGACGGCGCCGCCCCCCCACCCCCTCCTCCCTCCCAGTCCCCCTCTCCCTAGCTCTGCCCCTCCTTCACCCCCTCCTTTGAAAAGAGGGAGGGGGGGGGGGGGGGGGGGGGGGGGACGCCGCCACCGTCCTCCCGTCCCCCCCTCCTTTGATTTTCAGAGGAGGGGGGGAAGGAGGACTCGGAGGATGGTGTTGCCCCACAGTCCTCCCGCTCCCCTTGCTCCGACCCTCTCCTTCCCCCCTCCTTTGATTTTTAGAGGAGGGAGGGAAGGAGGGGGCCGGAGCCAGAGAGAGGGGACCAGGAGGGGGTGGGGGGCCGGAGGACAACAAAGGCACCGGTGCCGCCATCCTCCCACTCCCCCTGCTCTGCCCCCTTTCCCCCTCTCCCTTGCTCTGGTCCCCCCTCTCCACCCGCTCTGCCCCCCCTCCTTCCCTCCCTCCTCTGATTTTCAGAGAAGGGGAGAAGGAGGGTGGCAAAGCCGGGGAGAGAGGGGGGAGGGAGGCCGGGTTCCAGCACCGCACCATCCTTTGGTGCCCACCTCCCTTCTCCGGCCCCCTCTCCCTTCCTCGGTGGGCTCACCACCAGAGATTTTTTTTAAAAAAAAATTCGCCTTTAGTGACACATATAAAAGTGTTGCTAAAGCATTATTTATTTATTATTTTTTACAATGTAGTAGTGACGCTTTAAAAAGCGTTGGTACTACATGAAATTTTTTTAATATATTATATTATTAGCGGCGCTTTGAATAAGTAATTTTTAAAAAACTTTATTATAGTAACGACACATACAAAAGCATCACTAATAAGGACTTATTGCCGATGCTTCTAATTATGCATCGCTATTAAGTTATTTTTAAATTTTTTAAAAAGTTTTTTATATTACCGACGTATAGGATAACGTCGCTAATAACTGCTCATTAGCGACGCTAAGAAATATGTGCCACTAATAATTTACTATTAGCAGCATCGTTTTATGTATCGGCAAAGGAAAACTATTAGCGATGCATAAATATGCTAATTGGACATATTAGCGACACTTTGTGTTAAGCGTCGCTAATAAGCAATAGTGATTGGACATTTTTTTTACGCTTATGGCGACGTTTTTTATGCAATGCTATTAGTTATTAACAATGCTCATGGGACTATTAGTGACACATAAATGTGTTGCTAAAAGTCCTTTTTATTGTAGTGCTTGTTCTAATTGTGTTACCTTGAATTTAAGATTTGTACATTCTATTGTAATGGATTTGATACAAACATCAATTTTATGAATTTTGATCTTGAACCTCAAATGAATTCAAAAATTTTGTTATAAATAAGTCATATTGGGTTTTGGTTTGTAATGTAGTTTTGCTAGTATGGCATTGGCATTGCACTTAACTTTAATATTTATGAATTCTAATTTGTATAATTAGAAGTAATTTGGAACTTCTATTTTACTTGTATTGAAAGATATAAACTCTGATTTTATGAATTTTGCCTCAGGGACAACGATTATATAGAAAAAAATTGTTTTGAATCTTGGTTTGATACGAATTCTAATTTTGTTGCGACTATGATATTGGATTTAATACGAATTTCAAAATTTAAACTTTCTGTTCTATATATATGACATTGGATTTATTACGAACTCTGATTTTATGTTTTCTAATTTTTAATTGAACATGATTTTTAGAAAAAAATTAATATGAACTTTCTGTTGTATTGAATTTGATTTGGAATTACATTTTGCATGTGCTACATGAGATTTCAGACAAACTCCGATTTTGTGAATTTTGATTTGTAATTCAAAAATGATTTGCAATTCTGTTTTATATGTGTGGTGTTAGATCTGATCTGAACTTTGATTTTTGAGTTCTAATTTTGAATTAATCGAAAATATCTGTTCGGAATTTGTTACATAATTTTTTTAAAAATGGTTTTGGCAACTTCAATTTTCAAATAGTCTATCAAATTTATTTGAAACAATGGTAGAATTATCAAAGAGTAACCACTAAATGCCCATAGAATGGGACACGAGGCACTATGGAAGACTCCAAGGTTAATTATACTTGGGTATTGAAATAAAATTCGATTTTGAATCGCGTGTTTCAGAAAATTCATTTGATTAAGAAATGAATCTGTTTTAAAAAGATGGTGTAACTTTCTAAGAGTAACCACCAAACACATGTGGTATGGGACGTGAGTGTTAGTGGGAAACTCTAGAGTTAGTTCTACTAGAGTATATTAAAATAAAAAAATTCAACTTTGAAATATCTAAAATCTAAAAGTTCAAAATATTTGTTTTGCAAGATGGTGGAACCACCTAGTAGAAACAAGAAACACCCATAGTATGGGATGTGAGGTGTTCGTGGGTAGCTCTAGAGTTACTTCTGCCTAGTGTGTTGAAAATTAAATCTAATTTCAAATTGTGTGTTTTGAAAACCAAATTTTTTGCTTATAAAATGACTTTATTTTGAAAGGCTGTAGAGTTGCCAAGGAGAAACCACTAAACACTCATGCTATGGGATGTGAGATATTAGTAGAAAGCTCTACAATACATTTTGTCATTATATTGACTTAAGATTCATTTTTTATTTTGAAGTTGCTTTTAGAAAAATAGTGGAACTACCACGAGGAACTACTAAACACTCATAGTATGAGACACGTAGTATTAACAGATCACTCTCGGGCTAGTTTTGCTAGAGTGTTGAAATTAAATTCAATTATTTTCAAAGATAGTGGCCTTCCCTAAGAGAAACTGCCAAATACCCATAGTATAGAGCATGCGATATTAGTGGGCCACTCTAGGGTTGACTCTGTTGGTAGATTTAGCATGGAAATTGAGTTCAAATCCTTTGTGTTTTGAAAATATGATTTGGAATTGTAAAGTTGTCTCCATAGCTAGTAGAATTACTACGGAGAAACCATCAAACGCCCATGGTATGGACACAAGGGGCGTGGTTCAAAATGTTTGTTCTGAGTGTGATTTGAATATGGAATGTATGTCCTGACTTATATGTGAAAATATTGTTTCTTGTTGACTAATTTCACAAGCTCTAAGAAAAGTCTATTTTATGTTGGATGCTCTAATTTCTGAATGCTCTATAAAAAGAGTATGATTGATTTTTTGTATATTTTCTATCAGATGATTTAACTTAACAACACTATAAAAAGTTTGTTGACATCTATTTTTTATAAAGAAATTTTGATATGATGCTTACAATGATATGCAGGTGCTTGCACTCTCTCGATACCCACTAAGAAAAATAATTGGTTCTGGCGTACGCATAGGTGTGGAGCATCATGGGAAAGCTCCTCACTTTTTGAGCCTCTCGCTACCCCATGAGTGTCAAGGGAAATGTTGTTTGGTATCACGGCTATAGTTTTCTCATCACTCGGACGAACCAACAAATTACTGCATATGTTTCTAAATCAAATTGTTTCTAAAAAATTCATTTTCTGACAAATAATTTTATGAAAGGATTATAATCATTTTCATAAAAATTTTACTTGACATTATTTTAGATTTTAACTCAACCTATGGTGTAGGGGGTTTTTAATTCAAAATTTATTACCCATGTTTTCTGGAAAAATATCAAATTGTAAATGGTTTATATGCATTACATTATGTTTTGACTACATGCCCTTTCTAGGTAGTTCCAGGGTAACCTGGGATTATTAGTGCACCCTCTATCTAGATACCCACTGAAAAAATAATCGGTTCTGGTGTGTGCATGGGTGTGTAGCATCGTGGGAAGGCTCCTCATTTTTTGAGCCTCTCGATGCCCCATGAGTGTAGAGGGGAACATCCTTTGGTATCATGACTCTGATTTGTCTGTTTTGTTCTGATTTTAAAACTTTATCTGATTTTAAAAATAATAATCAAATTTTGTTATCTAATCTAAAATTATCATATTTTGATTATGTGATCTATTAGATAATTTAATTTTGAAAGTTTCTAGATCGATCTGTTTGCTCTGCTCTGATTTGATCTACACTAATTCTGAAAAATAATTTATCCAATTTTTAAAGTCCATGATTGGATTCCATATGATATGATTTATCTGAATTTAAATTGGATTTTTTTTTGAAGCATGTTATCCGATCATAAATTATTGGATTATGTTTTTGCATGAGATAATTGAATTTCTCAAGGGTTTTGGAATTGTGTCTATTAACCCTACTTCACTCTATTGTGTTTTGACTCAGAATAATGACCTATTTGATTTTAAAGTAATGACCATATTGCGTTGAAAGTATTTATCCCATCATGAACTATCGGATTTTATCTGTGAAGGTTCTATCCAATCTAAAAAAATATTTGATCATGCTTATGAAATCCAAATTTTTTTATCAAAATCTGTTTATGAGTGTTTGATTTGATTATAATTTAATGACTTTTGTTTTGTGATATCCGAGTTTAGATTATCAGATTATGTATTTTATCCGAGTAGTTATTGGATTATGTTATCCGATTAGTTACATTCTTTTGCTACAAACTCCTAAATTGTTGCAAAAGTATACTTTTAGTGACAAATTTTATTTCATTGCAAAAAAATTTGTCGCAAAAGCCTCCTTTTGTTGTAGTGAGTGTCTAATTATAAATTACGAAATATTATTTGTGGCTACTATCTAATAACAATCGGATTTTATTTCAATTTTGTTGTAGTTTGGACGAATAATTGCAAAGACACAATTCGTCTAGGGGGGGGGGGGGAGAGAATGTAACAACTCATGTTCCAATTACACTTAACCAGAAGGGTTAGGGGTAATTATATAATTTTAGTTTAATTTTAAGGGGTTTCAAGGGATAGAATCCTATTATATGAGTAAAGCTCAAAGTAACGAGTGTAACGAAGCAAGGAACACACAAAATAGAGGTCGGGAGTAAAAGTTACGATCCAGGAAGTGTGTCACATGGGGCAGGACTTATATATAAAAGTGTACAATAACTTACCCATGTACATTCTAGATTTGAAGGGCTCACTGATATGAGTCCATTGATACTAAGAACATGCGATTCCAACTTCAAGGTATGAAGATATCACATTTGTAAGTTTTGAAAAAGAAAAGAATAAAAATTATTAAATCTTTCACCACGTGGTAGCGTTCGGCTGCGTGCACACCATGCAGTGATGCTTCAGAAGACTGATGCATGTAAGACTTGCGTTTGATGTCATGTCTGACACATGATGCATGTCATACATGTGTCAAATGTCTGTTCACTCCATTCCTCTATAAAACTATCATTCTTCATATTTAGAAAGGTTTTGAAACCTCTTTTATTCGTTTCTCACTCACTTTAAGTTTGATTTCAGTTGTTCAAAAGGCGTTCTTAGCTAATTAGATGGTGTCCTACATGAAATTCTCCATTCCTCGAATTGGCAACATTATAAGGGAAAAATGCCCTGGGGCAAGAGGAGACTCTACCTATTACCCTCAAGCCCCGAAGAGAGAGAAGTGGCCTTGAGTAAGAGAAGACTCCATCTTCCATTGTCATGCCACAATGAGGGAAGTGGCCCCAAGTAGGGGGTGGTTTTGTCCTCCACCAAAAGGCCACATAGTGTGAGATACATCTTTTGGGCTCAGGGGAGGTTCTATATGTAGCTTAAGGGCACAGAAAGAGAAAAGAGTCTTCATGTAAGGGGAAAGTTTGTCCGTCATTTACGAACATGTTGAGAGAAAAGTATCTCTAGAAAGGGGCGATTTTGTCCGCTACAGGAAGTGTGAAGTACCTCGGATTAAGGGGAGATTATGTTTGTCGCCTTTTGGCCACAAAGGGGGAAACACCACGGGTTAAAGGGAGTGTCTATCCACCACCTTTAGACGTAATGAGAAAGATGTCCGGAGCTAGAGAAGGTTCTACCCGCCATCTCCGAACCTGAAAGGGAGGACTCTCTAAGGAAGTGAGCAATTATGAACATCACTACTTCCGAAATTAGAGGGAAGTGTTTTTGACCTTTTGAGTCAACATGATTTATATGTATATACATCTTAGTTAGTGGTATTAAGATACTAATTAAGATATATGATTTTCTTTGATATGATATATGCTGATATGTTCTAATTTAGTTTGCTTTAATATACTCTGTTGTGATCCAATTTGCTCTAAAATGCTCTATTGTGATATGATATGCTCCTATCTGATCTGATATGATTGGATGAAATCTGAATTGATCTGATGGGATCAAATATGATCCAATTTACTCTATTGGGTGTTCTACTCCATTATGTAATAGAGTGGGATGTATGATTCTGCTAATGTTCTACTCACCTCTGTGAAACATGTAATTCCACTGATTTATTGGTTTCCGTTCTACCCCGATGATTTATGAATTTTTTCGTTTGACTCTGAATGATTTATTCAAATATAAGGATGTTTGTATTTTAACATATATGGTTTTGTGAAACTTGATGCATGTATTAGCAGTTAGGCAAAATTATGTTCGGATCCAATCGTAGCAGAATAATGTTGTAGATGTTATCCAATATGTACATAGGTAACCAACAGAAAGGCAATGTTGGCCTGATCCAAAGTAGTTATAAAACTAGGTTTGTTTTGATCTATGCCCAACGAAGTGCTAAAGCTCCATAGTGAATAAGGGAACGTTATGACTCTGGCACACAGAGTCCACAACTCCTAGTTGGTCTCGTTTTAATTCTTCTATTTAATTTAATGAATTCCAGTCTTGTTTTCCAAATAACCCCTAGGCTGGATTGGTTTTCTGGGTTGGGGTGTTAAAAGAAGAGAGGCGAGAGAGAAGAGAAAGAAAGAAGAGAGAGAGAGAGAGGAGGGAGACAGTAGAGAGAGTGTGCAGAGAAAGAAATAGGGTGTAGAGAGAGATGAGAGAGAGAGAGTATGTAGAGAGAGATGAGAGTGAGTGAGAGAGAATGTAGAGAGGAGAGTTGGTAGTGAGAGATGGGAAAGAGAGAGTGAAGAGAGAGAGAGAGGAGGGTGAAAGTATAGAGAAGAGAGAGAAGACAGAGGAAGAGATAGTGGGTAGAGAGAGGCTAAAGAGAGAATGTGTAGAGAGAGAGATAGATGAAGAGAGAGGAGGGAGGGAGTAAAGAGAGGAGAGAGTGATGATAGAGAGTCAAGAGAGAGAGAGGCTAGAGAGAGAGAGGAGAGTGTGTAGAGAGGAATGTAATTTTAACTTATAATTTTTTATAAAATATTATATTTTAAAAAGCATAAAAAATATTAACGACACATAGAAATATGCATTGCATGACTTGATTTAACCCCTTAAAGGCTATTAACAAGTCATCCACCCATGGGTCTCTAGTTGCTTGGCTATTATTAGCACCTGTACGATTCAATCTAGCCATCTACACAACAATTAGTCATTAAATTATAAGGTGTAGTATCAAGATCAAGCAACACTTCACACAAGCAAGCAACAAGACTATAAACTAACTAAATCCAATGTCTCTAGCATTGTCTACGTCTTTTATAACCTCACTCTCCATTATCATTAAGGGATATTTTTTTAACTTCTTTTGCTTTTGGACAAAATCATGCTCTAATACCAAAACTTACTCATCATGCCTTGATACACCCGGCTTTGACTCAAACCCGATCCAAGGAGATGCGACAAGTGCAGCAAAATGGAAAAAAACCAATACTAACTCATATAGCTTGGTCAAAGTAACACGTGCCCTTTGTGCAAAAGTAAATAACAAAAGGTAAAGAAATTAGTTAGAGTCTTACTTATTTCAACACATTACCTACATAAACTCATAACATAGTGGTCACAAGCATAAAAAGCTGCAACATGTCTAACACAACAAAGTTTTTTATAAAAATGTAAAATAACAAGGTTCTAATACTAAACATAACATGTGTCTATATAATCATAAAATGGCTAGCCTACTCTCCATGTGGATCTACTCATGGCCTCTGTGCTCATCAAATAACTCATCTTGAGCACCTACAAGGTACAAGCATACAACCCCAAAACAAAAATAACACAACAAGGGGTGAGCTTAGCTTAGTAAGGGTTTTGAATAAACATAAAGCTCACATTAATACCATAACATAATCTTTAAGAATCATGACATTAACCTCGTGCAAAATGGTGTTAAAAACATAACAGAACATCAACCCAAAACACATCCATCCTTCAATAATTATCTCATTCATGCAATGCATATCTTCAAACAATTACATGTGCATTATGGTCACAATCATAATTTATAATCACAAATGCACAACTTGTGCATTAATTTAAATCTCATAATCCATTCCCATCCTATATGAATTGGTAATATAATCTACATCTATCCTATATATATTCAAGTATAGTAATGCCCATTCAACCTACATATTCTCAAGCTTAACAAGCCACATTTATCTTGTATGTTCAAGTATCATTCCCTACACAGTAGGTACAAATATAAGTATATAGTCCATACACCACATGTGCAAATATGATGATGAATATATGTTTCTCGATAAGAAATCAACCAGCTCACTCTGGTCAAAGTTGGCCAGACCGACTCACCCTAAAAATCCTAAAAAAAAAGTATGAATTCCTATAAAGGAATACTAGAGTAGTTTGGGTAAATCCAAACTGAAAATTATTGCTTGGTAAGCCAGTGCACATGGATATACTATCTTGGATTATCAAATCCATGAGGTCACTATAGTTTATCTCATTATAGAAAATCTACTCTTTTCACTTGGGAATGAAATGCACCCTCAAGAAGTCGCAAAACCTGTCCATAGGAAAAAAAGACCCTCCCTCAAGGGACAAAAAACCTATGATTAAATCTTCGATGCGACTAATAAAAAAAACCATGGCACCCAATTTGTTAATCAAGGTTAAACATGATTAATCATGGCTTAACAAGTTATTTTCATAATGTATGCAACGTGATGCACAAGTGAGCTATGTATAATGTATACAAGTATGGGTAAACATATATTAATCAGTCCTATTATACACGAAACATGATCCATACGTGCCAAATAAGGTCATGTAAGCACGAGTAAAAATATGCATACATAGTTATATTCATAGTTGAGCTAAAACACATATAACATAGTCCATACTTAATTAATGTGACATGTGTAAGTATTCATACTCCCCTATGGTCATTATCTACTAGAGTCATAGAGTAAACATAAAGGAATGATCGAAATACGACTTTAAAACAAGTAAGACATCATACTAAGTTTAAACATTCGTAGTCATGTTTATAATCTAGCTAAAATAGGTAAAATATGGTTCATATATAATTAATCTGACATGTGCAAGTATTCATAGTTCATCATGATTATAATCTACTATAATCGTGAGTAAAGTAAGAAGAAATAGTCAAAATCTAACCAAAAATGAATTTGAATACAAAAATAATACAACCGATCGATTAGCCCTTTGGGCTGTTAGATTGGAAACAAAGGATTCCCGAAGGCCCGTTTGGCCATTCAAATGGCTTGGAAACCAATTTGAATGGTTGGTCATTCAATTAGCCCTATAAGGCGATGGAATGGTTGACCCAGAAGTGTGGAACCATTCATCTTCTTCATATCAAAACCAAAACGAACTCATAAAAATTCCCAAAACTTCATGAAACTTCATATATTTATTACCTAGCCTAAAATATGAAAAATCTAATATTTCTCACGCTTAAACATGCAAAAATAACATCAAATCATCTATGTTAGAAGAATCACTACATCTCATAAAAAAACTACAAGAACTTGAATCCACCCATATTCATAAATAATATATATATATTATTCAATATTCACTATTTGTATATATCATAAATAAATATTAAATTTTTAATAAAAAGTAGTGTTAATAATATATTAAACTTTCACTATTTAGATATAATATATTTTATTTCTTAAATTTTCTTATAAATTTTAAAATATAAATTATAATAAAAGAGAGAAAGAAGAGAGGGATCGAAGAGAGAGAGAAAGGGAACAGTGAGGAGAGAGAGAGAGAGAGAGGGAAAGAGAGGAGATGGAGAGAGAGAGGAGAGGGAGAGAGAGGAGAGGGGGGAGAGAGAGAGAGGGAAAGAGAGGAGGAAGAGAGAGAGAGAGGGAGGGAAAGAGAGGAGAGGGAGAAAGAGAGAGAGAGGGAAAAAGAGGAGAGGGAGAGAGAGAGGAGAGGGGGAGAGAGAGAAAGAGAGGGAAAGAGAGGAGGGGGAAAGAGAGGGGAGGGGAGAGAGAGGAATTTTATTTTGATTTTTTTTAAATTTTTTTTATTTTTTAAAATAAAAAAAATAATTAAAATACTAATAGCGACGTATAGAAATATACGTCGCTATTAGTACATATAGCAACGATGTATAGCACTATATGTCGCTAATACATGTACTAATAGTGACGTATATTCATATACATCGCTATTAGTATTTACTTTTTTTTATTTTTTTATTTTTTTATTTTCAAAATTAATTTTAAAAATTTTTAAAAATTACAAAAAAATGAAATTAGAGGAGAGAGAGAGAGGGGAGAGAGGGAGGGAAAGAGAGGAGAGAGAGAGGGAAAGAGAGGAGAGGGAGAGAGAGGAGAGGGAGAGAGAGAGAGAGAGAGAGAGAGAGAGAGAGGGAGGGAGGGAAAGAGAGGAGAGGGAGAGAGAGAGGAGAGAGAGAGAGAGAGAGAGGGAAAGGAGGAGAGGGATAGAGAGAGGAGAGGGGGAGAGAGAGAGAAAGAGAGGGAAAGAGAGGAGAGGGAAAGAGAGGGGAGGGGAGAGAGAGGGAGGAATTTTATTTTGATTTTTTAAAATTTTTTATTATATTTTTTTTATTTTTTAAAATAAAAAAAATAATTAAAATAAATTACTAATAGCGACGTATAGGAATATATGTTGCTATTAGTACATATATTAGCAACGTATAGCACTATAGCACTATACGTCGCTAATACATGTACTAATAGCGACATATATTCATATACGTTGCTATTAGTATTTACTTTTTTTTATTTTTTTATTTTCAAAATTAATTGTAAAAGTTTTAAAAAATTATAAAAAAATAAAATTAGAGGAGAGAGAGGGGAGAGAGGGAGGGAAAGAGAGGAGAGAGAGAGAGGGAGGGAAAGAGAGGAGAGGGAGAGGGAGAGAGAGAGGAGGGAGAAAGAGAGGAGAGGGAGAGAGAGAGAAGGGGGAAAGAGAGGAGAGGGAGAGAGAGAGGAGGAGGAAAGAGAGGAGAGAGAGAGAGAGAGAGAGAGAGAGAGGGAAAGAGAGGAGAGGGATAGAGAGAGGAGAGGGGGAGAGAGACAAAGAGAGGGAAAGAAAGGAGAGAGAGGAGGTGGAAAGAGAGGGCAGGGGAGAGAGAGAGAGAGAAATTTTATTTCGATTTTTTAAAATTTTTTATTAATTTTTTTTTTATTTTTTAAAATAAAAAAATAATTAAAATAAATTTTTAATAGTGACTTATAGCAATATACGTCGCTATTAGTACATATATTAGCAACGTATAGTGCTATACGTCGCTAATACATGTACTAATAGCGACGTATATTCATATACGTCGCCATTAGTATTTACTTTTTTTATTTTTAAATTAATTTTTAAAAATTTTAAAAATTATAAAAAAATTAGAGGAGAGAGAGAGAGGGGAGAGAGGGAGGGAAAGAGAGGAGAGAGCTGAGGGGGAAAGAGAGGGAGGGAAGAGAGGGAGAGAGAGAGGAGAGGGAGAGAGAGAGAGGAGGGGGAAAGAGAGAGAGAGGGAAAGAGAGGAGAGGGAGAGAGAGGAGGGGAGAGAGAGAGAGTGAGAGAGAGAGAGAGAGGGAGGAGGGAGGAGAGAGAGAGGAGTGGAGAGAGAGAGGGAGGAGAGAGAGGAGAGGGAGAGAGAGGAGATAGAGAGAGAGAGAGAGGAGGGGAAAGAGGAAAGTGTTTTTGCGACGCTTATTACTAAGCGTCGCAAACGATCGTAATTGGCGACGTTTAGTAAATGTCGTAAATATAATACTTACGACGTTAGTTGAAATCGGTGTTAAAAGTGTCATTGTTGCGACGCTTAAGTTAAGCGTCGCAAATTACGATCACTTGTGATGCATACTATGTGTCGCAAGAGGGAAAATGCGCGCACACAAATCTACCGCGCGCCTTTCTAAAAATTTCCACGTGGGGCGAAAATTTTGCCCCGCGCGGAAAATATTTCACCACGCGGGCATTATATAAACCCCGTCAGGGTTTTTCTTTTTCATCTCCTCCCAGCAGGTGCCAGCCCTGTTGTCTTCCGACCGCTGCCCCCCTCTGCCATCGACCGCCAGCCTGCATCCGCCACCCCCCTCTGCCATCGACCGCCCGCCTGCGTCCGCCGCTCTACCTCTCCCCCGGTTACCCCCTTCCCACCCCCGGCTCTCCCCTTTCTAGTTTTCGTCTCCTCCCGACGGGTATCTGCCCCGCCTTCTTCTGACCGCCACACAGCACCGCCCATCCTCGCCTCCCTCTGTCGTTGACCGCCCGCCCATGAGCCCTCACCGCCTGCATCTGCGCCCTTCCTCTCCCTGGTTGCCCCCTTCCCACCCTCGACTCCCCCCTTTCCTCCTTTCTCGTTTTCGCCTCCTCCCGCCGGGTGCCGGCCTTGTCGTCTTCCGACCGTAGCGCCGCCCATCCTCGTCTCCCTCTGTTGTTGACCACCCGCCCCAGAGCTCGCACGGCCTGCGTCCGCCGCGCTGCCCTCCCCGGTTGCTCCCCTTCCCAACCCCAGATCCCCCTACCTGGTTCCCACCTTTCCCACCCCGGCTGCCCCCCTTCCCACCCCCTGCTCCCCATACTCGGTTACGTCCTTTCCCACCCTGGCTACCCCCTTTCCCCCCGGATCCCCATACCCGGTTACCCCTTTCCCACCCTAGCTCCCCCCTTCTGAAGCTGGATTCCGGCGGGGAGCCAGGGAGTGAGGTGGGGAGCTAGAGGGAGGAGGGCCCCCCCCCCCTCTCCCGGATCCCGTCCCCTTTGGATTACGGTGGGGGATCGGACACCCCCTCCTTCCCACTCTGCCCTCTCTCTCCCGGGAGAAAGGGCACCAGATTCCAGCTCCCCCCTCAGAACCGGGCGCTCCCCTTTGAACCCGATGCCCCTAGCCCTGGGAGGGAGAGATTGGTTGGAATTCGGCCCCCCTCCACTCCCGGTCGCCGGGGTAATACATGCAATTTTATTTTTTTTCAAATATTTTTTATAATAGGACGCTTAAACTATCTGCAATTTTATTTTTTTTAAATATTTTTTTATAATAGCAACGCTTCACAAGCGTCGCTAATACATGAAATTTTATTTTTTAAAAAAATATTTTTTTATAATAGCGACGCTTCAAAAGCGTTGCTAATACATGAAATTTTATTTTTTTAAATATTTTTTTTCATAGCGACGCTTTAAACAGCGTCGCTAATAACGAATTATTAGCGACACATAGAATTATGCGTCACTAATAATTTATTTTTTATTTTTTTAAAAAGGAATTTTTTTTAACATCGTATATATTAACGTCGCTAATAATTAGTTATTAACAACAAATTATTTTTAATAGCGATGCATATATATGCGTCGCCAAAATGCACTATTAGCGACGCTTTTTGGTATACGTCGCTAATAGGCAATAGCGACTCCACTTTTTTCGATGCTTATAGCGACGTTTTTTATGCGTCACTAATAATCATTAGTGACGTTTAGAGGACTATTAGCGACGCATAAATGCGTCGCTATAAGTCTTTTTTGTTGTAGTGTAGGTAGAAGATCTAAGAATATATTGTGTTGAAAATGAAAACCACAAGATTTAGAGTTTCAAATCAAGATTAAAGAAAGGTGCTTGATAAGAATAAACATATAATCCCAATAAAAGTGGTGAAATATGAGATTATTAAAGCAAATATGAAAGGATTAAAGAAAGATTAAAGAAATTTTACCTTAAGATGAGATTTTCCCTTTGGGAATGGGGGTAAAACCCTTCTAGGTCTTCCCAATCTCAACCCTTCTCCAAATAAAGTGACTTTTTGAACTAAAAAATGACTTATTGGGCTAGGAAATGGGTTCAATAAGCCTTAAGTAAACCCATATGTGTATTAAACCTTAAAAACAAAATTGACCAAACCAAAGCTCATTTAGAAAAATCAAGAGAGGGTCGAATTCCAAATGTGTTAGTATGCCGCCCGATATAAACGTGGGTCCTTTAGTGGCTCACTGCTTTAATTAAAGAATTTAAATAGAAAAATGACATCGAATTGTGAACATTAATGGATTAAGCTAGACACTAATGATTCTAATGTAAAAACAAAAGTAAACTCAAAAAATTCATAATTAAACTAACCGATTATCCATGAAGTCAAATCAAACAGAAAATAAATAATTTTTACACTAATTAAAAAGTATTAAAATTAATAGATCTTACAGATATTTTCATTAATATTTATGCTATATATATATATATATATATATATATATATATATATATATATATATATATATATATATATATATATATATATATATATATATATATATATATATACTGACAAAGGGACTGCTTTGCTATTTAATATTCCTTCGAGGGTATATCTGACTGCTTTGCTATTTAATATTCCTTCGAGGGTATATCTGACTCATAACTTATGAACGATAGATGAAATAGCAAATCAGTCCCTTAGTTTGTGTTATGACTCAAGGGGCACTCAAAAGGGCCACAAGTCTTCATTTTTTAGGAATTTAGGTTTCATAGTTCAATTCAAGTCTAATTAAACTCATGTTTTATTAAAGGTAGTATTCCTAATTGATTTACTTGGTAGTTAGAGTTTTCTATTCCTAGTTGAAGATGGCTTACTGCCTGTAAATTCTGGTCATACATTTCAAGTGATTAATGAAATAAATTGTTCAAAGGATGACAAAGTTCAAGGTGTTATTGGTCCTTGTGCATCTCTTAATAAGTTGTTCTGGAAAATGTCTCTTTCTTATTAAGTGGGGTGTATTTTTCTAACCTTCTTGAGATGTTTAATCCTTGCAATTACTTCACAATTTCTGGTTATTTTTGTGTTTGGTGAATTGTTGCGGCCCCCTCCACGTGATGCTGAATCAATAATCGAGTAGCGGTTTCTTGTTCCACGTTTAGTCGCATGTGATCAATGTGGCTCCAAGTTTGCTGTAAGGATTGTCGGAAGTGGGTCCTGTCGTAATGAGGGCTATTAAAGGGTTTGATATGGGTGCACATCGATACCCGAACATAGCTATTCAAACTCCACATTTGAAGTTATTTTTTTTAATAATAAAACTTACATATCTCGTGCCGACAGATTATAATTGTGGATGATATTATGCCAACTTGAGACATTTTTCACGTAAACATTATATATAATTTCTTTTTGTCCAAGTTAATTTTTGTTGCTAAGGATTATCTCGTTTGATATAAAGGAGTACACGGTGAGGTTTGCATATTCTAAAGTTGGTCAAGCCAAATTTAAATATACATATACTTGACTAGGCTTAGTTCAAAGTTTGATAAAAACATAAACTTACATTAATTATATTTTGTTTATATACAAATGCATATATTACACATTATATATGAATTTTATGTCTCTTATGTTTTATTTTTTTCTATTTAATATTTTTTTTTACTTTTTTAATATACAACTACGTGAGGCTTTTTGTTAGAGGAATTATAAAATATATCTCATGAGATCTAGAACTATATTTTATGAAACTTTATTCCTTTTGTCATGTACTAATTGTCTAAATTAAACAATTAAAATTAATAAAGGCTAGTTCATTTGATTTTTTAATCTAACACATTAGACCACTTATTAATCATATTTATTTTAATAATTTTTCTTTAGATACCTCTGAATCACTAATTATAAAATTAAGTAATAATCACAAGGCACAGCAACTCGATTCGAATTCGATTCAAGTTCAACTAAATTGAAGTTTTAAACACAGGCTTCAATACTTTAAAGTTTGATAATATTTTGCTCATTAACACTCTTAGTAAAGATTTCAGCCATAGATATAACCATCCCTTACAACTGTCAATAAATGAATTTTACCCTAAGATGAAATTTTTTGGGTATATAATTCGAATTCAGGTCAAATGGGTGTGCACCCCCATCAACTGTAGTGAGAGTGCCCAATTAATTACAATATGTTAATTTAGAACGTGGCTATTCAGACCCTGATTTTTTCTCTGTACCCCCCAAACAGAAAAAAGTTGTATTTTTTTTTTTACTTTCTTTCCCCCTCTCCCCCATCCCTTCTTCTTTAACTCTGGCACCAGCCTAACGCTCGCCGGCAAGATCTGATGAACGGAAGAAAAAAAAAAGCAAGCGGCCGTGGTGGCTGCTCACCGTGGCCACTACAACAAAAATAAGCTTTGGCAACAATTTTGTTTGCAACGTAAATAATGTTGTTGCTTATAGTGGGTTTTTGCAACAAATGTTTTACAATGTTGCAATAACTCTATGATTTTGAAAATTGTAAGGTTTTTTTGCAACATATTGTTTATTTTGTCGCTAAAAAGTGGACCTTTTGGGATAAACTTTTTGCTACAAAGACTCCTATGTCGCTTATAGTGATTTTTTGCAATGATTGTTGATCTTTGTTGCAACAGAGCTTATGTGCTTGTAGAGTGATAGTTCTTTTTAAGACAAAAGAAATGTAATGTTGCAAATAAGTATATCTTTTGCCACAAAACCTTGTGTTTGTCGCAAAAATAATTTACTTATTGCAACACATCGTTTTACGTTGCAACAAATTAAATGTTTTTGCAACATAATATAATTGTTGTTGCAATAGATTTTAATAAATATTTATGTAAATATTTTTAAATAAAAAATTGGCAATCATTTGCAACAACATAGATTAATTGTGGCAAAAAAGATATACATTTATATTTTATGATAATAATCAAATTTATTGAAAGGGTATTTGCAACAAATAAATTGTAGTGTGGCAAAAAATTCTTAATTGAAGATATTTAGTGACAAAATATTAAATTGTGGCAAATGGTTTTTACTAAAGTAATGTGATAATGAAAAAGAGTAATTTTAAAAAAATGAAATGAGCTTCAAAATATTAAAAATAATATAATATTTGTAACACATTGTTCCAAAATTGTCAAAAAAGTGTTATTTGCGACAATTGTAAGTTGTAGTAAAAGAGTCACTATTTGTAATATTTTTATATAATTTTTTGAAAAAATAAAATTATTTATAAGTGAATTTGGTATTACCCATTTATCAAATATGTCAAAGCTTTACCCAGTTCAACATGATTTTGTAACCGGTTGAATGGGAAATATTGGACCCGATCACCAATCAGGTTAGTATAAGTAAAGGTCAATTTTTAAAAAACACTATCAAGGTTTGATTTTGATGAACACCATTTAGAAAACTTGCTATTATTAATTGCAAATACTGACCCTTTTATAATATAAATTTTTATTTATTAATTATTGTTTTAAATATTATATTATAAATAAACGCATAGATTAAAAATTATAAGTAATATTATAAAATCAAAAGGAATAATATGGAAAATGTAATATTTATAAATTAAGCAAATTCAGGGTGAGTCAAAGTAACATGAAACCTAAACTCTATCTAAATAAATTGTGAACATAAATATGACCCATTTTGGTGGATCTATATATATATATATATATATACACACACACACACATAACATAAGTGACATTCTTGACCTTGAGTAAAGTGTACAGTTCGATCAAAAGTAATTAATATGCTAATATGAGTGATTAAAAATTCGTTCATTTTAGAACCATGCACTGTAACTTCTTCTATCCTGTACAACTTATTATTCCCTCTGTCCCATATTAAGTTCTAAATTAGTTTATTTTGAAACCAAATAAAATATTTAATATGTGTTGAATAAATATTATGAAGAAATTTATATGTTAGATGTTTAACTAAGTGCATAATTGTGGAACACTATATTTAAAAAAGTAATTATATAAATTGTATGGACCCACTTGTATTGATCTTATATAATTTTTTTTAAATATTTTAAATATAATAAGAACATTGTCATCTTTAAAATTTGAAGAGGTTGAGTTTAAATAGTATTTCTATTTTTTTAAAATTAATTTTTTTAAATATTTAATTATTAGTGTATTGATATGTATCGGCCGCATCGATATGATACGGTCAATATGGCCGATGAGTATCAAAAAATCACGTGGGGGACATATCACCCCTCGTATCATATCAGTATCGACCCGATGTGGGTACATATTGGCCGATGCGCCCCCGTATCGGTCGATACGGCTTTCCATGCCCATAGGACTTATGCCAACTCATAGATCAATCATAAAGTTATAAATATATTTAAAAAGAATTAAAAGTTTGTATTAATAATATATGTATGTATGTATATATATATATATATATATATATAATCATTTATATTGAGACTAGACATTGATATTATATTTTAGAGTTCTGTTTATATGAGCCCATACTCACGAGCAATTGTGTGAGACTAGATATTGTGCATTTTCAAATTTCGATATGTTGACATGCATAACTCAGGGGCTGATTAATTAAATTTTGCCTTGTGCTATTCAATATTGATATGACGATTCTGACTTCTAGGCTCACGCAGACAAGCATGAGCTTAGGCTCATAGAAATTTTTTCCAAATAATTATTTTAAGTTCAAATGATCTATTTATATTAGAATTAAATTTTTTTTATAATATCATATTAAAATGGCTAGGGATAGCTAGGGTTGAGCATATTACATACTATGGGTTAAAAATGTAGACCGACCTGCTGATTTGTTTAGTGGGATGGGCATCAACTGATGCTTTTATAAAAAAGTAATCACTCGTGCACGCACGTAAGCAACTATTTTCCTCTCCCCCCTATCCCACAGGCCTAGTATAGGCTAAAGCTTATTGCACGTTGTAGATAGCAAAACCCAGACCGACCCATTATTTTGGTTCCATAATTATTTGGCCCAAATTAATATTAAAAAAAGACACTATCAAATGTTAATAATAAATAAAAAAAGAAACTATTTTCAAGCTATTTGCTTAAGCAACTATTTTCCTCTCCTGTCCCCTAATGTTCATGAAAAAATAAAAAAAGTAATAAAAAATAAAAACATTATGCAAACTTGGGCAGGGCCGACCCATGGCTCATGATATTCAGGCTCACATATATCAACATGAGCTCAAACTCATACAAACGTTTTTCTAATATTTACTTTAATTTAAAATATATATATATATATAATATTATTTTTTATAATAATATATTAAGAGAGCCTAGGCCTAGTCTAGGCTACGCCTATTGTAGCCGTGGATCACAAAACATGGTCCAACTTGTTGATTTGGGCTTATGCTTAGTCGGATGGGCGGCTATTGTTTTACAAGAAAGTCACTCGTGCACGCGCTTGAGCAACTATTTTCCTCTTCCACCCTTTTCCCAGATAAATCCTATTGTGGGTCGTGGGTTGCAAAACACGGACCAACCGATTGATTTGGGCCCGTGCTTAGTGGGGCCCATGCCCATTAATTTTTATGAAAAAATAAAAATAAAAATAAAAAAGAAACTACCCGCATATGGGTTTTGCTTCCCCCCACCCTCCCACCTCCCAAATTCCAAATATTCCCCGCCTCTCAATTTCCCCCAGCTTTTCCCTACCCTTCCCCTCCCTTCTCCTCCTCTGTCCATGGCCGCGGTGCTCAAACCCCTCTTGGTCCCCCGCTCCTCCGCAGCCAGCCGCACCGCTCCTCCTCCGGCCATGCTCGAATCCCTCTCAGCCCCCCGCCTCAGCAGCTGGCCGCACCGATCCTCCTCCTGTTGTGCTTGATTCGCATCAAGTTTTTATTTTACGCTATTTCACCGAGTTTTCTCCAATTTCTCCATGCTATCTTACTGTCTATGCCTAGAGTTGTTAAGATCGATCTATAACGTGCTTTTTCTGGTTAACTTTTACCTTTTGTTGCAAATTTAGGATCGCCACAGTGGTAAATCTCGCGGGTCGGGCTGTGTAACGTTCTCATATTTGATTGCTTGATTTTGGTGTTTGATTCTCATTTGCATATTGATCTTATGATCTCTGGTAATCACCCAATCAAAGCGATGTCACACATTTATCAGCTTCAGTTATTTTGGGCTGTGTTTGCTCTTTTTTAATAAATCTGAGCCAGTATAGCTGAGGTTTGTATTTTATATGGATGTGAGCTATCTGCAAATGACTATAATTTTCTTTTGAGTTATGCTATGCATTTTTTTATTCATTTCCTGATATTTATCATAAAATGCCATGTAGAGTCTAGAATCAGTGTGTGGTTGTGTAACCCTGCTTCATTGTCTTAAGATTCTCATTTTCTTTGCTGCAATCAATAGATATTTGAATTTTCCATTGTTTTCCACTTCTTTATTTAAGAACAGTTTTTTAAAATCAATAGGTATCCTGACTTAGTTTTACTGTTCCAGCTATGTCATTGTCGTGGAGCATGACCTCAGTGTCCTTGACTACCTGTCAGATTTCATTTGCTGTTTATATGGGAAGCCAGGTGCTTACGGAGTTGTAACTCTTCCATTTTATGTGCAAGAAGGAATAAATATTTTTTTAGCTGGATTTGTCCCTACTGAGAATTTACGATTCCGTGATGAGTCACTTACTTTTAGGGTAATGAATGATCTAATTTGTTAAAGTATTGCCCAAGGCGTCTGTTTTTTCTTTTTCCTGTATTAGTTTTGTCACATTGATTGAATTCTTGACTACTGAGATCTCAGCAGAGAGCAATTAAGTTGCAAAAACTGTGATGTTTGAATGAAGATACATTGATCTTTAGTGATAGCACCCGCCTGCAGCTAGAGACACCCACCCCTTGTATTGATGATGCAGGCCCCACATGGGCCCTGGCATGGGGCCCACACTGTAATGTCCCTGATTTTTCTACTATTTTCTGTGATTTTCCTGCTATTTTTCTAGTCATTTTTGGCGAGAAAATATGACACTTCGGCATATTCATATTTATATATTTTCTCCGTATTTATACCCATAAAGTCGAGTGTGGAGCTTAGTCGCGGGCCGTAGGCTTCGCCACGCGCGCTTATGGTGTGAATTTTGGAGATACAATGTGTAACCGGGAGGTGAACGCATGTTAAAGACATAGAGGTAAAAATAAAAAAGATTAACTATAAGATATGAAATCCATTTCACGGATTCCAGAACTCGACTTCTAGTAAAAATTTGACGTCCAGTGAATTTGGAGAGAAACCCGAGTTGGATTTCGGTTGCTCCGTTCTCCCTCCTCCATCATCGGATTTTGCCGATTCTTGTCAGGATCCTCTTTTCCTCACGGCCACGAATCCATAGGTACCAGCTATGACCGCCGCCATGGCCTCTTCGCTCCTCCATGAGGTACTGAACCTTTTTCGGGTTTTTTCTCCTTCAAATCCCGTTTTTGAGCTGTAAGGGTGCGATTTTGATGTCGCTTGCAGCCGCCCTCAACTAGACTTATGTTTATTTGGCTGCTAGGAACCCATAGGCGTTGGCTAGAGCCGCCGCCATGCTTTCTTTGCTCCGCTGTGAGCTATCGGTCTTTTGGTCGGGTTTTTTGTTACTATTTGCATCTCACTGTCCGTCAACATGCTAGGACTATATGATTGAATGATATGGATGTTGAATCAAATCCATTTGCATGATGTAAAAGGATAAATTATGCCATGCTGAAATGCTATGACGTGCATATGGGTTGCAAGCGTATTTGAAGTATGTATGGAATGTGTATGTGCTAGTAATGGCTAGCGTGTATGTTTGAAGTATGTATGTATGTGCTAGTGATGGCTAGCGTGTATGTTTGAAGCATGTATGGATGCATATGTATGTGCTAGTGACGGCTAGCGTGTATGTTTGAAGTATGTATGTATGTGCTAGTGATGGCTAGCGTGTATGTTTGAAGCATGTATGGATGCGTATGTATGTGCTAGTGACGGCTAGCGTGTATGTTTGAAGTATGTATGTATGTGCTAGTGATGGCTAGCGTGTATGTTTGAAGCATGTATGGATGCTTATGTATGTGCTAGTGATGGCTAGCGTGTATGTTAAACGTATGTGTAGGTATGTGCGCTAGTGATGGCTAGCGAGTATGATAGTAAGCTATGTATGAAAGTACGTGTATGTTATACATATGTGTGATAGACAATACGTATGTATGATGGCTAATGGCCTATGCTATGGATCTGTGTAAGTGTATGTGGGAAGAAGTATGGGCGATGGACAGTAAGAGGTGACAAAGCTTTCGTCTAGATTTGAACATGGATGTGGATGCGTAAGCGTATGATGAAAGACGACGGATATGAGTTTGATGAGCGAGGATTGGATCAGATTGTTTGATTTGGATTAGAACGTATGATTGGGGGATTGTCAGATAGTAAGAGTGTGCATAATTGTACAAGCATAACGTACAAATTATGAAGTGAAAAGTAAGCTCAATAAGTAAGGTATTAGTAAGAGGGTGATAACAGGGTTTGGCTATGAGGAGCTTCATTTGATGATGTCAGTGTAAGATGATTTGGCCATAAGGGGATGGCAGAGTACGTAAGACTGTATGATTTTGTTGTACAGTGAGTTTTGTTGTGATATGGATGAGTTAAGTGAAGTCTGCTGCCCTGACGAACTAGGGTTTCAGATCGGGCTTAGCTTCGGTTTGATCAGTGGAGCACGGTACGTTTGAGTGCTTGTGTGGCATAATTGTACTGCATAATTTACTTAATTCAAACTTGAATTATAAGCACAACTAATGATAGCGTTGTAAGTTTAAGACCTGAGGGTTCGGTGGATTAAGTTCCGTGTTTGAGCTAGCCGATAATGAGTCGGCTGAGCATTTATCATGTCTTGCCATGGTGTTTATCTTGCGGGATGTTGTCTGTGTTCTGTATAGAGCACCGGACGTCTGTTGCTTTGTTGAGAGCGATGTATGTTTTCGATTTGGTCTGTGTGTTGTATAAGCTTAGACGTTTGATGCTCTGTTGAAAGCGATGTTTGCTTTCGATTTGGTCGGTGTGCTGTATAAGCCCAGACGTTTGATGCTCTATTGAGAGCGATGTTTGCTTTTGATTTGGTCTGTGTGCTATATTAAGCTCAGACGTTTGATGCTCTATTGAGAGCGTTGTATGATTCTGCCAAAGAGTGACACTGTATGATTTCTGCCCAAGAGTGGCATTGGCACTATAAGACCCATTATGGTGGGCAATTCTATAGACTATAGACCCATTTGGTGGGCAATTCTTTGGCACTATAAGACCTATTATGGTGGGCAATTCTATGGGACTATAAGACCATTATGGTGGGCAACTGTATGACCCCTTATGTGTGGGTGTTTATGTTTGTGCGCTCAGGTAAGTAGTATCATGGACCTACTCTTACCTATTTGATCTTGTGCCCCATGAGCACTGGTGTGCCTTACCTTCGAAAAAGTCTATGGCGTCTAGTCACTCCCCGGAGGTTAAGGTGATGCCCTTGTGACATTCTTTTCCATCTCGATGCTAGAGCTTATTAGTTGTAATGAGCTTCAGCGGTCGATAGTATGTGTACGTCTGTGAGAGTATGTGTATGACTGTAAGAGTATGAGTATGAGCAAGACTGTAAGAGTATGAGTAAGACTATAAGAGTATGAGTATGTGTATGATTGTAAGAGTATGATTCTAAACAGGACTGTAAGGGTATGCTTCTGAGTAAGACAGTAAGTGTAAGATGTACGAGTATGTGTATGATTGTACGCGTAAGGTCGTAGAGGTATGTGTAAGTTGTATGAGTATGCATACAATGGTACGAGTAAGTTTGTAAGACCCTGAATAAGGGTGTTTGTGTAAGTTTAATTTGATGGTATGATTTTGGCACGATGGTGCATTTCGTATATTTTGGCATGATGGTACATTTGGTATGACTATATGCGTATGAGCATGATATTTTTATCCTTGAGTGCTTCATGTGTTGAGTTGCATGAAAGCGTCTATGTATGGATTTACTGAGTTCATTATTTAGAACTCCCCTACTGCATATTTTCCTACTAAAAATACTCATTACCCTATTTTTTTAGCCCCGTTGTTCGAGAGGCTTTTGCAGGTTGTGTTGGAGAGCTCCTGGAGATGGATGCTCATTTCAGCAGTGGATTGATTCCCTTTGACTCAGGTATATGCTTGACTCACTGCGAGTTTATTTTGTGCCACGATCTCATGTATTGAGTGAGACGAGAATTAAGATGTTTATTCTTTCTGGACTTTAGTTTGGATTAGACTGTAGACTGTTATGGGACTTGCACTCAGGGATGCCTGGGAGAGATTTGTACTTAAAGTCTATGATCATAGCAATTTATTCGTACGGTTGTTTTCGAGTAGCGCATGAGGATATTTGCTTTGGTCGTACGATGGTTAATCGAATGAGTAAAAATTTGTATGGGAAAACCATGTGTGTGATGTTTTAAATTATTGAATTGTTTTATCAGGTTTTGTATTCGTCATTTTCTTTGATTTATAGCAGTTATATTGCAAAAAAAATTTCATGAATTTTGAGGAAAATGTATGAAAAATCTCGAGCGTTACACACACCCTCATTGCAGCATTATGCGGGTGTCTTGAGCTGCAAGCAACCTTGGCATTTCACATTAATCTTATACCTTGTTTGCTTGTTGATAGTCAGATTTTATATTCTTCACATTCTTCAGCTTTGAGTCTCTTTTTTCTTGCTCTATTTATGCTTGTTCAAGCATTAAATCCTTTGTTTTTCATGTTTTGCATTCAGGTTGCAGAGTGATATCGATATCCTACCATGAGTAAAACTCAGGGTAACTTCAAGTTGAAAGTGATTGAGGCAGAATTTACTGATTCTCAAATTATTGTGATGCTGGGAGAGAATGGGACATGGAAAACAACTTTTATCAAGATGTTGGTAAAATTTCTAACAGTGGTGATATTCTAATAGAATGATTTTAAGATATTTTTGGCAAGATGTAGTGCTAGAATGTTAAGAGTTTGTGTTTAACTTGTCTGTCGGTTAGGGGTAATTTTATCTGTTAGTTCGATTAGACAAATAAGAATAAACTGTGAATTTACTAACTGTTTACACAGGAAAAAAGAGAAAGTAAAATAAAGGTGTAAGTTGATGATATGCAATATAAGTTTTGAATCCTCTTATTTTCTAATATTTATGGAAACTTTATTTTCAGTTTTTTAAATGCATATAATGCTAGGGGATTGCCTGTATTTTTATTGATTTTCTTAGATTACTAATATTATGTCATTTTGAACAGGCTGCATTATTGAAGCCTGATGTAGTGGAAAATGCAGATGCTGAAATCCCAGAATTTATTGTGTCCTACATACCTCAAAAAATTAGTCCGAAGTTTCAGTCTACTGTTAGACACTTGCTTTATCAGAAAATACGTGACTCATATATGCATCCTCAGTTTGTATCTAATGTCATGAAACCTTTGCAAATTGAACAACTAATGGATTAAGAAGTTGTTAATCTCTCTAGTGGAGAGTTGCAAAGAGTTGCCTTGTGTCTGTGTCTTGGAAAGGTATGGTCTTTTTTTTTCAGGAAGTTGGCTTCTTGTCCATCCTTAGGTGTGTACCTCATTTAAAAAATTTCTCTGAAACCTAAGTAATGGTAATGGTAAATTTAAATTTTATACGTATATTATTCTTGGAAATGATGTGATATGTCTGCATGTAGGGATGTTAAAATAGCTGACCAATTAGAAATGTTGAGAATTAACCAGTCTAGGGCCTTTAATTTGCAAGTCTTATAGGTGTCTAAGTCCTGGAATTGCTCAATTTTTCTACTGACATCTAAGGTCATGGAGACCAACATCCTTACCCTCATGCTAGTGGCAACGAAAATAATATACAGGTACCTTATTGAGGAATTGCTTTAAACTAGAAAAATCAAACAACTGCAGTTGCGTGTAACTTTTTCCTGGAGTTGAATAGAACTGTAGACAACATCGTCCTTGTGATGTATTGAGTCATGTTTGGGTCTATTCCACTTCTTCTGCTCCGTATACCCATTGTAGACTATTTTGCAAGATTTATTGCAATCTGATCCCTTTTTTACTCAATAGTCCTGGTTTATCACCCTCTGAAAAAGAAATGATTTTTCTGACCTTACCAGAACGTAGTAGTTATATGGGGGGGTAAAACGAGGTGCATTCTCTAAATTTGCATTGTGTGCCTTTTAAGATTGACTGTTCATTATATTGATGTCTTGGCCCTTGGGGAATGACAATATCATCTTTAAGCCGGCCCTTGTCAAAGCAAAGGATTATTGGTTCAGCATTTTAAGAGATACATATATGTACTTTTAGTCCTGCTGAATGTGAAAAAATATGTGAGGGATGGCTGGTTCCCTCTTTTCAACATCTCCAATTTTCAATAAAAATCATTGGAACCATATACAATTGGAGAAATGGCAAATTGGCAACTAGAGAAATTGAAGGGAAAGGCACGCAGGTTAGGGAATATTCTAATGTTATGTATAATTTATGATTGTATAAGTGAATTTTGCTCAATAAATTAGTTCTAAAGTGACATTCATTAACTTTGGCAGAAGGAAAAATGACTTAACTTCACCTCCCTCTTAATGCTTCCATTGACTTTTACATTTGTTTTTGTATAGTAGTGTTCATTTTTTTTTTAAAGATATTTGATTCTTTCTGTTGCAATGTAATATTTGATTCTTTGTTAATTGTTTGTAATATATGCAATGTAATATTTGATTCTTTGTTAATTGTTTGTAATATATGTGGAGCCAATCCTGAAGTATTTTTTATATGAAGTCATTAGCTGCCACTATTGTTCAATATTTTTTCTTGATGCCAACTGATGGAAGATCTAACGGCCATATATGCTTGGTTACCTGATTAGTAATTTTTTTATTTTTGCTATTTATTCTACATAGGATATTGGGGTGAAGGTGGTATTCTTAGAAATATTGAAGGTGAAAGATTTATGGATATACCTCTATCACTAAGGATCTTGTATCTAGAGATGTCATTTTAAGATCAATGACTATGGAAATTCATTAAGCTTATGGAGTAAATAAGCCAGACAATGAGCTATATTGAGATCTATTTTTGACAACTTACTTATTGAGCAGAATATGAAACAAAGATAGAGTGACCCATGACACACCTAGTTATCTTAGGATTTATTTTTGCCACTAAATTTGTTTGTCCCAAATAATCATGTATACACTTTTGAGATAAAATTATTTGTTGTAATTACATGGTACATTTTATTAGAATCATATATTGTAACAAAAGTTGTTTATAACTAATATATTTTATCCTTTTGGATAATTAATTTTTGTTGCAAATACCACATGTATAATTTAAAAAGGTTTTTGCAACAAATTTATTTTATCATAAATACAAATTTATATATTTCTTGTTGCAAAAACAAATTTATATTATTTTTTAATATTCATTTTTGCAACAAAATAATTTGATTTAGCAATGAATCGATTTGTTGCAAATATATATCATTTGCGACGAACCAATATTGTGGCAAAAAATTTATTTAAATATTTCTTTATAAAAATAATTTCATTTGCAACAAAACTTTATTGTTGCAAAATTAAAATAATTATTAAAAAACTAAAAAAAATTTATTTGCGACAAACCAATATTGTTGCAAAAAAATATCAAAATTATTTTTTTTCCCGTGCATATATTATATTTTTTGCAACATACTAGTAGTATTTGGAACTTATTATCTAGATTTTTGCAACAAAAAATATTGTTGCAAAAGGGTTATTTTTGCGGCAACTTACTTTTTGACACACGCTTTTTGCAATAATTTTGCAACAAAATTTTGTTTATTGCAAAAACACTATTGCAACAAAAAAGTACATTTTTGCAACAAATTTATGTGTTGCAAAAACCTATTTTTGTTGTAGTGGATCTGGGCCATTGGGCGCGGCTGCCAGCGACAGGCAACAGCAACGGCGGTTGCTTGCCGTGCCCGCCAGCGGCCTGGGCCACTGGGCGTGGCCACCAGTGATAGGCAGCGGCCGCGGCGGCTGCTCGCCGTTGCCACCAGCGGCCTGGGCTGCTGGGCGTGGCCACCAACAACAGGCAGCGACCGCCTCACAGCAGGCTGGCGGCCGCTCCTGGCTGCGGGCGGCTGCTGCTTGCTGCAGGTGGCCTGGCCCAACTCCGCCACGAGGTGAAACACATCATCCAGGAGTTCCGGCGCCGGACTGAAAAGGGTAAGGACAATGGCAAGAACCATTGCACTCTAGCCGGTATGTTGAGAGACAAGAGGATAATGCTGGAGCAAAAGCTCGAGCTTCTGGGGGCGGACGATGGCAGCTCCTCCAAGCAGCCGTATTCGTGGGACGATAAGCTCTTTGACGGCATGTCGGAGGAGTCGCTAAGAGAGGTGGTGGCCAACTTGGACCCCAAGTTGGCCTCTATGTGGAAAGAAATTGAACTCCACAACGTCGCCAACAACAATGTGGTAGGGAAGACGACGGAGCCAGCGGACCCACAACAATGGAATCACGCTCCTGACAATGCCATGGGCGCCGAACAGATTGGTACGGACTGGGAGCAGATCCAACAACAAGATGTCCCATACTTGACGACGGATCCATACGGGGGTAATGTCTGTGACATCATGGAAATACAGCAGGAGGGCATCCCACCCATGCGTGAATACTACTACAAGATGCCGGGGAACTGCATCGCCTGCAAGGAGGAGACTTCATTTTCACTTCCCCCCAACGGATATGGCATCATCGAGCTATACCCTTGCAGGGAGCTGCATTACGGGCTTCGACTCTCTTGATGATGCTTCGTTTGATTTCCCATGCTACTACGGAGAGGCATCTTTTGACATGGAAAATGGTTATGCAACCGTACATTGTTTTCATCTTTAAGTTTATTTTTTCCGTCTCCATGCGGGGCATGACACGGTCTGTAGGAAAATTATGTGATTTGATGGAGATTACTTAAATTCATGTACTAAAAAACCTGAGCTTCAATGGCAAGAAATTTTGTGTCTGATTTTAAAAATTATTGCGCTGGACATGCCTGACGTGTTTGAACGAACGCTTTTAATAATTTTTTCATATATAACCCAATTGAGGAAGTCTAGCCACAGCTCTGGCCATGATCCGATGGTCTTCTCCCTTCTTAAAAGGTAAATTAGTCTATGCCCCTTCACCGTTACATCTCAATTAAGGTTTAGGGTCTCACACTAACTAAAATTTTGCGAAATGAACAACTTGACTTGTACACTATACACCATGAGGCTCGTGTGTCACTTTCACTAGATACTTTTTCCCAATGGATGCTTCTATTTTTCACCGCCCCCAATATATACTCAGAGCTTCCTATTATTTGTACACCCTAACAAAATTTAAGAAATTACTTATGCATACCCCTCCCCACCCCATCAATATTTTAAGTAAAAATTCCTCAGAATATGCTCCTTCTATGGTATAGTCGGGTGCAAACACTAGTTAGTAGCCCCAGTGCATGGTGGTCATAGTCAAAGCTGCAGAAGGCTGAAGCCAAAGTCACGGAAGACCATGCCAGTTGAGACCAGGTAAATGTCATGGCGCTGGCCCTCGCCTTCGCTCCTAGTGGTCAATGCATATTTGTCTTATCTTTTTTGAGTTACATTGAGGTGGGATGCTACAGCGTGAATCTTGGGTATTGAAAAGTCTTTATCTTTTTTTGATAAAGCTCCAATCATTATCCTTTTTAATAAAGCTTTTATACAAATAAAAATCAATGCACTATATTGGCAAAGAGTTGTAATTTTTTATTTTAATACTTTGTAGAGTTTTGTCAAGAAATAGTTAAAGGGGGAGATTGTTAGAAAAAATGTGACATATGTGCTATAATTGACTTTATTTCTTAGAACAAAATTATGTCCATTAAATTGTGTAATTGAGTTTTAGAAGTTTATTTTTAATTTGAGATATTAATTCAAATTTAGAATTGATAAACTTGAAGAGTTGAAGAAGATGTGTTTAAAGGATTCAAGATGGAGGACTTAAGTGATTGAAGTTTGAAGTGTTAGGTAAAAAAAATACACCCACACACACTTAGGATTCTTTAGTATGTAAGTGTGAGAAAAGAATGGAAAAGAAAAGGAAGAAAAGTTGCCAATTATTCAAGGCTATTGATCGGCTTTAAACATGAGATCGATCAAGTATGAATAAAGTTGAGATTTTAAAAAAAATATTAACCAATAGATAGTTCAGGTGTAATGATAGATTGAGAAAAGACTAGGATTATGAATGATCGATCGGTGTTCCTCGAATAACACAATCAATGATGATTAACAAGATAAATCAATTATGAAGTTGAGAGAAATTCATACTTGGAACGATGAACAACCCTATAGAATTATCAATCGATATGTAAGCAGGTTCATGATTTGAGTCAAACTAGAACAGTTTATTTCCAAGTAGAACACTAAAATTGTTCGACTTAGAAAAGTATTTAAACGTTTTACTACGAAGAATTGGAGAGAAGGGAGGAATATTTTTTTAGACGATAAAATAGTTTTATTCCTTCCAACAACCTTTAATCATATTGAGTGAAAATAATTAAAAGGTGAAAGATTTGATTCATAAACATATTATGAACACAATTGAGAGCATTGTGAAACCACATCACATCACACACACAAGTTTTTTGTTGAAGGCTTATCAAGAAGGACTTTGGTAGAGCTTATACAAGATCATTCATGAAGGACTTTGATTAAAATTTGTACTATTAAAGAAGACAATACAACAAAATATAGTATTAGCGACGCAAAGAAAAGCATGACTAATAGTTACTACTTGCAACACCTAGATATGTGTCGCAATAAATAGTTCAGGTGTAATGATAGATTGAGAAAAGTCTAGGATTATGAATGATCGAATAACACAATCAATGATGATTGACCAGATGAATCAATTATGAAGTTGAGAGAAATTCATACTTGGAATGATGAACAACCCTATAGAATTATCAATCAATCTGTAAGCAGGTTCATGATTTAAGTCAAACCAGAACAGTTTATTTCCAAGTAAAACACTAAAACTATTCGACTTTGAAAAGTATTTAAAGGTTTTACTACGAAGAATTGGAGAGAAGGGAGGAATATTTTTTTAGACAATAAAATAGTTTTATTCCTTCCAACCACCTTTGATCATATTGAGTGAAAATAATTAAAAGGTGAAAGATTGATTCATAAACATCTTACGAACAAAATTGAGAGCATTGTGAAACCACATCACATCACACACACAAGGTTTTTGTTGAAGGCTTATCAAGAAGGACTTTGGTAGAGCTTATACAAGATCAATCATGAAGGACTTTGATTAAAATTTGTACTATTAATGAAGACAATACAACAAAATATAGTATTAGTGACGCAAAGAAAAGCTTGCCTAATAATTACTAATTGCAACACCTAGATATGTGTCACAAAAAAATTAACTATTAGCAACGTTTTTTATTAAGTGTCGCTAATAGTAAGATATTAGTGACACAACATAAAGCATCGCTAATAGCACATCTATTAGCGGCGCTTCAAAAAAAGTGTTGATAATAACTTACTACTAGTGACGCTTTATAAAAAGTGTTACCAAATAATAGTAGTATTCGTGATGCTTTTTAATGTGCTACTAAAAGTTATATTTTTTAGATAAAAATTAAAAAAATTACAACTATTAGCAACTCTATTTTTAAAGCGCCGCTAATAGTATTAATAATAGCGAAGTTTATAATAAAGCGTCGCTATTTATTGTGCTATTAGCGACATGTCAATAAATGTGTCAAAAATAAAATAAATTTTATTTATTTTAAAAAAATTAAGATTATTAGCGATGCTAATATGACTACAATTAGTGACATATTTAAGAAAAGGTTTCTAATAGTTTTTTATTTTATTTAAATATAAAATAGGGTGGAGAGGGGAGAAGAGAAGTGTAATAACACGTGTTCTGATTATGCTTAACCCTCAGGGTTGGGGGTAATGAGTAGAGCTCTGAGTAATGAGCATAATGAAGTGAGGAACACAAGAAACGGAGATCGGGAGTAAAAGTTACGACCTCATGTGGCGTGTAGCATGTGTGGGACCCATATATAATAGTGAAGAATAACTTACCCATGTGAGGTTTAATTTCGAAGGGCTCGCCGAAACAAGTCCATAGGTACCAAAAATGCGCGATTCCGATTTTAGGGTAAGAAGATATCATATTTTTATGTTTTGAAAAAGAAAATAGGAGACTTTGCTCGTCACCCTCAAGCCCCGAAGAGAGAGAAGTGGTCCTGAGTAAGAGGAGGCTCTGTCTTCTATTGTCGGGCCATAACATGGGAAGTGGCCCCAAGTAGGGGTGGTTCTATCCTCCACTAAAGGGCTACATAGTATGAGATACATCCCCTGGGCTAAGGGAGTTTCTATTCGTAGCTCACGGCCACGGAAACATAAAAGAGTCTATGTATAAGGGGAAAGTATGTCTATCATTTACAGACTTGTTGAGACAAAGGTATCTCCGGTAGGGGAGGTTCTGTCCACTACAGGAAGTGTGAAGTCCCCTGGGTAAAGGGGAGGTTTTGTCTGCTACGAGAAGTGTGAAGTGCCCTGGGTTAAGGGGAGGTTATGTTGTCACCTTCGAGCCACAACAGGGGAAACTTCTTGGGTAAAAAGGAGTGTCTACTAGCGCCTTTAAACGTAATGAGAAAGATATTCAGAGCTAGAGGAGGTTCTGCCCGCCATCATAGGACCTAAAAAGGAGGATCTGTGCTGATATGTTCCAATTAGATCTACTTTGATATACTCTGTTGTGATCTGATCTGCTCTAAAGTGCTCTGTTGTGATCTGATGCATGTGCTCCGATCTTATCTGATATGATTGGTTATGGTTGGATGAAATCTAATATGATCTAATGGGATATGATGTGATTCTGCTAATGTTCTACTCAGTCTGTGAGACTTGTGAGTCCGTTGATTTATTGGATTCCGTTGATTTATTGGCTTCCGTTCTACTCCATTGATTTATGAAATTTCAGTTTGACTCTGAATGATTTATTTAAGTATAAGAATATACATATTTTAATGTATATGATTTTGTTATGACTAATGCATGTATTAGCTGTTATGCAGAACTACGTTCGAATCTGATCGTATTTGAAAACAGTGTAGTTGTTATCCAATATGTACATAGGCAACCAATGACAAGGTAGCGTAGGCCCGATCCAAATTAGTTATAAAATTAAGTTTGTTCTGACCTACATGCAACAAAGCGTTAAAGCTCCGCAGTATGTAAGGGAACATTATGACTCTCACACATAGAGTCCGCAACTTTTTGTTAGTCTCGTTTTAATTTTTCTGTTTAATTTTTAATGAATTTCGATCTTGTTTTCTGAATAATCCCCGGTTTGGGGTGGTTTTCCGAATCGGGGTGTTACAATTGGTATGGGAGTATTTCTCTATGTGTGAGATGGAACTGTTTTAAAAATATATATTGATTAGATGTGAATCCCAATTTTTAATCAGAATTAATCTCGAATCTTCACTAGAACCAAATGTATTATTAGCGACACAAAAATAAGCGTCGCTAAAAACTACTAATTGCGACATGTACACAAACGTCACAAAAAAATCACTATTAGTGATGCTTTATATTAAACGTCGCTAATAGTCATCTACACAAACGTCGCTAAAAGATATATGTATTTAATTTATTAAAAAAAATCATAACTATTAGCGATGCTTTTTCTTAAGCATCGCTAATAGTTTCAACAATAGCGACATTTGGAAAACAGTGTCAGTAATAATTAAACTATTAGCGATGCGTAAGACAAAGCATCACTAATAGTTATGAATTTTAAATAAAAAAATAAAATTTAGAACTAATAGCGACTCTTGTAAACAAGCGTCACAAATATCATTGATAATAGTGATATCTTTATTAATTAATTTTATTTAATAAATAATTATATAATAAACATTAAAAAACTTTTAAATAAAGTTTTTAAATATAATATATTTTCTTCAACATTGACTATTTATATAAATATTAAATTTTTAAGAAAAGGCAGTGTCAACAATAGATTAAACTTTCACTATTTAAATATAATATATTTTATTTTTAATATTTTCTTATTAATTTTAAAATATAATTTATAATAAAAGTGAGAGAGTGAAGAGAGAGAAGTGAGGAAGAGAGAGTTCATAGAGAGAGAAGAGGAGATAGAGTGAGGAGAGAAGAGAGAGAGAGTGGAAGAGAGAGAGGAGAGAGAGAGAAAGAGGGTATAGAGAGGGAGAGGGAGAGGGAGAGAGAGAGATAGATGAGGGGAGAGAGAGATGAGGGAGGAAGAGAGAGAGGAGTGAGAGAGAAGCACTACAACATAGTGTATCATTAGCGACGCAAATAAAAGCATCGCTAATACCTACTACTTGACACACATAAATAAGCATCGCAACAAAATTACATATTAGCGGAGCTGTTTATTAAGTGCCTCTAATAGACATATATTAGCGATGCTTAATACTAGAATTATTAGACTATTAGCGATGCATAAAACAAGTATTGCTAAAAGATATTTATTTAAAAAACAAATAAAAAAATTATTACTTCTAAAGTGTCGCTAATAGATTTAACAATAGCGATGCTCAGTAGAAAGCGTCGCTAATAGTTATGTTATTAACGATGCTTAATAAAAGCGTCATAAAAGTAATGAATTTAAAATAAAAAATTAAAATTTAGAACCATTAGCAGCGTTTTTAAACAAGCGTCACAATAGAATTGATAATAGCAATGCTTGTTTATAAGCGTCACTATTAGCCTTATTAATTAATTTTATTTAATAAATAATTATATAATAAATAAATATTAAAAATTTAAAATAAAAATAGGGGTGAGGAGGGAGAGAAGAGAGAAGAGAGAGGGTCAAGAGAGAGAGAAGAGAGGGGGTGAGGAGAGAGAAGAGAGAGAAAGAGGGGAGAGAGGGTAGAGAGAGAGGATGAGGAGAGAGAGGGTTCAGAGAGGGAGGGAAGAGAGAGGAGAGAGAGAAGAGAGAGAGAGAGAGGAAAGAGAGGCGGAGAGAGGGGAGAGAGAGAGGAAGAGATAGGAGAGGAGGAGGGGAGAGATAGAGAGGAAGAGAGGGAGGAGAGGAGAGGAGAGGAGAGAGAGAATTAAAATTATTATTATAAATTAATTTTAATTTTTTTAAAAATAATAAAAAAATTCTTAGAAGCAAATACGTATGTGTCGCTACTAACTTAGGGTAGTAGCGACGCATACATGTATGTGTCACTACTACAGTAGGTTCATAGCGATGCATAAGTTATGCATTGCTACTAGTTTTTTTATTTTAAAAATATGTTAATTTAAAGAGATAGAGTGAGGAGAGAGGAGAGAGAGGGGGATTGGGGAGAGAGAGGGGAGAGAGAGGAGGGAGGGGATAGAGAGGAGAGACAGGGGAGAGAGAGGAAGAGAGAGGAGAGAAAAAGAGAGAGAAGAGAGGAGAGAGAGGGGGGAGAGGAAGAGAGAGAAATGAGAGATTTAAGATCCCTGATCTTAAATCGGTTTATTTTAATTATTATTTATCGGTTATCGTGTGGTTAAAGCGTTTTCTAATTTATTCGATGGTTTCGAAAATAAATGGTGATTCTTATCATTTTAATCAAAACCAACTTTACAATTATTGGTTTTAAGTATTTTTGGGTCAAATCTGAATTTTTGGGATTTTTTTAATTTTTTACTAATTTTCCGAAAATTAGGGTTTGGCGGGCCCCCTGTGGGCCCCACAGGTGAAATTTATGTTTTTGGACCAAATTAACCCAGACATCAACACAAGCTTTTATAAAAATTTTCATAATTTTCCCAAGTTTAATTAGTACTCAAATAGTCAAAATACCTATTTTTAGCCTATTTTTTTATTCATACACCACTAATTACTTATGTACACCCAAAGCCTTACTATAAATAGAAAGACCTGAGTCATTTCCATTTTGGGAATAGGCTGGGAGAGGGAGATTAAGGCCTAATCCCCAATTAAGCCTGAATTAGAAGGAGTATAAGGTATGTTTTCTTTAATCAAGCCTAAATCCTAGATTTCCTCCTAATCTGTTCTAAATTCATCATTTCCCCTTTGTTTTGATTCATTTTCAAACATCAAAACTACTTATTTGCTTCTTTACTACAAACCTTTCATCTAAAAATCTATTTTTTATGCTTAACAAACCCTAGATCTAAGTTTTTCATTAAGGTTTTCTATGTTAAATCGATTTTAATGAAGTTTAATTTATAAACTCAATGTCTGTGGAAAGTTTTCAAGAAGGATGACCGTCAAATCCAAGCCTAATCAAGTGATAAGGTAATGGGTCTTTGAAATTTCTGTTTTCTTATAGTAAAAATCTCGATTTTATGGTTTATTTGGAATGGATTTACTTGATTTAGTGCTTTAATGGTGAGATTAGTAAATAATAATTTCTTATCTCAATTTCATAGGGTTTTGTCTTAATATGAGGTAGATTAGCTTTCTGGAAGGTATAATGGCATTTGAGTTGTTAGATGGAGATTTTAAGTTTCATTAATGGAGTTTCGGTTTGAAATTTTGAAATGAAAAAGAAGGCCAAAATTGCTTTGTTGGCGTTAGAACGGCCCTGCAGGTCGTTCAAACGGCAACACTACAGTTTTGGCATATTTTTTGTGTAGCCGATCGAACGGCCCTGCAGGCCGTTCGAACAGCTACACTGCAGAATTTGACCATTTTATGTATATTACTTATTTCGATATATCTACTCTAAAATATCATTTTTAAGTTTATGTGGAGTGTTTTGATCTATAATAAGTTACTTAAAGAGCATTCTATTGATGTTTAGAATTTGTGGTGTATATTTAAAGTTATGTCAAATGACTTGTAGTTGTATATATTTATTGGAATTGCTATCTTGAAGTTATGAGTGGTTAATTCCTATGATTTAAGCATATTTTTAGTAGAGTTACAGCATGCTAATAGACTGATATGTCATTATAGGATGTGGTTAAATAAGGTGTAAATGTTAGTGTTATGCCTAGACTCAAGAATGAGGTAAATGAGCTTATATATGTTTAGCTTGTGGTTAGGTTTTGACTTGAGTTATGATTTTAATGGTTCTTCTCCTATGATTTCCGCTGAAATTCATGATTAGATGTTAATGCGCATGTATAGTGTGATGGTGAGTTAATTACAAAGCATGTTGATATACATCGAGTGAGGTGCTTCTAGCATGTACACACACACATGTGGGGTTTAATGATTTTGATGAGGCTTGATATTATGATTATGAATGATACATGAGGGGCTGATGAGAGCACTTATCATGAATTAGGATTTATGTATGCCTTGCCCACATATATACCATGTTTCATACATCATGAAAATGAATTTCCAATTGAGGCTTTATCGAGATTAATCGAATTTGATCGATTAGATACAATGTGGTGAAATTGTGTGCCGGATTAATCGGTCATGGCTTAATTGAAACTTAATTGGTCCAAAAGGACATGTTTTGATTTGAGTTCCTTTGTGGAACATGTGCACTCCCCGAGTTGAATCGAGTCAAAATGAGTTGTTCTGAATTGTTAATGTGGTTGAGATTTATTTATTGAGACAGTTAAACTTGGACCCTGAGAATCCAGTGTGGTATATTTTTGTGCACCGGCTACCACGTGTTCATAATTAAACTAACCCATTATCCAAGAAGTCTAGATCTTTTATATATATATATATATATATAACAAAGGGACTGATTTGCTATTTAATATTCCTTCGAGGGTATATCTGACTCATAACTTATGAACGATAGATGAAATAGCAAATCAGTCCCTTAGTTTGTGTTATGACTCATGGGGCACTCAAAAGGGCCACAAGTCTTCATTTTTTAGGAATTTAGGTTTCATAGTTTAATTCACGTCTAATTAAACTCATGTTTTATTAAAGGTAGTATTCCTAATTGATTTACTTGGTAGTTAGAGTTTTCTATTCCTAGTTGAAGATGGCTTACTGCCTGTAAATTCTGGTCATACATTTCAAGTGATTAAGTAAATAAATTGTTCAAAGGATGACAAAGTTCAAGGTGTTATTGGTCCTTGTGCATCTCTTAATAAGGTGTTCTGGAAAATGTATCTTTCTTATTAAGTGGGGTGTAATTTTCTATCCTTCTTGAGATGTTTAATCTTTGCAATTACTTCACAATATCTGGTTATTTTTCTGTGTTTGGTGAACTGTTGCGGCCCCCTCCACGCTGAATCAATAATCGAGTAGCGGTTTCTTGTTCCACGTTTAGTCGCATGTGATCAATGTGGCTCCAAGTTTGCTGTAAGGATTGTCGGAAGTGGGTCCTGTCGTAATGAGGGCTATTCAAACTCCACATATCTCATGCCGACAGATTATAATTGTGGATGATATCATGCCAACTTGTAAACATTATATATAATTTCTATTTGTCCAGGTTAATTTATGTTGCTAAGGATTATCTCGTTTGATATAAAGGAGCACACGCTGAGGTTTGCATACTCTAGCCCATCAAGTTATTACTCTTTACTAAAAAAAACAGTTCTCACTCCAATAAAGAGGTAGCTAAATAAGTGTTTCTAAAGACTTAACAATGATAAGGAAAGGATAACGGTTAAGGGTGTTAAAATAAGTTCGAAAGTACAATTGGCTTGAGCTCTGTTCAGTTTGACTTATATATAAGTTTGAACTTAAAGTTGGTCAAGCCAAATTTAAATATACATATACTTGATTAGGCTTAGTTCAAAGTTTGATAAAAACATAAACTTACATTATATATTTTTTTATATACATATGCATATATTACACATTATATATGAATTTTAAAGTTGGTCTATTTAATTTTTTTTTTATTTTTTTAATATACAACTACATGAGGCTTTTTGTTAGAGAAATTATAAAATATATCTCATGAGATCTAGAATTATATTTTATGAAACTTTACTCCTTTTGTCATGTACTAATTGTCTAAATTAGAAAATTAAAATTAATAAAAGCTAGTTCATTTGATTTTTTAATCTAATACATTAAACCACTTATTAACCATATTTATTTTAATAATTTTTCTTTAGATACCTCTAAATCACTAATTATAAAATTAAGTAATAATTACAAGGCATAGCAAGTCGATTCGAATTCGATTCAAGTTCGACTCAAGCTCGAAATTGAAGTTTTCAACACAAGCTTCAATACTTGAAAGTTTGATAATATTTAGCTCATTTACACTCTTAGTAAAGATTTCAGCCATAGATATAACCATCCCTTACGACTGTCAATAAATGAATTTTACCTTAGGATGAAATTTTTTGGTTATATAATTCGGATTCAGGTCAAATGGGTGTGCACCCCCCATCAACTGTAGTGAGAGTGCCCAATTAATTACAGTCTGTTAATTTATTCTATCTATAAATCGAGCTTTGGCCAGGAGAAGTTCCTCCACACAACAAACGAACTATTCCCTTCCCAAACACAAGCCACAATAATATGGGCTCACTAGGAGACAGCGACTCATGCAGCCTTCCACCTTCCCGTCCAGCGTCCGTTCTGGCCATCGGCACGGCGGTGCCATCCACCGTGATGGAACAAAGAACTTTTCCTGATTTCTACTTCGATATCTCCAACAGCGACCACATGCCCAAGCTCAAGGATAAGTTCAGGCGAATTTGTAAGTGCAAGCTCCTTTGAATATCCAACCTTCTTTATGTTTAGAGTTATCAACTTACAAAGCTGCCTCTGTCTTGCTACAGGCGAGAGGTCTATGATAGAGAAGAGGCACTTCTGCCTGACGGAGGAGATGATGAGACTTCCTGAGTACTGCACATACAAAGCCACCTCACTCAACCTCCGGCAAGAGTTTACGGACGCTGAGGTGCCCCCCCTCGGCCACCAGGCTGCGATGAGGGCTGTCGAGGACTGGGGCCGGCACACGTCCGACATCACCCACCTCATATTCTGCTGCTCCAGCTGCGGCTCCATGCCCGGCGCAGACTACGAGCTGGTCAAGCTCATGGGTCTCTCCCCGGCAACCAAGCGCTTCATGCTTTACCAGGTCGGGTGCTTCGGTGGCTGCACCGTCCTTCGCCTGGCCAAGGACATTGCCGAGAACAACCCCGGCTCCCGGGTCCTCGTCGTCTGCTCCGAGACCACTGCTGTAACGTTTCGCGGCCCCTGCGAGAGCCACTTGGAGAATCTCGTTGGCCAGGCCATTTTCGGAGATGGGGCTTCAGCGGTGATCGTCGGGTCACCACCCTTTGCCCCATTGGAGTATGCAGCGTTCGAGCTGATCGCGACTTCGCAGCACCTGCTCCCGGGCTCGGACGGGAACATCGTCTGCCACCTGAGGGAGGAAGGCCTCATGTACAGCCTCCAGCCGGAAATCCCCACCAACATATCCAACAATGTGGAGAAGATTTTAATGGAGGCCCTGAAGCCGGTCGGAATACAGGACTGGAACTCGCTCTTCTGGGTGGTGCACCCCGGCGGCAGGGCCATACTGGACAAGGTGGAGGAGAAGCTGGGGCTGGGGCCGGGGAAGCTGAGGGCCACCAGGGAGGTTCTGAGGCAGTACGGCAACTTGATGAGCGCCGGCGTGATCTTTGTCATGGAGGAGATGAGGCGACAGTCCACAGAGGAGGGACGAGCGACCGCGGGTGAGGGTATGAAATGGGGGGTACTTTTAGGGTTCGGGCCAGGAGTGACGGTAGAGACTGTGGTCCTTCGGTGCCCAGCAGGGCCGGCTCAATAAAATTCGAGGCCTGAGGCGAAATGTTAGATGAATTTTTTTAGGTTTAATTTGATAGATTAATTCAATAAAATAATTATTAAAATTAGTTGTTCAATTACTAACTTTAACTTAAATTTCTCAAATATCTTTTTTATTCTCCCCCCCCCCCCCCCCCCCCCCTTAAACCTCCATGTGTTTCACTTGGCATGCCAATTAATTAGCGATTTATTTTCTTTTTTTACATATATTAGAAATTATTTCTTTGGTCTATTATACTCTCTTTTTCCTATATCAATAGTTATATTTAAAAAAAAATTATTGAATTGTAAAACCCGCATATTGGAGAAGAAAAAATAAGCTTAAAATTTTATTTTTTAAGTACCAAACTTCTTAGATTGAACAAAATGAAACTATTAATATGAAGATGAGAAACCTCTATTATATTTGAAAAGTGAGAAAGATACCAATATTGTTCTAAGGAATTTGGGGCATTAGTGAAATAGCAAGATTATAAAAATATGTAAAAGAGTTGGGGCTTGGGTTTTGTAAATTTCAAGGCTAAAATGACAACCCATATGTTAAATTGGTATTTTAATTTTAAATAAAGTAATTCATATGGTAAGTGATAATCTATATCTATTGTATAAAAAATGCTCAAATAACATGTAATAATATTGGTATATATTTCTTTAATTTTCTAAAAAGATGCATTTAATTAATCATGCATTATAGAAGGGGCGTAGGATTTGTGTAGTATTTAGGGGGGCCCTTGTATTGGTGGGGCCCTAGGCAACTGCCTAAGTTGCCTAGGGGTCAAGCTGGTCCTAGTGCCCAGCAGGAGAGAGGGCCTAGGCTGTTGAGTATGCATGTGCATGGCATGGAATGGAAGTCTTTGAAATTTGTATGCGAACGCTGCTATTTCGCCCTTATGCTCATTACCTCATAAACGAAAAAATGTCGCTATTTAGACCCCAATAAAAATTTGTCTACCCCGTTTCCACGAAAATTTTAGAAATTTGTCTTTTATATATATTTAATTTTTTTAATAAACTTGTACACCCACCTATATACTTCGTTACATTTAAGCTTACCCTAACGCTTCATTCTCTCTCAAAAAAGTTATTATTACCCCCCCCCCCCCAAATTTACTCAAGGCCCTCCAAACTTTACACACCCTGAATAAATACAAAATTTGCTCATCTACACCCCACCCTCACCCTGAAATTGATTTTTACTTAAAACCTCTCCACACCCCTAACTTATTTGGCCAGTACCCCCTACCTTCCCCCTCCCATCGTTCCATCCACTCTCCTTCTATAACATCCTGTCCCCTCTCCACCGGCCGCCTCCCCTACATTTTTGTCCCCTCTCCTCCCCTCCATTCCCATTATTCTATCCCCTCCCGTTGCATCCCTTCCACTGTAGTCTCCCTCTGCCTTAGCAATAAACCCAAATTCTTTCTTTCATAAAGGTTAAGAAACGTGATAAGAGAATGAAAACATCTCTTCATCATGAAAAGATTAAAATAAGGATATTAACAAAATACCAAAAATGAAAATAACTCCAAAGCATAAAAAAAACAGAGGAGTCCGATTTAAGCATGTGGCGGCCATCAGAAGATTTTCAAGGGTGTTGAAACCTTCTAGTGGAGTTTTGGCGGGGAGCAATTGCCGCCAAATTAGGAAGTAGTTGACAGGGACATGTAGTCCCCGTATGCATACATTGGCCAGACAACCTCGAGAAGATTTTCAAATGTATTGCAACCTTCTCGAAGAGTTCACGCGGAGAGCAATCACAACCAAATTACGAAAAAGTGGACGGGGACGTGTAGATCTTGTATGCATATATTTTATGTGGTGGGGGGTCGCCCCCGCCAGACACCAACTAGAAAATTTTTGAAGGTGTTGTAACCTTCTAAAAGAGTTCTAGCGGGGAGCAGTCACCGCCAAATGAGGAATAACTAGTCGGAGACGTTTAGCCCGTATGAATCCTTCCAATTGGATTGGGGGTACCCCCTGTCATGAAAGCTTCAGAAAGGGTTGAAATTTACTAGATAGGTACTGGCAGGGAGAGGTCACCACCAACTTTTCAAGAAGTTGACGGAGACATTTAGTCCCCGTATAAAATTATTTTGGTGTACTTTGGTTCCAAATTCTAATCATTGAAAGCCTAAAACATTAGTAGAGATGACTTACTAAGAAGCCAAAGGAATGATTGTTTTGAATAGGATGGGAAGCAGTAGAATTTCTAATGCATGCAGAAAGTTCTGTAATCAGCGATATAGGAGAGAGATAAAACTTTTGTAATCAGTGAAGTATTCATGTATGGAGAAGAAGATGGGAGGGACGAACAGGGGAGGGAGGAAGATGGGAGGGACGTTAGTAGAACTCCGACGCTTACAGTCTACTTGCCGCCGACGAAACATTCATGCACATTGAACATAGTAAAGGGGATACGAAAAGTTTTTTATTTTCTTTCTTTATTCCCTAAGGTGCCTCGTATGGGTGGGGATTAGGGGGTACTAATAAGTATGAAATATATATCTATTTTATATGTCTTTTTACTTTATTTGCTAGTATAGATTAGGCTAATTTAGAGTAAATTATGGTTTATTTAGATTAAGATAGATATTAATATTTTAATTTTATTATTAAATAATTTTGGGAGTTATTAGTAATTTAGGCATGTATTTAAATTAACTTGGGATTTTAATTACATTCTACATGTCTAAAATGTAATGTTTTTATGTTTTGTAAGTAAAACACGCTTATTGAAAAACTTGGACAATGTTTGGAATAATTTAAAATAGTCTTGACATGCTTTAAAGTTATTTGAACAACTTTTCAGAATTATAAACAAGTTAGAAACTAATATGGACATGAAAGAAATAGCTTAATGAACAAAATTTAGACTGTCTAAAAAAACTGTCCAGATTGCAAAAATAGTGTAGCCGTTCGAATCGGGAGTTTTAAGTATCAAACGGGATAACATGATTTTGGAGAAACAATCAATATAGGCAATCGAATGGGCATGCAAGGCGATCGATCGGGATAATGCGCAGTTTCCTAATTTAAGCCAATTTTGAATTTTTTTCATATTGGACTCATTTCTACAATTCTTATGCCTATATAAAGACATATTTGGCTCGAAATTAAAAGATTCGAGTAGATTTTCTAGAGAGAAAAAGGAACTCCAATAGCTAGCCCTATTAGGAAGCAATACATATATTCTAACAACATCACAATACAATACAACACACAGTAGAAATGTCGGAGAAGTTATACTACTAAAGTATTGAGATAGACCTTGGCCACCTCCAGCATCAGCATTCAGCATTTAAATCTGCTCTCACTGCAAAAGGAACACTATATGTGATCTTCAAAAGATAAGTCAATATACAAAATTGCTTCAGGTGCACTTCTCCTTGGGAATAAAATTTATTAAAAAAACACTTTCCAACAAGAGGAAAGCTGAGCAAGGCAAACACAACCAAGGCAACAATCCTGATTGTGGCACTCACTCCTGTCACATGCTCACTCACTCCAATCACATGCTCAATTCCTTGGGAATATTGTTCCATAGATACATATTTATAATTGCAGTCCCAGCCCATGCAAACAAATACCATGAAATTACTCAGGGCCCATAGTGGCTCGACTAGCCTTCACTAGTTCTGACTATTTTTTGTAGTAAGTTCGGGTCTTGGTTTTCAACACAACTCTAAGTTGTAATTGAATTCATAATGTACCAGATGCATTGTGTGTCATAGGATTGATATATAATGATGCACATATTACGGGATAGGCAAACAAATATGTGATACGTGATATTATATATATATATATATATATGAAAAATTAGAAAAAAAATATAAGTCAAGTTAAATATGGTTTTACAATTTAATTAGGAACTCAAGTCAGGTTCGTTCTTAGGTTTTTTACATACTATACCCGACTTGACCCGAGAGTTACTTGAATAATTTTTTCTTGGACTCAATGAGACTCGCATCAATCTCAGGTCGGGTTTTGGTTTTCAACACAACCCTGAGTTGCAACCAGATTCGTGATGTGCCTGATGCATTGTGTGCCATGAGATTGATATCTAGTTATGCACGTATCATGGGATATGCAAGCAAATCTGACAAAGCGTCGCTAATAGTATATATATTTAAAAATATATATATATACAATTTGTGATGCTTCTTATCAAGTATCGTCAATAGTATACCAATTTTATTCTATCCAATTTACCTCTCTCTCTCTCTCTCTCTCTCTCTCTCTCTCTTCCCCTTTTGCGACGCTTCAAATTGAAGAGTGGAAAAAAGGGAGGGCAAGGAAATTTTGTCTACGCTATATACCCCCCTCAGCCCCGACCCTTATTGTTGGCAACCCCACCCCTCCATTTGGCCCTCTCCTAAGTCCTCAATCAGATGCCCCGACTACCCCCGATTAGGTTCTCACCCCTTGTCCTGCACATGTCTCCCTTATTCCCCTCCCCCTTTCGACTATGCTCTCCCCACCCCCTCTCTCCCATCTCACCTTCCCCGGTTCCCCTCCCTAGAAATATAATCATCTATAAAAAAATATATTATTAAAAAAACTATAAAAGTTTTGACTTTTTTTTAAAAAATACCGACAATGATATGTTTGGAAACTCATTGAAAATAAACATATAAAGTCTTGGAAAATATGTACATACAAAATATCTTTATAGTTTGTTAATTTAGTAAGAAATCAATTTGAAAAAATTATTACTAACTCGAACTACTTTTTATTTAAATAATAAAAAAATTTAAAACTATTTGTGACAAGTTTTACAATTTAATGTAAAAAATTCCTATTTGCCATAAGGGTGTATACTTTTTGTGAAAAATTTCTTAAATTATCTCAAACATATAGTTAGTATATTTTTAACTTTTTCTTTCAAATAAAATAAAATGAAGCCTATTTAGGACACATTTTGAATTTTATTGCATAATTCGATACGATTTGCTACAAAACTTTTACTCTTCTCAAATAGTCAAATAGTATTTGTGACGAATTAAGCTTGTTGTTGCAAATGCTCTCTTGTTTTTTCAAAGTACATCTGTTTGGGATGAATTTTAAAATTCGTCCCAAAATGTGACTTTTAGCGACAAATATTTACTTGTGGCAAAACATTTGGTTTGTAGTGCTTTTGCAACGACTAATAAAAGTAGTCACAAAAGCATTTTTAAAAATTATTATTATTATCATAAAATATTAATGAGAAATTTTATTGCCAAAACCTAGACCTTTTGCGACAATTTACACATTTTATTGCTAAAAAACTAGACCTTTTGCGACAAAACAAAATTTTGTTGCAAAAATCTAAACATTTTGCAATTGAATTTCCTTTGTATAAAAAAAGTAGGGTTGGTTGCAACAAATTGAAAAATTCGTTGCAAAAGAACTAACCTTTAGTGACAAAATAACCCATTTGTTGCAAAAAAATCACATTTTACAAGTGCACATAGTTGTTGCAACAAATTCCTAAAATTGTTGAAAATGCTATACCATTAGTGACAAATTCTTGTTCGTGGCAAAAAAAATTGTTCCAAAAGGTCTTTTTGTTGTAGTGACGCCATCCTCCCCCTAGTTGATGCTTCATCTTAGGGGAAAGATCAAGATCCTGATGCAATGAACTCTGTTTTGGAAGGGCCGCTCTATTCCCCTTTTCCTTTGCAATTGGTGTCCCCCTTGCTCGTGAGTTCACCTCCTTTGTGGCCTTCACATGCATGCTAAAATGGGTTTCGTCATCAACTGGGCCCTCCTTGGATACGGCAAAGTCAGCAACTTTGGCATCCCATTTCTCATCAAGCAGAATGTTGGTTGTCTTCACATCCCTGTGAATGATGTCATTACTATGGTGGTATTGCAGGCCCCTGGCAGCACCAGTGCAAATCTCCAGCCTTCGCTTCCAAGAGAGATGATCCTTATGTTTGATGTATAAAATATCTCTGAGACTCCCACGGGACATAAAGTCATAGACTAACATTTTCTCATCCCTCTCAGTGCACACACCAAATAAAGCGACTAAATGTCTATGCCTCAGCTTGAACAGCATGTCTGTTTTAGTTTGGAACTCGTTCACACCTTGTTTTGAAGAAGTGTTGCACCTCTTTACGGCTACTTCAGTGCCTCCATCGATGACTCATTTGTACACTTTCCCAAAGCCTCCATCTCCGATCACAAGGTAGAGAGCAAAGTTCTGAGTAGCGGCCTCTATCTCCTTTATAGAGAAATGCCTACAGGGATTCACAATCAAGGAGGCTTGATGCGAGGTCTTAGCACCAGATTTGGGCTTGTTAAATGTAGTAGTTATGTTGGCACAACTAAACATCCCTTCTAGCGGCTACATCTGCCAGATCAACCACCAGTCCTCATCCCTTCTTCAATGCCGCTGGAGTGTCCAACTTCTCATTCACCATCAGGTGTTGTTCCATAATAGGCCACAACAAATAGAGTGCTACCTCTGCTACTGGCCGGACCTCTAGCACTCCACCCACAAGACGCCGTCTTTTTCACTCCAATGACGATGCTACCACTGTTCCATCCATCTTTTGCATACTGCACCCCTTACTGGTCACACAACCCGCTATCTCCTTAGTCAGCGAATGCGAGCTCCACCATCCCTAGTATCCGCCATTGCCCACCATGACCCTACCGATCGGTCACTACATTTTGCCTTCAGTTTTCCAGTACCACGTCACCCTAGGCGAAAATGGCTACAAGTACTACACCAAGAATTTTTATGGATCGGTGGCCGGTCTGAGTGTGAAGATGGTGGAGAGTCGTTCATGGGGGCGCTGTTGCATAGGATCATTGATGACCACTATTTGATTGAAGACGAAGCAAGGCAAAAGAGGTTCTAAATTTTCTAATGCCTGTGCTCAGGCTCAGGAGATCAAGATGGCGAGAGAGCACTACTTTGGGTGGAGATAAGCTCAAACCTTCAACCCATGGATTTTCTCCCAAAATCCACGGGTTTGGGGTGAAAATTTTTTAGCCTCCTTTTCTACGTCCTTTCTCCACTTTTCATCCTAGTTTCTTTTTCCACGTCTTACCAAACGTAGGAAACGGGGAATCCTTTCCTTTCCCTCCCTTTCCCTCAATCCAAACAGAGCCTCAAGGTTCCCTCCTCGTGTTCTGTGGTCACGGAATTTGATCATGGTGGGTGGTTAGGAAAATAGTTTCCTTTACTTACACCTTCGTATTAATTGAGATTACATAAGGAGTTAAGGGCAGATCTTGTGAGATTCTGAGAAGAATTTGCAGGCGGAAATAAATAAGAAAACATGGTAGAAAATGACAGAAGCTACATTGATGATACAAAAGAACAATCAAAACTTTTCTTTTACTTGAAGGTTATCTTCGTTCAATAATGTCGTCTGTCAAAGCTTGCTACTTTACTATAAGCATTTCGGTAATTAAGAACAGTTACTGCCTCTGGAGAACAGCAATTGAGCTAGCCTGCTCCAAATTGAGGATTTAAAATCAAGATCATCAAAAGCAATCAAGCAAGTGAAGTCGAGAACGAACAGCCTCAGCAGTCTCATATTCTTCAACCTCCGCCATCTGATAGGCGGCATTGGCAGTATATATGAAAACACTGACAGCCAGACCAAGAAGGAAATGCTGGAGCCCAACAGAAGAACCACGGCCGTGACCCAGCGGCTTTGGGACATAACCGTATAGACAGCAGTAACAAATGCAACTGACATGGAATGAAGGGCTAGCCACATGAGTTCCATGCATAGCCTTAGGGTTCTTACCAGGAATTTGTGGTCTCCTGTTGCTGCCCATATGAGAACAAATGCAGAGATGACTGAGCTGGCGAGGGCCACCGTGTCAGCCACATCAAACACTTGCAGTGCAGTCTTATTTGATAGTATTGGCTGTCCATGATGAGGACCGTCAGTCAGAAAGCCACCAGGAATGGTGAAGACTGCAGCGAATGTGACCGTTGCAATAAGAGTGGCCATCAAGGAGATGGTGTTTGCCCGGGCTTTATACGATGCAATTAATGCAGAATCCGGCTGGCCTAATTTGGGAACATGTTGTCCATTCTCTTCCTCGGAATTTCCTGGTTTTGACCCAGCAAACTTCAGAGCTCGTAAGATTCGGAACTGTGAAAGATGTTGTATTTTTATGCATCAGATTCGATGAAATATCTACATGGAGTATATAACAAGTGAACAAGCTGTCCATTTGTTTTATTTGTTTTTGCTATAAGGCGCTGTCCAGATTTTCTGACAATGGATAATGAATTACATATGAGAAAAATATGTGAATTACCTTTTCAACTTGTGCACCCATGTCATCCCCTGAGTTTGCAATGTCTAGTGCAGTTTGTCCTTGTTTGTTTGTGAGTTGTGCATCGATCCTCCTGTCTGTGCAGAGAAGAAAAACTATAGAAAGCTCTCGGCTTTTTGTGGCCAGATGCAATGGGGAGTTTCCTTCTACATCCTGCTCATTCAGAAGATCTTCAAGTGCATTGTTCTCAAGTATGTATTCAGCGAAGTTTAATTTTCCTCTTTCCGCTGCAACATGGAGAATGTTCTGGCCTTTTTTGTCCACCAATTCAGCTGAATCTGGACAATGAAAGATAAGTTCCACAACTATGCTATTATGGCCATTCATTGCAGCCATGTGAAGTGGTGTTCTCCCATAGTCATCTAATGCACGAGCAGTTGAGGAGTCTACTAGCAGCAGCAACCGAACCATCTTCATGTTGCTAGTGGATGCTGCATGATGAAGAGCAATTCTTCCCTGGTCGTCAGCATTGTGCACCAAATCCCGATCTTTGTTCACCATTAGTTTTACAACGCCTGGCATTAAAGAAGTTTTCATTAATGAAACCGGAAAAAAATGTAGTTGTATACACCTAAGTGCGCATGACATTGCTCCTATCTGTCACTTCCATAGATGCAAGATTAATGTTCTCTTACTAATTGTTACAGTCCGAGGTGTTAGAAGGCGAAGGGTAGGATATTTCACATAGAAATTTGGGCAAGTATGCTTCTATATACACCCCAAACAATCTTTTAGTACTCCAATTTTTATTTTCCCTGTGTAACAGTATTTAAAATCTCTCATATATGCTACAATATAGGATTTTTTTTGTCCTTGTGTAGCGACCTACCTTTTTTCTAAATTTTTTGGTCTCATTAACTATTTTTTGTGAATTCGGACCATTTTGAGTTTGATTAATTTAAAAGAGCATTAAAGTATTTGATAGGGCTCCTAGAGATGAACGTATCAAGCCAAATAACACATTAAAATTATGTTGGAATGATAGGTTGCGGCCTACATAAGAGTGTCAGGGGTGGGCCCTACTTCAATTTTACAAAATAAGATACCCTTGCATGCCTTGTTTCAAATGGTTTATTGATAGATGCACAATAGGACCAAGAATATGTGAATCCAAGTTTGGGGTAATGAGTTATGCTCATTTGAAATTTTAATTTCAAATAAAAACAAAAGGAAAAATAAATGCATGTGTTCTTTAAGTAGTTGACATATGGTTTCGATATTATGCATGTATGCATGTTGTGAATATTTTAAAAGGATTATATATAACTTATAATTGTTTTATGAATTCTTAATCAGTTTTGGGTCTTCGACCTTTCTGACTTTCAAATTAATATTATATGATTTGAAATACACTTCAAAAATGGTTTTGAATAATTTTATTTAAACAGTAGTTATTTGGTATAAAATCTAAAAGTTATTGGAGTTATGGCTCATGGATACCACCTATTAAGGCATATTATACGCCCATAAATTGGGATATCGTGAAAAGATCTTATTCATTCTATTCTTGTTGCCCCATTAGCACAGGTGTTTGTCACTTCAGTATCGATAGTGGGTAGTTATTTTGTATAAAGCCAAAAAATTATCGATTATGAATACCTCTCTAATAAGGCATATGGCGGCCCATGAATTGAGATATCGCAGAAAAATCTCTTTCATTCTAATCCTATTGCCCCACAAGCATAGATACATGTCACTTTGGTATCAAGGGTATTCTGTGAATGGTGATTTATCCAACTTTGAATAATCTATCGGATTTTGCTTACAAATGATTTATTTGATTTATCAAATTATGTAAATAATAATTTATCTTATTTTATATAATTTATGGGATTCTACTTACAAATGATTTATCTGATTTATAGGATTATGTAAATAATGATTTAATCCAATTATGTGCATGATTTCATTGGATTTGGTGAAAGAATGATTTGTTTGTTTTGTTAGCACTTTTATCTTCTACACCGATTTTGATATGACTGCATATGAAAAATACTTAAGCATTGAATGAATGATGTTATGTTTTTTAATTGGCTTCAGATATTAGGCAGAACTATGTATTGATTCGATTTTATTAGAATAACATTGGACACCCGTGGACCTAGGGCATTACACCTTTTCTCTACCCCAATTTACCCTTCTCCTTCTCTCGCATTGCCAACAATGGTAGCATGCATTCTAGGCACACCTTACATCACATATTGGGTTTTGAGGCTAGTAGGCCTAACTAGGTTGTCCACTTGAAAACCCATTATGTGATAAGATTTAGAGAGGAGTCTAATTTTGTACTCTAGGCCTACCTCATATTATATATTGGGTTTTGAGGCTAGTAGGCCTAATTGGGTTGTCCACTTGAAAACCCATTATGTAATAGGATTTAGAGAGGAGTCTAATTTTTATTTTTGAGAGAACTTTCTTAGTCCATTGTTACTTTACGCTTGGAGGGAAGTTTTTCACATAGGAATCTCTACAAGAGAGTTTCTCTTAGTCCCATTTATGAAAGAAAATGAGACAAGAGAGAGTGTATAAGGAAATGCTATTCCTTAGCCTTTGTCTTTTAAATGTGGATAGGGCTGTAAATGGGCCGGACCGGCCTGCAGCCCGCTATAGTAATAGCCTCGGCCTGGCCAACTTGGGGAATTGCACCGAGCCGGGCTTGCATAGTGATAAACATGGGCCGACAAACCCGCATGGGATGCGAGCAGCGAGTCCACTAGTTGCCCCGCGCCATAATGTGGCTCTGCCTCTACTCTCTCCTACATACTCTCAAGCTCTCAATATCTCTAATTATCATTTGTAATTAAAATTCAAGATTTATATCTCATTTCTCAAAAAGAAGAACTTCCTCTCAAGCTCAAGCCAAGGGACTCAAGTTTCAACTCTCAAGTCTCATCCTTTTCATTTTTATTCAAGCATCAAGTGAGCATGATCAATTCAAGCACCAAGCATTAAGTAAATACTTTTTATTTTATAATTTGAACTTTAAGCTAAGTAATTTAATTTTAACTTTAATTTGCCTCCTTTTTCTCCTACTAATTTGCTATTCCATTTTTTTTGGTATAAAAAATGGTCTCCACTACAATGCCTTTTCCTCCTCTACACCAAGGAATGAAGTCTTCTACCAATTTCCCAAAGGAGGTATTCCTAAATTGGTCAATGAAGTCAATTATGAAGGACTTCCGCCAATGCCTTCGATGGTCGGGAATTAAAAAGGCAGCAAAATTCACAAGTGTGGAAGCATATGAAAAAAATTATGGTGGATTATCTTGATGAACCTGGAGTAAAAATCACAAAAACCAAATGTAACTATGGCAAAGCACTTCTGAATGTTAGAATGTGGGGTATCAGATATGTTGTATGATATGCTAGACTATGCTCCACTAAGCAGGGCCGGAGGGACCCCAAAAAAGCCCAGCTAGCTGCCATAAGCTCATCATCTACCTCTCATAGCACTTTTGTGAAGTATGTTGCACGCACTGAATAACCCTTCTCTTTTGCCGATGACAAGATTTTCGAGAACTATGTGACAGAAGCTCTTAACCAGACATTCAACAAAATCTCATGCAACACTCTAAGAAACGATATATTCCAACTATATAAGGAGTATGCACATGATGAAACTCATGAATACTCTACTTAAAATATGGGGTAAATTTTCTTTAACTTTCAATATTTGGACTAGTAACCAAGATGTAGAATATGTATTTGCTACAACTCACTTTATAGATGAAGAATGGAAACTACATAAGATAATAATTCATTTCAATATGATAGAATATCCTCATTCTTCCTTGATTATTGAAAAATAATGGCTTTATGTTTTATAAACATTCTATTAATGATAAAATTACGTATAATACTTTAGATAACCATGAATTAATGTGTTTTCTACTAGTTAGGGCCTTCCATAGTAATGTAGCAAGCCTTGACTTTGCTACATGCAGTCTCAGATCCGGGTCCCTGTAGACCCGTGGCTTGAACTGGATTCCGAGCATCATTGGGCCTGCTTCAGTCAGTGAAGCTTGCGTTAGATCTGTAGACGGGCCGGGCCGGGCCATTCGAACCCGCTCACGGCTAGTCCCCTTCTTTCGCATCAAATAGTGCAGCCGCACCTGCTTCTCGCAACGTCAACAGCTCTGACGTCATCCTGGCGTCTGAAGCGGTTGCTTCCACCACCCCCGTCGTTGGGAGAGGACCACAAGAGCATATGCTTTCGACGGGGTGGAGGCAGCGGCCGTGGCAGCGGTAAGTAGGGACGCACCTCAGCCTCAAAAATAAATGGCCCAACCCTTCTCTTTTGCCAATTACAAGATTTTTTAGAACCATGTGACGCAAGCATATGAAAGTCATTATCAAATTTCTACTTGTTTGATGAATTATTTATTTATTTTTATAATGTTACTAAAAATTTATCTATAGTTTACTATTATACTTCGTCTTTAATTTTAAGACACTTGTATGAAATAACTTGTGAAGTTGAAAAATATAGAAATGATCAAATTAACTTTTTTACCTCTTAAACGAAATGGAGACACAAACTATCGGAACACTTTTATCTTTGTATCCCATATTCATATTGGTGAAAACTATTTTTTGCTCTATTTCTTTCCTTATTATGTATTTCTCCACCATGTTCTCCTATCTATTCTAACATTTTCAAAGCTAAATTTTATCACGACATTACTTTTCTAGCTAAATGCATGTGTCTACCTTATTTTATTTGGAGAGAACTCAATCAACATGTTTAGTTTTACAGGGAATTCTTTTGACAAGTCACTTTTTTTAAATATTCTAAAGTGATAGCTATCCTATATCATTGAATAGCGATAAGCTGGTGAACCTTCACGAGCGCAGTAGATATATGGTGAAGGTTTGTCGACCTCCATCACCCAAAAGAGATGACAAACTCATTAGCGCATTGGTCTGACATTGATGCGCTGGTCAAAGTTCACCTGCTGATTACAGCTCTATATTATCTGTGTGGCTCAAAGTAACTGCCAAATTAATAGATGAATTTTATCTCCTTTCTAAACGGTGGAATTAGCCATTTTTCTTCCGTATTTCTCGTTTGTGCTTAATGAAAAGGGGGTGATCCAAACAAGGTAATGCAAAAGAAGAAGAATGTATGTACTAACCCAAGTGCCCATGAATGACTACTGCGTGAAGTGGAGTCTGGCCACTTGGTCCGGCACAGCGTAAAGATAAGGATGGTCCAGCCAATATGAGCTTCACTATTCTTGTAGCGCCACTCTTAGCAGCTATGAACAGCGCGGTCTAGCCGGCGGAATTGATGGCATTCAGCTGCACTCCTGACGCCACCCCCTCCTCCGCCCCCGACCGCGTCAGCACCACAACCACAGCGTAGTGATTGTTCCTCACGGCTTCATGCAAGGCCGTGCAGCCGTTTCTGTTTTTCATCTCCAACAACTCCGACACCAACGACCAACTCCCTCTGCTATGAGCACATTCCAGAAGCATACGGATCATGTGAGGATTGCCGGCCCTCGCCGCCAAGTGAAGGGCGGAGTTGCCCCCCTCGTTTGCCCGGAAAAGGGGAAGGGGATGGGTCATGCAGAGCTCGCCCACCATGTTGACATGGTTGAATCTTGATGCAAGGTGGAGAACCGTATTTCCCTTGGGTGTTCCACCGTCGAGCAGGTTGCTGTTCCGGATGGCTAAGTGCCGCAGGCGGCGCAGGTCGCCGGCTTTCACTGCCATGAATATTTCACGATCCATAGTCTCTCTCTCTCTCTCTGGATATGTTCAGAACTGACGGGAACGAAGTATGATATGTTTAATTTCAGAGACGAAGTTTTACTTGGTATTTAATGAGAGCTGATAATTGAGTCAAGTGGACTTCCATCGAAAGTAAACTTTTAAAATCAATTATTTTAAGGGGTTGTTTGGGTACTGAATTAATTCAGTAGCGATTCAATTCAGTAGCGATTTAATTCAGTAAATTCACCGCCGATTATGAATTACGTTTGGCTATAGAATTTGTTAAAATAAATTCAGATATCACATCAAACCCAGTCTTAAAACTTTAAACACCTCTAACTCTCTCTCTCGAACTCGGATATGCATATTCTTGGTACCATTACACTTCTAAATTCAAGCTCTATCAAACAAGATCCCACAAGGGTAGGTAATTTTGAACTTTTAAAGTGAGCCCTACCTATATGACACATTTTTCGAAGTTCAAATCGATATGAACGATAACCATTGAAAAATAATAGAATCTATAATTTTCAAAACGGTGACCAGGACACTGAATCGACTGAATCACCTCATGAAGTGATTCAGGCTTGATTCAGGCTGAAACGGCCTGAATCTAGCTACAGTGCTGAATTTTTAATTCAGCACAGTTTCAGTATACAAACAGGATTCTAATAATTCAGTGCTGAATTGACACTGAATCGGCTGAATCTTCTCACGATTCAGTACCCAAACAGCCCCTAAAACTCGTTTTGTGTTATATCAAATAGGGAAAATTATTTAAATAATAATTTAAAAAAATATTTACCACTTTGGGAAATATTTCTTAAAATGGTATTTCTTTTCGCCATGCAGGCGCCAGCCAAGCAGTTGGCGTCTGCGTGGTTTTTTTTTAACTTTTTAACTGATTTTGTCCTTTAGAAGGACGAAATCAACTTACTGCGATTTTGTCCTTCTAAACAATGAAATTGCAAATTAATATTCTCCCCGCCTCTATTGCAAACTGGACTACTCTTTTTTTTTGCCATTTGAACGCTCATAAACCGGTTGCCATTATTGCAGACCTGGACTACTCTATTATAACTCTTTTCGTTACTTTTTATTAGTTTTTCGTTGCCCAAAGGGCTAATAGTCTAATAAATGATAATAACTCTTTAATTGCATTAATTGTTAAAAAAAGTTACCAAATGGAATAACGTGAATGTGGGTGTGTTGCATAAAGTAAATGTGAATGTGTAGTGAGTGTGCTGCATTAATGACAAAATAAAGGGAATGTGTAGTGGGTGTGCTGCATTAATTACAAAAAAAGGGAATGTGTAGCATTAATGGCCATATTGGAGAATAATGGTGGTGTGGTGATTTCGTCGTTCAAAAACGATGAAATCACCACACTTACACAGATTTTGAAGCTATAGTAAGTATTATTTAATTCTTTTACATTCTTCATATAATTTTTTTAAATCCTTCATATTCACCCTCCTCTTCCTCCCCACCAACCTTAACCCGGACCCAGAGCTTCCTTTTTGACCCGATAAAACTTGATACTTTAGACTCCGGTGATGAGGACTCCTATTCCTTGCTTTTGAATTTCTCCGTCCCTCTTCCCATCCGCACCTCCCTTCCTTACCCCTTCTAGGATTCCCCCAAAAATTCTACCCCCGACTCCGAGTCCGACTCTTCTTCCCTCCTCACCCTCATCTCTTTCAACTAGGACCACGACTGCTTAGCCGCTAGCACAGACCGCATCTTCCATATCTACAACTACCCTTCTGCGAAATCTTCCGCCGGGATTTCGACTACGACTCCGGCGCCCCTGGAGCTAGCATTAGCGTCGTTGAGATGCTCTTTCATTGCAACATCCTCGCTGTCGTCGGCCCAACGATGCCAGCAAGATCATGAAGATGTCTATCCGGTAGAGCAACGATAGCTCCATGCACAGCTTAGAACATTAATTTTAAAAAAAAGTATGAAAAGTCGTGATTTCGTCATTTAAAAGGACGAAATCGCTGTAAGTTGATTTCGTCCTTCTAAAGGAAGAAATCGGGTCAAGTTTAAGACGTTAAACCGGTTTCATCGTTTAGAAGGACGAAATCAACTTAAACCTGATTTCGTCCTTCTAAACGACAAAATCAGCTTAAAAAAAAAAAAAGCCATGCAGGCGCCAGCCGCTTGGCTGGCGCCTGCGTGGCAAAAAGGAACACAACTTGAGAAATATTTCTCAAAGTGGTCCAAAGTGGTAAATATTTTTTTTAAATTATTATTTAAATAATTTTCCCTATCCAATAATCTAACTTAGAAGGCGGCCATTGCGCCAAAATCTATTGATAATTGATATTAGAATAGTCACTTCGAAATCTATACTATATAATCACGGGTCTAAGTTTGACTTTCAATAATAAAAAAAGACCAGTTATGCTTCAAAAAAATTGGTAATAACTTGTTTTGGTAATAATATTGAAAAATTAACACTCCTTCCCTCCTAAATTAATAGCTTGATTTATAAAAATGTCCATTCTATATTAATAGCTCTATTTTGTTAATTTAAGTGGTTAAGTACTAAAAAGAGTATTATAAATTTATTTTTCCTTCTCTTAGATATGGGTTTTACCATTCAATAAAAACTACCATTTAATATAGGATGGAGAGAGCATTATTATAGTTATAGTTTTGCCAAAAAGATTACAGTTGTCTGGCCATAATAAATGTCTATTTATCTCAGCATGTTTTGATTAGGTAGTTGTGTAAGCATTTGACATGTCTAATTAATAACATGAGGCATTTGACAATCTTTGAGTCTAATTAATATAATTACTATAAAAAATGACTATTAGTTACTCTTTTATTAATGTCACAATAAAAAATGTCAATAAAATTACTATTTGAAATGCTTAAAAAAGCGTAAAAAAAAAACTATTTGCAACAGTTTTTTGAAAGTGTCACAAATAGTATCATTATTTGTGATACTTTAAAAAAACATTAAAAATAATTTTTTAAAAAAAATTAAAAGTGTTTGTACTATTTGCAACGTAAACATTGCAAATGGGCAATAGTATTTACAATGCTTTTATGTAAGCATTTTGAATAATGTATAAATATATAATTTTTAAAATATATAGCATTTGCGATGCTTTTATATAAATCACAAATAATGGCATTGTTTGCAACACTTTTATGTAAGCATAAAAAATAGTGAATTTTTTTAAAAAAAACATATAGCATTTTTGATATTTTTATATAAGCATTGCAAATAGTGGTACTATTATTGCCTATTACACAAACTAAATTTTGTTTATTTACTATTTGGAACGCTAGAAAAAAGCATCACAAATAACAAATACTATAACTTTAAACAAGGGAAAATTATTTAAATAATAATTAAAAAAATAATTACCATTTTGGACCACTTTGGGAAATATTTCCCAAAGTGGTGTTCCTTTTTGCCACGCAAGCGCTAGCCAAGTAGCTGGCGCCTGCGTGGCTTTTTTTTATTTTTTTAGTTGATTTCGTCCTTTAGAAGGACGAAATCAGGTTTAAGTTGACACGTAATACTTAAAGGACGAAATCAAATTAAATTTTTTTTTAAAAATCTATTTTAAACTAATTTTAACACATGTCTCTCTATTCATTCATCCCATACATACCAAATATAACATTAAAGTATTAACATCATTGAATAAAAATAAACATAAAATAGAAATATTTATCAAATATATTACATCACAAGTCGAAAAAATGTTTAGCTTTAAAATAAACATACAACAAAGCTAATATCACAATCTCCTATGTCCTCGACCTCGGCCTCGACGGTACTATACGAGCTCCTCCTCATGATCTACCTGTTTCGGCTCTAGCTGTGGCTCCTGCTCAGGATGTGGCTCTAGCTCTGGCTCCTCATGTACCTTTGCAACTCGGGAAGAGTATCTCGACGATACCCATGCCCCCCTCCAGGGGCGCCAGAGATGTAGTTGAAATCCCGGCAGAAGATCTCATTGAAAGGATCGCAGTTATAGATGCAGAAGCCACAGTCGGTGCCGGTGGCAAAACAACCATGCTTTTGGTTAAAGGAAAGGTAGATGAAGGTGGGAAGGGAAGCTGGGTCGGAGTTGGTAGGATCGGGGCTGGGGCTAGAGAGAGGCGAGGGGGAGGTGGATATGAATAGGCGGGGTTAGCTAAAACATTAAAATCATGGTATAAAAAACCAAAATTAGTGTCACGAGTCTTTAAACTGTATCCAATCTGTGGTAGATAGTAGGCTTAGTCATGCATTGAGTTTCCCTGAATTGATTACATGTGGGAGGACTGATTACAGTCGATGCCAATATGATAACGAAATCTTTCATCTGTATTGCCTCTCTGAATATTAAGTACAAAATATAGATTATTGACCTCCTCTTTTGTCTTTTTGTATGATGCAGGTAAGTACAAATTATAGATTATTGACCTCCTTTTTTGTCTTTTTGTATGGTGTAGGTGGTACTTTTGTCTTATTTATTTCTCTGTAGGCATGCAAAATTAAGTGTACTGCCCAATCAACAGGCTTATGATGAGAAATTATCCACATATGGGTTGGAAACTGCAAACGGAACATGGCAAAGTTCTACACCACGGTTTTTTACATATTCTATGATTTCGTCGTTTTTCATTTTAAACGACGAAATCAGCATCCTTAGTTTTTTTTTACTCCTACAGTTTATACCAAGCTTTTAATGCTCTAACTAACCCCTAGTTTTTTATACCACGGTTTTAATGTTTTAGCTAACCCCGCCTCTTCATGTCCACCTCCCCCTCGCCCCTCTCTAGCCCCAGCCCCGATCCTACCAACCCCGACTGCGGCTTGCTAAGAGCACGACTTCTTTGCCACTGGCACCGACCGCAACTTTTGCATCTATAATTGCGATCTTTTCCGTGAGATATTCCGCCGGGATTTCAACTACATCTCTGGCACCCCCAGAGGGGGCATCGGCATTGTCGAGATACTCTTCCCGAGTTGCAAAGGTACGTGAGGTTCCAGAGCTAGAGCCACATCCCAAGCCGGAGCCACAGCTAGAGCCGAAACAGGCAAATTATGAGGAGGAGCTCGTACAGCACCGTCGAGGCCGAGGTCGAAGACGTAGGAGATTGTGATATTAGCTTTGTTGTATGCTTATTTTAAAACTAAATATTTTTTTGACTTGTGATGTAATATATTTGATAAATATTTCTATTTTATGTTTGTTTTTATTCGATGATGTTAATACTTTAATGTTATATTTGGTATGTATGGAATGAATGAACAGAGAGACATGTGTTAAAATTAGTTTAAAATAGATTTTTTTAAAAAAAATTAATTTGATTTCGTCCTTATTACGTGATTTCGTCCTTTTAGAAGGACGAAATCAACTTAAACCTTATTTCCTCCTTTAGAAGGACGAAATCAACTAAAAAAATAAAAAAAAAGCCACACAGGCGTCAACTGCCTGGCTAGTGTCTGCGTGGCAAAAAGGAACACTACTTTGAGAAATATTTCCCAAAGTGGTCCAAAACGGTAATTATTTTTTTTAATTATTATTTAAATAATTTTCCCTTGTTTAAAGTTATAGTATTTGTGATGCTTTTTTCTAGCGTTCCAAATAGTAAATAAGCAAAATTTAGTTTGTGTAATAGGTAATAATAGTACCACTATTTGCATTGCTTATATAAAAATATCGTAAATGATATATGTTTTTTAAAAAAAAATTCACTATTTTTTATGCTTACATAAAAGTGTCACAAACAATGCCATTATTTGTGATTTATATAACATCATCGCAAATGCTATATATTTTATAAAATATATATTTATACATTATTCAAAATGCTTACATAAAAGCATTGTAAATACTATTGCCTATTTGCAATGTTTACGTTGCAAATAGTACAAACACTTTTAATTTTTTTAAAAAATTTATTTTTAATGTTTTTTTAAAGTATCACAAATAATGATACTATTTGCGACACTTTCAAAAAAGCCACGCAGAGCTACTACTTTGGTCAAGGCGTCATATAAAAGGAACACCACTTTGGGAAATATTTCCTAAAGTGGTCCAAAATGGTAATTATTATTTTTAATTATTATTTAAATAATTTTCCCTTTAAATAAATATATAAACTAATTTTTTTCACTATATAATACATTTATATTTATGCATCACAATTACTATACGTATTTTTTTAGTCCTATTTGTGTGACACTGGGATCACGTGCTTTAGCGCGAGCCCTGGCCTTGTGGGCACTGGAAAGGGGAATGACAAACCCAAATGTGCTTGTTTTAAGTGTGGCCAAGTGGGTCACTTCAAGGCTAACTGTCCCCAGAAAGATGACCATTCAAGCAATGACAACAAGGGTAAGAGCAAGGAGATTGTGTGTGTTGTCTTTAAAGTGATGATTGTTGACATCAAGGAGAAGACTTGGTGGCTGGACTCAAGAGCCACAATTCATGTTTCTCACTCCAGGGGAACCAGGGGGGAGATGGTCAACTTGATGCCTGGCTAGAACAAAGTTTTCATGGGAAACAACACATACTGCAAGGTGGAGGCTATGAGGAACTACAGGATTCCCCTGAAGGAGGGGTCTACCCTAGTCCTGATTAATGTATACTTTACTCCCTCAATTAGGAGGAACCTGATTTCAATCCATGTTTTGACCAAGAAGGGGTTTGAGGTTAGGTTCAAGGGGAATAAGGCCACTATGGGCAAGGGTGGGACTGTCTTATATACTGCTTCTTTAGTTGATGGCTTATATTACCTAGATGTAATGAACTCTTCTGAATCTAATGAAATAAGTGCTTCTGAGTATATTGTAATGTCTATGAATGATGCCCTGTTGTGGTATATGTGTTTGTGTCATCTTAATGTAGATAAGCTACATAGGATGTCGAACGCTGGGTTATTACATAAAGTATCCAAAGACCTTTGTGTGTGTGAAGACTGCTTATCGGGAAAGATGAGCAAACAATCCTTCCAAAAGGGACAAAGGGCAAATGAACTCTTAGGGGTGGTGCATTTTGATATATGTGGGCCCCTAAATGTTCAAACCCATAGAGGGATGAAGTATTTCATTACATTCATTAATGACTATTCAAGATATGGGTACATGTATTTAATAAATAAGAAGTCTAATGCCTTAGATAAATTCAAGAAATTTAAAGCTGAGGTAGGGACTCAGTTAGGCAGGAAAGTAAAAATTCTAAGGACTGACAGGGGTGGCGAGTACACCTCTAAACCTGTTTAAAGACTATTGTACTGATCAAGGAATAGTTCATCACTACACCCTACAGTATACTCCATGACAAAATGGAGTGGCAGAAAGGCGTAACAGGACGCTCATGGACATGGTAAGGTCCATGTTAAATCACTCTGAGTTAAGAACAAACTTCTGGGGTGAGGCTTTAGACACCGCCATGTACATCCTAAATCGTGTACCAACAAAGGTAGTCCAACAAACACCTTATGAGTTATGGATGGGTTAATGTCTAAACGTATGGCATCTTAGAGTGTGGGGTTCTAGGGCACACATAAAGGTTCCTGGCCAGCATAGGTCAAAGCTAGACCCCAAGACCATAAAGTGCAACTTTATTTGTTACTGTGACCACTCTAAGGGTACCAATTTGTGGTTCACCACATGGATGGGACAGTGGGGTAATTGAGTCTAGAGATGCTTATTTCTTGGAAGAAGAATTAAACCCTAGAATACCTAACAAAAGAGTCAATTTATTCAAGGTGGTTAAAGAGGCTGGTCCTAGCACTTCCCTAGAGGAAGTAATTGGATCATATCAAAACTGAACCGAACCAAAACCCAGGGCATTTAGGGAAAGAAGACCTTCAATAATGTTGAGGGACTTCTATACAATGTTAGGGGAAGACAATGTCATGTATATGAACCCGTTCTAAATGACCCAATTACCCTTGTGCAAGCTTTAAGTCTTCCAGACGCTCAAGAATGGCAGGTTGCTATTCAGGAAGAGATTCACTCTATCATAAAGAATAAGGTCTGGGAGATAGTGGATCCACCTGAAGGGCAGAAGCCCATTGGGTGTAAATGGATCTTCAAAAAGAAGCTTAAGGATGATGGGTCTATAGATAAGTACAAAGTGAGATTAGTAGCAAAAGGGTTCACCCAGGTGTATGCATTGGACTTTAAAGAGACATACTCACCGGTGTCAAGGTTTGACTCAATTAGATGTCTTTTAGCATGCGTTGCTTACTATGATTTAGAGCTACACCAAATGGATGTAAAGACTGCCTTCCTAAATAGAGATTTAGAGGAGGAGATTTACATGGAACAACCTAAGGGTTTCGTAGTTCTTGGAGAGGAACACAAGGTGTGTAAGCTCATAAAATCATTGTATGGCCTTAAACAATCTCCGTGGCAATGGTACTTCACTTTTCACAAGGTGATTAGTGAGTATGGGTTCATAGTGAACAAATACGACCACTGTATCTATACCTTCTGGGATGGGGCTAGGTATATGATGTTGTCACTATATGTAGACGACATACTCTTGATGGGGAATGACCTAAGTATGATAGTCAGTTTAAAGGAATGGCCCAAAACCCAGTTTGAGAGGAAAGACATAGGTGAGGCATCATACATCATCGGGATGAAAATTGATAGAGATAGAAAAGCTAGAAAGCTTAGTATATCTCAGGAGTCATACATAGAGAGCATTCTCAAACGCTTCAATGTCATTGGTTAGAAAACTATTGAATCCCCTATTTACAAAGGTACAATGTTGTCTAAGAGTATGGCTCCTCGGACTAAGGAAGACCGACTCCGGATGGAGTCAGTGCCATATGCACAGGCTATTGGCAACTTGATGTATGCCATGATATGTACACAACCTGATTTGAGTTTTGTGGTAGGCTTGCTGAGCCGTTACCAAGCAAACCAGTACTGGCAAGCGATGAAGATGGTATTTCGGTACCAACTAGGGTCTAAAAGTTTAAAACTACCTATCAGGTGGAAAGTTTGTCATTGGTTGGATATAGTGATTCAAACTATGCAGGGGATCCATATGATAGGAAATCCACTGCCGGATTTGTCTTCATGCTTGGAGGCCGGGCTATATTGTGGGCTAGCAAAAAATAGAAGAGTGTTTCTAAGTATACAATGGAAGCTGAGTTTTATGCATGCAATATTGCAGCTTCCCAGGCAGTATGGATAAAGGAGTTTCTAGCAAGATTGGGGCTAGAAGGCTGGCTTGATGCTCCTGTGCAGAAGTATTGTGATAATCTGGCTATAGTGTCGACACTTAAGAATAGGGAGATCAGTGCTAGAGGTAAGCACATTGAGGTGCATTACTATTACATCTTCGATATGCTATAGAGGGGAAAAGTGACTCTGAGTCATCTTCCTACTACTGAGATGTTGGATGATTTGTTCACTAAGGCCTTAATGACGGATCTATTTTCTAAACACGCTCATAGCAATGGCCTTTGACAAGACTAGCGCAAGTCGCTGTTGGACCATATGAGCCCTTCACCCATAGAGGGGGATGTTGGACCATGGTATGGGCTCAAGCCCAGTTTGGTCCAACGTTGTCACGGTCCGAGTGAGCCGATACGGGCCACGGGGTCCAAGGGTGGTGGGGGTGGTCATGCCGACCCCACATGTACCTTTGTTATACTAGTTCGATTGGGACTTGCCTATGTCACACATGCACACTAGGCATTCGACTAGGTTGTGTATTAACATGTTGTGGGGCCCAGATGCACGAATTATGTGTCGAGGGTGGGACCCATGGTTAATGAGGGGTCGACCTTGTCGTGGGCTTGGCCGTGTGCAAGGAGTCCAAGCCTCCACGGGCTCTAAGAGACATAGCTCACTCCCGTTGTGTATGACCCTCAAGTTGAACTAGAAGGAATGAAGCAGGAAAGCCCAAATCAGAACAGCCTACTTATAAGCCCGCATAAGAAAGGAAGGTAAGGGATATAAAAGGGGGAAGCATGGGAGAGGAGGAGATGCCCTAGAGCAGTCCGCCCCCCTCCTTTCTTCCCTCCTTTCTCCCAATCTAGCCGCCCCCTTCTTCCCCTTGGTTTGTCTTGCACTTGTGTGCGAGAAACCTTGCTGTTGGCCGCCCCTATTCTCCCCTCTCCTTGGTCTCTTTGGCGGCCTGAAAGAAGGAGAAGACTCCTTGACTGGAACGTGGTGGTTGATTCAAGGGGTTGTTCTTACTGAGATTTCCTTGATCAAAGCATTGGTTTGTGAGGGATCTGTACATATAGGTAACCCCTAATCTCTTGGCTTGTTTTTCATGTGATTGAGAAGTAAGGGATGATCTTTCAAGGGCGTGCAAAAGCTGGAATGCCCAGGTCAGTATGCTATTGTCCCTCTATTTTCTTAATTGCATGATCTATGTTTTGGATGAATCTTTATTACTAATTGATTTGTGTTTATGCATGATTCCTTGTAGATAAATTATAAAGATCGGTTTTTGATTGGTGCGCCACCCCCATCCCACCGTGCTTCCGCTGGTTCGGCCACTCCTCAAACCACACTCCTTGGTCATTAGTTACTAGCGACTGGGCCCTTCGCCGGCCAGCTAAGGCAGGTCGGCAATTTGGTTTTCCCTTTTCCGCTGCCTTTAATATTAATCAATATTAATAATAAAGTTCTAACAACAAATTCAATCATACCTTAAAACCATTTAATCTTGACTAAAGGATGAAGATGGTCATCCTACCTCAAATGTCGGGTTGTCATTGATCCACTGCCTATCTTCAAGCTCATTCTACTCTGACTCTATCGCCGGCCACCTTCGTCGGAAAATCTCCATGGCGGCTTCCTCTCTCCTCCCCTAATAGCCAAAAAGCTCCCCTAATTGTGCCATAAGCATCCCTTTTATAAGCATGGGGATTAGGGTTTCTAATCCCCTTAGAAGTTGTGCCAAACATCCTCACTGAGGCAACCTAATTGGCCTCTTAAAATTAATTTCATAATTTTAATTAATAATCTGGCCTGCAATTACATGTCTAAATTGGGTAAATGGGCCCTATACGATATGTTCAACTTTAAATAGTCATATCTCTCTCATCCGAACTCTGATTCACGCGTTCTTGGTGGCATTTTGAATCACTTTCTGCCTACTTTCTAACCACATAGTTTCGGCCGCCATTTCCAACTATTGAGTAGATTATTCTCATGATAAGATCAAGGGGCCAAATACCCTAATTTCTACGTGTACAATTTTTGAAAATCTAAGAAAATCTGGGATATTACAAATTGAGACATGATGTTTTGAGACATGATAGTTGTAGGCGACTAGTTTTGGGCATGACGGATTTTTGTTGCATGGATAGAGATATGCTTTGTTGTAATTGACGGTTGTCTGATTTGTGTTTGTACTACTTCTTTTCTATGGTTTTTTATGTGATCTTCACCATTTTTTATGGTTTGTAGGTGTGGTATGTTTTTTATTTTGTTTAAGTTGGTTGCCTTTGTTTTTTAAATACATCTTTGGTGTATTCGGCAGCCTTTATGTGTTTGCGATTTTTTCTACCATTTATTTGTTTTCCTAGTTTTCTTGATACTTTTTTTTTTTTTTGCAAGGGCCTCTATTATTTGTAGCTCCCTACATGAGGGCATGCTTGTAGTGTATATAACCTTGGTTTGGTTACATGTTGTGTTTCTTTTTCTTGTTTTTGATTGCTTTTGGTTTTATTTTTTGGGTTTAGACTTTCCTTACATGGTGTTTGCTAACCTTGGAGAGGTGATGTGAATATCAGTGTTGTGTTATTAGTTGGAGACAATGTAGTGCAAAGTTGTGAACAAGTCTTCTTTTGCATATATTTGGTGCAAAGAACAAATGTGCAATCATTTGTTGTATTGCCTTTTCTTTTAGGTGAGGGGGATTCTTATTTTTTTAAAATGGAAGGCTTGACCATTTGATTGATGATGATGGACTTGTTGGGATGTTTATATGGAATAACTGAATTTTGTTCTTGTTATTTTGTTCATTGTGTTCTTAGTTTTCTTTGTTAGCAAAATGGTATGTGTAACAAGCAGGAATTTTCTAACTTGCCTATACATGGCAAGGTGGAAATTAGTGATCAAGTTTAACCCTTAGGTGTTGTTACGTCCAAACCAAGACTATGAATTAGTCTAGTTTAGATTTCTTTTTTACTTGTCAACTATAGTAAATAAGGTTGATCCACAGGGAAAGCCTTGTGTGACAAAGAAAACTATTACGAAGAGAACAGAAAAGAGAAGGAAGTTGAAATAGGGAATAAGAGACAATCAAAGATAAAGTGCTAAGGCATCGGAAATCCACTTGTAATAAATCTCTAATGTATATTTGATTCAAATGATAACTCAATTAAGATCAAATGAAAATTCGTCTCAATCGGAAAATTTATCTTTTAAAAAACTTTGAAATAGAACAAAAGTAATTGATTGTTTACTACGTGAAAGTATTAAGTGTATAATCACAGGGAATTATAAGCATTCAGCGTGCCTTTCGTTAACGCTGAATCAAATAATTATATAGATTATAAACTCCTTAAATATAAAACATCAATTTAAAACTATAAAGAACTTACTTGAAACAAAGCATCCATTAAACATCAAGTACAAGCTTTATTCCTAGCCTTAGCTTGAGAGCTTTAGAAAGCCATTACAATAAAACTAAAAACAAAATTACAAAATGAGAGAAGAAAATAGGAGAAGAGAGCTCCAAAGAGAAGAGAGTAAGTCATCTATCACGTCCACCCCTCTATTTATAGGAATAGAAGGGGTTGCTTCAAAGAGAAAAGTGAAATCATATCTCTAGATTGCATCCTGATTGATTGCCTGATTAGTTGCTTCTTTGGAAATGATTAGATACTAAATAAATCAAGCAAATAAGTATCTTTGAATCTTCCTTTAGTTAACCAATCAGCCTCCTTGTCTTTCCTTATGAGTATCAATCATAATCAATGAAAATATTCTTCATGTGTTGGCCTCGGGTTAGTTTACTAGCTGTCTGATTGCATGCCAGATTCGACCCATATATCTTCAGAATTTAGAATTTCTTCCTGAAATAACATTTGTAGTTATGGAAGTCTTCTTTCCAATGCCACCAGAATCGTATCCATCTGAATTATACACAAAAAGATATGATCGAAATACTATGCCTCTGTCAATCTGTCCGAATCAGCTTCTTTCCTAATTTAATCCTCTTCATACAAATCTCAAATCAAACGGGTCCACAAGGTTGTGTTCGACCATTCCATGCATGTTTAGACCATTAGGGACCCATTCTTGACTTTCAAATAGCTTTGGGTAGATGAGCTTTACTTCCTCTTCTACTTAGATCCTGTTAAAGCCTGTTTAGACATGTAAACTCAATTAAGGTCCAATTAACTTATTCAAAACATAAAAAGCCCAAATCAGCAATGAATTAACACAAAATAGGATTGCAATTCAAAATATGAGAACATTTAATTAAACATTATTTCAGTACATCATTAGGTCTTCTCAATAAAATAAGTTTCTATGTAAATGGATTTTTAATATGTAACTTAAGTATTAAAAAGTAGATATAAAGAGCTTCGAAGAGCTACTAAGAATGCGCAAATTAGAGCTCAAACAAGGAAGTTATAACAATGTAACATCAAGGAATTTTGAAAGTTTGTGTGGAATATAGTGAATGTGACCTTTAGGACTTATCAATACAATAACTTACTCATTAGTTTTTACATTTAACATGTATAGAAAATAGACTGAAAAATCTTCAAATGTTGCTAATAACATACTAATCTGAGTTTGGATGAAATAGTTATGATTGTTCGAAGTTAGGCATGAGGTGCATTGATGACCCACTGGTTCCTACAATTGACCCTTGAACCTCTTTAATAACATAACTTTTTCTATAAACAGATTTTTATCTTCAATTTTGGAGTTATAAAGTAGACAACAATATCTTCAAAATGCCTCAATAACACATAAATTAAAGTTCATATGAGGAAGTTATGGTCATTCAAAATTAGACTATTAATCACCAATATGCCAATGACACATCAATGGGCATGCTAACTCTTGGGTCTCTAGCTCCCTTAAGGTTTGAGAGTTTTGTTTGTAGAGCTGCTCCCCTGGCTTGGGAGTTAGGTTTGAATGGGTATGAGCATTAAAAGATGAATGACCCAACATAGTGTAACAAAGAAGGTCTTGATGATCATGGAAGTCAAGAATGGACCTAAGCTTCATGGCATGGATGGAGCAAGGCGAGTATTCTACAAAAGTATGAAGTTGAGCAGTGTACTGGCATACATGCTTTGAGGTTTGGTTTAACGCCCAATAATTTTGACCCTAGTATATTATTTATCTAATTCCCTCACATAGTAAATTTTTACGTAAAACTTATTTCAATAGGAAATAAACTTTGAGCCTGTCGTTGCGGTACCAACAACACAAAAAGCAGAAGTCAGATGAGGGAGATATGATTTTTCAAATATTTATTATGATTTTATTCCAAATTTTAAGTTGTAAGCTGACATATATGATCCACGTGAAATATATTTATTTTACATGTCATTCACCTTATTTTCTAGTGTAGGATTAGGCTAATTCAGGGTTAATTAAAGTTGATTTATGTTAAGATATAAATTAATATTTTAGTTTAATTATTAATTAATTTAGGAGACAGTAGTTTTGGTGTGTATTTGAATGAAGTTGGAAATTTATTTACATACTACACATCTAAAATGTGATTTTTTATATTTTGAATGTATGACACGTTTGTCAATGCATTTAAATGCTATGTAGAACCATTCACAAGGACATGAACTTCTTATTTCAAAATAGAATTCAAACAAGTTTTTTGTTGTAGGGCTTTTATTAGGAAAAATGAACTTTCCTCAAATCAACTGTTAGTAAAAGTGAACCTACAAAAGAGAGAATTACAGTTACAAATTTAGTTGTTGGAGTCTTGCTCTAGGTATTGAAGACATTGCTAAATTGAAGTTTGCTTGGAGGTTGAGAAGTAGAGGAGTGATAAGTATAATTTATGCGTTATTTTACCCTTAATTATTCTATTTTCTAGTCTCATTTAAGTGTTAATATAGGTTAAATTATTAGATACTAAATTTAATTAGGTTAGAAAAAGCTTTTATGGTGTTTTGAATTAAATTGGCTTATTTTGCAGATTCTTCATTAGCGTTCGAACGGCCTCACTTACCGTTAGATCGGGATAACGTACTTTTGAAGAAAATTTAGTTCAGGCGTTCGAACGGGCATGCAGGGCGTTAGAACAAGATAACGCGCAGTTTCCTTATTTAAATCAATTTCGAGTTTTTTTCATATTGGACTCTTTCTTACGGATCTTATGCCTATATAAAGACATATTTGGCAAGAAATTAGAGGTTAGAAAGTAGATTTTCTGAAGAGAAGAAGGAAGAAGAAGATGGAGAAGAAGCCAAAGTTTTCAATGGAGATTCAAGTGCTTTCTTCTACCATGGAAGGCTAAACTTTTCTTTTACTTAGGAGTTGATGAAGCTATAGATAAGTTTCAGTTTCTTTTCTTTTTAATTTAGATCTCAGTTGTGAATTATGACAATTGTATGATAAGGATTTCCTTTTTAATGGAAGAGCTTTCATGTTTATTCAAATCTATGTTGATTTATTGTCTTGTAGATGATAGATTGATGTGGTTTTGATATTTGCATCAATTCTAATTTCTGTGATTTAGATGAGATGGTCATACAATAGTTTTAATGTTCAGATAATTAAGGACTTGGATGAGTTATACTAAGATTAGACGGGTCATGCCTATAGCTATTTAGTGTAGATGATTCGTGATATTGTCGAAGATAGTTCATGCCATGGAAATTAATTAATGATTCTTTCTGAAGTAATTCTAGCTTGTAGCTAAGAATACTTGCTCATATTCACACTAGATTTAGATTAAAAGTTAAGGAATTGTTATGGTTCTATAGTGGATTTGATTTCTTAAGTAAATTCCATCACATTAATCTCTACTTTTTAAACTAGTTGATTCTTTTCTTTTGCTTAATTTAAGTTTAAGTTATTTTAGTTTTCAACCAGCAAATTCCTCTTTAGATTTAGTGATAATTCATCCGTCCCTGAGGTTCGACAACCTTTAAATATTCATCCTAGTATAATTACCTTGTACACTTGCAAAGGGTTTAATTATAAACGATCAAGGAGCAATAATTCATATTAGTTGACAAGGAGCTTGGTAACTAAGATGAAGATTGCATAGTCAAAATCAGCAGAATAGAAGCTTTTAGGTGTGAGGTTATAGAAGGCAAGTAAAGGAGGACCAAGAAAAGAGAAGAATAGCAATGATAAGGGTGACCAGAAGATTATACTCCATCAGCTTTCAAGTGAGCTAAACCATAGAAACAACCTATGACTAACAAGAAATAGAAGGTTCAATAGATTTTTATATGAAGGAATGGGTATGCAATTGAATGAAATCAGAGAAAAAAATTAGCCGCTTCATGTAGAGAAAGAATAGTAGCCATTCCACATCCAATAGAAGTAACTTTGTAGCAAGGAATGTCCAAAAATAGAGCCAAAGTTCGTGGCTAGCAAAGAATAAGAAGAGCAGTTCACACCCATGTCTAGAAGCAGAGAAGTGTAGGAAAAACAGAGCATTATGAATCAGAGAAAGAAAAAGGGAATGAAGAATTAAAGAAGGGAAGAATTGGGTAGCAAGTAATAAGAAGAAAAAGGAATGAGTTCAATAACAGAACATAGAAAACAGAAGAGGGAGAGGAGTCATGAACCAAAGAGAAATCCTGCAGTTCCATTGTCCTAAATTAGTCAGAAGAGAGCTTGAACATGAGAGAATTAAATTCCAAGACGGAGGAATGATGCAAAGAAGCAAAGAAAAAAACCTCAGTCCACGGGTTACTATTTATCCATTGTAGCGATTGGAGGTTGAAAATAATGAATAGTATCCCAAAGTTAGTATTCATCAGGTATTGTAATAACCTAGATTTTATTGTTTTTTCTTGATTTTCTTCTAATATTGTAAGTCTCTTTTCATTTATTTTAATATAAATTATAGTTTTAGTTCTTAGAGTAATGACTGACTAATTTTTCATCGAAGGCTTGTATGAAGCCTTGTAAATTTATATGAATTCATGATCATGAGAGTTGATTGATTTCCTTTACATGTGTTTTAATATTTGATTGTTTTACTTATTTTCAATTAATAAACTATATCTTAGATATAAGATTAATCATATTCTTATGATTTGAGGTAGTTTTTATTAGTTAGCTATTTGGACTTTTAACTCTTGAATTAGATTAGGGTATTAATTGTGGTTTGCATTTTGTGAATACAATTATAGACTTAATCCTAATCTTATTAAGCAAAGGATAATATAATTTATACACTTGAAAGTATATTTAATGACGATATATTGCTTAATATATAGGACTAATTTCTAATATGTTATGAGATAGTTTGAAAATTAAATCAACAATCATAGACATGATTATTTATAAATTAATTTGTATGGATTCTCATGCCTTAGTAGTTTGGTTATTTTAATATTTAAATTATTTAATATTGCTTTCTTAGTTTATTGGGTTGTTTGGCCTTAATTTGAGACATTTAATTAAACTAGGAAGTAGTCTTAGTTAAGAAGTTTAAAGTGAAATGAGTTTTATTATGCTAGAAATCCTAGTCTAACTAAGGAAGCCTATATCCATTATAAAATCACCAAGAGGGGAGTGATAGTGGACAGAACCAGCTGAAAGAGGAGAGGCCAAAAGCCAAAACAGGAGGAAGAGAGGTGAAGAAAAGAGATGAGAGAGTTGAGAGAAGGGCAAACCAGAAGAAGAAGAATGAGAGTGAGTAGGCAAAGTTTGGAGCTTTATACATATCACTGACTCAAGATAGAAGAAGGCAAACCTAGCTGTACCGCACCTCAGTCACAAGTCATGATTGTATACGGGCAAAAACCACCCCTTTTCCTAGACCTAATTGAGTTCAACTAATCCTAAGCGTGAAAAGTGTTGGGTTAAATGGTCTCGTACCCACGTAAATAGGTAAGAAATAGAGAGAGATGAGAAAGGGAATGAGAGAGGTGGGCCCACAAGTCAAGGTGGTTGAGGGTAGGACTTGGTCAATCCTAGCCTAACGAGAAATCTAGGCAGTTAAATTGGAATGGGGACGGACTCCCCCTCAAATTTATCTCTCTCTTTCTCTATCTCAAAAGACTTGTTGATGAAAAAAGCACAAAAATTTCACACGCTGGTTTTTCAGAGAACATAAGCAAAGTCTCTCTCCTTCTCTCTGGTGATTCTTCCTGATGTCCTCTCTCTGAGCCAAGTTTTTTCCCATCACTTGGTTCTTTCAAGTAGGAAGAGCCGTTTGGTGTAAAGAGATGGCCTGACTGCACTGATAGATTAAAACTAAATTGAAGAGGTAATTCTATCTTCTTTTATTGTGTTTAATCTAACTCTTTAAGGGCGTTTGACTGCACCGGTAAGATTAGTATGTTGAGTTCATCGATTTAATTCAATTACTTTGCATGATTTAAATCAATTATATTGCTTATAAAATTACTTTTGTTGCTTTATTTGTTGTGTGGGATTGCTTGCATATTTGGCACTACAAAGTTCTAGCCACCACGCCATCCATCGCTTCCACTGCCTCCATCAGTGGTATTAGGGCCTTAGGTCGTAGTGGATACCATGGAACAAGGGGGAAAAGTCCCTTCTTTAGTGCAATAATTGATTCATGCTTCTTGATTGATAGTGTTGTAGAAATTTTTAAAATTTTGCTTGTATTTAAATGTGAAAAAAGTGGAAAACTTATTCACATACGTACTTTTTATGTGCAGTAATAGATTGGCAAGTCCATGCAATCAATCACTTAAACTATGGTGTTCAACCATTTTAGTTGAAATCATAGCAATTGATCGTTGGCCACAAGTAATCTATTGGTTATTTTTAAGTTCCCAAGCAAAGTGATCAATTGGTTGCCTGGCCGATCTATAAGTTTAATGTCTTCCAATCGGGAACTAGCGATAGATTGACATCTAGTGTGTGATCGATCGGTCTTTGGTAGGTGTTTAGTCTTTGGGATTTGTCAAGTTACTTCAAGTCATTCATATTGACTGAAGTTTGACTTTCCTTTGCATTATCATATTAGTTTGATATTTGTTTACTCAATATCAAGTGAGATTGATCTTATACTCCTTGAGGGGTATTTTTGTAATTTTATGAGTGTTAAACACATAGTTTTTCACACATCTGTTTCATAATAATATCTAGGTTTAGAGTATTAGTTGTTGAAGAGTCTCATCTAATATTATCTTTTCTAACTAGCAAATTTTGTGAGAATCTTGAGTAATTCAGTGCCTTTGTTTGCTCTTTGATTTGTAGATCTGCACTTACTCTTCTTAAGCAAAATAACTTTTAGAATGGTTGTTGCTGAGTTGAGTAAAACTAAAAAACTCAATAGCACGGATTGTATCACATGGAAGAGCAGGATTCACAACATTTTGTTGCTAGAGGGTTTCTCACATGTCTTGGGCAAGGTAGAGGTTTCCCCTCATGAAAACTCTTTTATAGGTCTGAAAGATCCTATGAAAAGTATAAGGAAAATGACCTTAGGGCTAGGACCACGATTCTTGCCTTCATGGAGCCAACTATAAAGATGCTTTATCATAAACATTCAACTGTAAAAGACATGATTAAGGCAGTTGCTAAAAGGTATGGGATGTATATTAAAGCCCATATTAGGATGGTACAAATGTGGTATCAGAATATGAAAATGGACACTCAATGTGCCGAAGGACATCAATATTATGTCCTTCATTGCAAGTGAATAGGAGTTACTTAACAACCCTTCGGGTGAAGCCATCTAAGTATCCACTATTTTGAACAATCCTCCCAAGTCATGGGAAACTATAGTCATAACATTGAACACGATTGATAAAAAAGATGAGTCTAGATGATCTCACTGTCAAGCTTAGCTTAGAGAAAGGGAGAAGAAATCACTTGAGGGACTTAGATGCATTAGCTAGGAACTTCCAAGAATAGTCTTCGTTGGTCAGCATGGCTTAAAGAAGGGCGATCTAGGAACTTCGAAGAATAAGAACTTAAACAAAATGGACATGATTTCCTCCCAAGAATTTCTTCCTTAAATATCTAAGAACCATGTGTAAGGATCGTCTCTCTAGAAAAATGAGGGAATACCCCTTTCCCGAATGTCAGAGAACTCTTCATATCTTGAAAATAATTCATTCTGACATATGTGGTCCTCTTAATGTCTAGATACATAGGGGTACGACATATTTTATCATGTTTATTGATGATTTCTCTAGGTTTGGGTATGTTTATCTCTTGAAGAGAAAGTAGGATGCCTTTGATAAATTAAAAGAGTATAAGGTTAAACTTGAAACTTAGCTGGGTAGAACTATTAAAGTTCTTAGAATTGATAGAGGTAGTAAATATACCTTAGATGAGTTCAAGAACTATTTTCTAATTATAGAATAGTTCACCAATATACCCCACAATAAAATGGTCTTGCTAAGAGGCGTAATAGGACTTTAATGGACATTAATAGGTCCATGCTTAATCACTCTGAACTAGGAACATAATTTTGTGGAGAGGTTCTAGACATTGCTATCTATGTGCTGAAGCGGGTACCTACTGAGGTTGTTAAAAGAAGACCTTATGACTTAAGGATATGTAGATGTCCAGACTTAGGTTAACTTAGAGTGTGGCAATCAAATGCACACATCAAGGTGCCAAATCAATGTATGAACAAGTTGGACCCTATGACAGTAAAGTGTAATTTTAATGGGTACAATGAGCACTCTAAGGGGTATTGGTTCATCATGTTGATGTGATAGTGGGGTAATAGAGTCTAGAGATTCACATTTCTAGTTCCCAGATCTTGTCCAAGATCATGTGAATGACACCCAATCTTTCCCTAAGGCTGAGAACAATCTATTTTAAAACACATATAACCCTAGATAGAGGAATCACCGTAACTTCTCTTGGCAGAACCCTAACCAAGGGACAAGTGGTAACCAACCCCCTAGACAACCGTTTCAAGCTCCACTAGCTCCTTTCCATCAACCTCAAGTGCCACTAGCCCCTGTCTATCAACCCCAAGTGTAACTCCCATATACCCTAGGAATTAGAGAAAAAATTAGCAAGAGGCGGGTATGTTGCCAAGCCAACCCCTACAAAACCGTAAAGGTCAATTTCAAGTAGAGGGAATTGTTTCCCCTAATGTACAAGTTTAGTCCATAACTACCCTTAGGAGTGGGTGGCACATTGACAATCAGGTTGGGGGTGATTCCTCAGGTACCACGAATGAGGAGTTAGAGAGGGCCACAGTGAGTCTCAAGCGGAAGTGAGTGCACCACATGAGAAGAACTTTGTTCTTCCTTCACCTCCCTTACCACCATTATCCTAGTCGACCCATGAGGAATCCTATATCCTTAAGGCCCCATTTCCCTGATACTTAGACATGGCCCCACCATTCGGCAAGCACTCAGCTAGGATGAGAAATTTTCTAGAAACCTTCAAACAAGTTAAGATTAATCTTCCCCTCCATGAGGCTATCAAGCAAGTTCCCACGTATACTAAATTCCTTAAATACCTTTGTTCCCAAAAAGGCAAATCTAGACCACACATGTCTAACAAGGTATTTCTCACCAACCAAGTTAGCTCTTTATTGAAATATGACACTTAAACTAAATTCATGGACCCTAAAATCCCTACCATTTCTTGTGTCATAGGTGATCACTCCATTAATAAGGCACTCCTTGACCTTGGTGCAGTGTTAATCTCCTTCCTTACTCGGTGTATGAGAAACTAGGGTTAGGTGACTTGCAGCCTACATCGTTTACTATTTAATTAGCTTAACTTTTCATGCTTAAACCTCAAGTAGTTATTGAGGATGTCTTAGTGAGGGTTGAGTGGTTCTTTTTCCCCATTGATTTTAGTGTCTTAGATATGGAACTGGTTGCCAACTCCACACATCAGATCCCTGCCATTCTAGGTCATCCCTTCTTTTTTATAGCTAATGCATGCATTAATTGTTGGACGGGGGTAATGGAGATGTCCTTTGAGAACATGAAAGTACAACTAAATATTTTTTAGGTCTAACCATTTACCTATAACTTGTGATGCTAATTGTTTTATGGTAGATAATTTTAGGTTCAATGCTTTTGATAGAGGTCCATTTTTTGTAGTGGCAATCCATAATTAAGTCATGTCTTTTGGTTTTTTCAAGTCATCATTTTGGAGACTTAGGAGAAGAGTCAATGTCAATCTCTACCACTACCCTCACATATTTGAGAGTGTTGGCATTGTCGAGAAAGACAATAAACTTAGTGCTTCTTAGGAGGCAACTCATGTTTTTGATTTGTTTCTTTTCTAATTGTTATTTTTGTTTCTTTTGTGGGATATAGTACTTTAGGTTTTGGGGAATGGTCACCACTTGTATTTGTCTATTTTCTCTCAATCCAATGTACTTCACTTTTAGCTCCGGTGATTAGATCTTTAGTTGATGTATTCAGGTGATATCTTTCTTTTTTTCTCTTACTAATTCTTGTCATTGTAGTATATATTTTCTTTAACATTTTAGACAATATTCAATTGAGATTTGGGGGTGTAGAAAGATATTTTTCTTTCTTATTTTAGGATGTTTTAGATTATTTTTCATTATTTCTATCATTTTTTATGTTATTTTTTATTTTCTTTTAAAAGCATATGCCTTTTTTAAAGGATCAATTTTACAAAGGAAGTTCAAGTAAATTAATTAAGGGATGGAAGTGATTCATTAAGTAATTTCAGTTTTATTTTCATTATCTTAGATAGTTATACTTATATTCTAAAAACACATTGCACATACTTGAAACTTGTAGAAATATAATTTTATAATTTATTGCTTGTAATCTTAGTGGGATATCTTTAAGTAAGCACACTTTTGAATAATTTTTAATGTTTTATGATGGATCTTTATGCTTGGCTATTATTTGAAAAAAAATTAGGATAAGTGTATAATGAAAAACATGAATGAGAAAAAAGGTTGAAAAAAAAAGATTGATTTGTTGAAAAACAATGATGATGAAAAAAATAAAGGTTTGCTTCTCTTTTCACAGAGTAATCGGGCCTTGTGTCTAGGCAAGCACAGGGGTTCACGTCAAAAGGTGAAGAGTTAAAATAAATTCTTTTATGACTTGCTTGGTTTGTAGCCTTTATAGTTCAAGTTATTAAGCCTAAAGGGTGTCTCAACACCTAATCCCTTAAGCTAACTAAATTAGGGACACTAGCCTAATGCTTATTAATGGACTATTTAGAAAACATAGTAGAACTAAGTATTGCACGAGTCATAATTTGAGGCATTTTATGCTCTTATTCTATGAAATTGATTGAAAATTTTGAAGGCCATTACATGAGATTTTATTATGAAAATTTAAGGATGAAAGATTGTTGTCATTGTTATATTTTGAGTTAGTGAACTTAAATGAGCTTAGTTAATGGGTCACATAAGATATGCTTATTAATAAAGAAAGAGATTGTATGATTACAAGTTTCTACACTTTATGTTTTAGAAATGTATACATGTAGTTGCAAAATTATTTCCTAAATGAAGTAATAGAATGAATGATTCCTTACTTGAAAGTGATCAGACCGAAATTATTTAGTTATGTCAAAAATTCGTGGTTGGTTCATTTTAAAAAGTAGTTATGCGTTTTTAAGAGGAAATTGTTTTTAGAAATACTAATTGATTGGGCCCATATAGTGACTAAATGGACAACTTGAGTGTCCAATTCGGGTAAACGGGCCTTGCACGATATGTTCAACTTTGAATAGTCATATTTCCCTCATCCGAACTCTGATTAGCTCATTTTGGTAGCATTTCAAAGCTCTTTTTGTCTACTTTCCATCCATATAGGTTTCAGCCACCAATTCCAAGCATTAAATAAGTTATTTCAACGAGAAGGTCAAGGGGTCCAACACCATAATTTCCTGTGGTCAACTTTGGCAATTTAGAAAATTCCCGGATGTTACATTCTTCCCCCCTAAAAAGGAATTGCAGGGACACAATTCTCCAAAGCCAATACTAAACAAGCATGGCCTCGGAGGGCACACTCGCCCCTTCTAGGGTTTCGCATTAATCCCACTCGAGAGTGAGCTTCTGCTGCACACTCAAGTTAAAAGAATCACCACTAAGTAACCCAACTCAATGTGTGCACGTAAAAATACCTCTTTGTCGACCCTAGTACTCACGTCCCATACCATGAGTCTTCGTGACACCATAGAAGCAAATTTAACTAAGCACTAACGCAACGAACCTTAGAGCTATCCATCGACATAATGTGTCTCATACCGCAAGTGTCTAATGGTTTCCCCTCGGCTATTCCATAGCTCTTTAGCCACGAACACCTAGAGGTGCTTCTTACCCTAAACCCATCCACCTCAACTAGATCATAAATTTTCAGACAACAATACCATATCAACCCGATTTTCCAGAGGAATTTTTTTTAATAATAACAATACCATATCAACATAAAATACCGTTCACAATAAAATATTTTCACCACATAGAATTCCTCAAGAAAATCAGGCCGTTCATTTCCCATGATCTTTGGCTAGGATGATTACCATGCCGACGAAGTGAATTATGAAGATAACTAATACCTGCATCTTATAACAAAAGATTAGTAATCTAATATTTGGATTGGATTGACATCGTCTAATGTCAACTGCCTATGTACCACTTCAAGGTAGAAGAGGATTGGATCCATACTACGTGAAATGCATCACTCAACATATTTACTTACATAGCGTTCATACATCATAGTCATCATATCCAAACATGATCATCATATATGTATCATAACTCATCATAACATTTACATGATCATTCGATATCCATCATGTCATATCATTTACATATCATCATATAACGTAACATTCGCACAACCCATTCCCTATATCACCCAGAGAATTAGCTATGTGATCTGTGAGTTGCGCCAGTGCAAAAGCGTCGTGGGTGGTCATCCGCATGCACTCGGTATGACCCCTAAAAATCAGGAGGGAATTGCCAAAGGCTAGGGTCCACCCTCATCCCTACATGGCACCTGGGTAATCAACCCAGACCTTAACTACTCTTGTCAACCTCTCATTCTTAGGTTGGTTCTTAATACCTGAGTCTACCATTTATGCATGACATTCCTCTCACATGTCCATAAAAGTGATAAAAATGAATAACTCATTGCCCCCAAGTAAGATTAACAATAACATAACTTATAACATTCTGAACCATTCATGGTACAAGCATAATGTATACACAATTCATCATTAAATGCATGCATTCATCAAATAGACATGTATAGCTAAACCTCGTAATTCAACACGTATATATGATCCAAATCATAAACTTAACTTCATCATAACAATTAGCAAAGACTAACATTAATTCCCAAAAATCTAGTGCCCTCAACCCTTGTTTATAGATTCTAAAAAGCATCTCTGTTTGCTTAGTTCATTTTTCCTACGCCCATTAAAAAGTTTACACTTTAGTCTAGTACACCTTAAACTTAATTTCTTTTTAAGGGCATTTTAGTCAATCACATTCTTTAAAGCTTCTTAACACTCATCTATTAGAGTCAATGATTTCTAAGCATGTTCATAGGTAACCAAAAACCCTAGTTACTTATTTCAGCATTAAACCAAAAATCATACATAAGGGTATTCTCAGAATTTTTTATAATTTATTGATAACTTCATTAGATCTAAAACTTTAAATACAATTTCCTAAGAGAGTCATAATACTATAGTAAAATTCTTAAATTTTACCCATCAGTATTTTCCCCTGAACCATGACCAGTTCAATAGGCAAGATAAAATTCACTATTAAGGGCAAACTCATAATTTTTGCTATTTTTTAGATTTTTTTGTTGATCTAAAAACTTGTGGGAACATTCATAAGGACTCTAAGGTTCTTCCTTAATTTTCTAGAAATTTATTCATATTTTTACGTTGGTGAACTTGGTTATATTCACTTAGATCCTTTTTTTTCTTAAATCGGACCAAATTAATTAAATCCGGTCCAAGGGGTTGTCTTCATCACTGGTCACAGCAGGGGAAAAATGATCCCCTACTTTGTAACCAAACAGTATATCCCGTGAGAAAAAAAATTTCTTTAGAAGAACACATAAGAATCCATCTGGCATATCCATAATCAAAGTTATCCACTTTATAGTAACATTACCACACAATCATAAAATTCATTCTAAACTACGCATTAAAATTTTGACGAAGAGCATATACCTGTTCCAGCCACAAAAGAATCTGAAATGAAAGTTTGGGACGAGCTCTAGCAGTAGCAACTGCATGCCCACATTTGTGGATAGATACAAGACCCAAGGTTGAAAAGATAGAGTACCCAATCTCGACGATAGAAAAACTCAACCCAAGAACCGATGGAGAGCGACCAAATACAACACCACTTGAAATGTTCCAAAGTATAGACGATGCATGGCATACATAGCGATTCCCCAGTCAATATCAGTAGGAGACAACATGGGAGAACCACCGCTTGCTGCGCAGAATGGGCAGTAGCGACTGCCCGACCCTCCTCACTGGCTGACTGGCCATCCTCTCCTTTTCTTTCTCTCTCTCTCTCTCTCTCTCTCTCTCTCTCTCTCTCTTTTTCTTCTCCCTATGTTCTCCTCTCGTCTACATGCTTCTGGCTAGCTTTAATCAATTCTGTCTGTCTCCCTTTCCCAACTGTGCTCATGGACACAGATTGACAAGAAACACAAGCCTTCCATGATGCTCACGTAACTCCACTTTTTGTATGCACTATATGATCCTGAGAAGACCTGCGGGAGACCCGCGGTAAAGACCCTCTGATCAATACACAAACCATTGTGGCGATGAATAAGCGTATCGCAATCTCCACCATTCCCCAACTCTGGGAAAAATGTCTTCTAAGACATTAATAATGTATCCACAGAAGCCTCGGGTCTTTATGACCATTGACTCCACCAAACATCTAAAACTTAGACTAGATTATCTCCATCCAGTCAAGTATCCACTCAACCATTTGGGTCCTCTTCACCTTGTGAATTGGCCCAATAAATAGCTCATCCACTGAGCTATGACTCAAAAAACATCCCATAACCACCCTCGGTTCATTAACCAAGGTAAAATTTTATGTCAGGGCCCCGTTCACTCCATGAACTAGTCCCAACCCTAAAGAGGGTATTTTAGTTATTATCTTGATTAGGTATTCTCTCCACAATCCAATGACAACCAAATCTCTTGATTAGTCTTTATTAACCTTAAGTTACTAATATAACTTAACATAGCAATAATAAATGTAAGCATCAGAATAATCAACATATATAATATGCAATCACACAGGCACTAGATAATAAACGGAGGCCCGTTGCACTCATTTGCAAGGCTAGGGATCAACGAATTCAAGCCCAAGAGTGTAAACAACTCTAATGCATCCCGCGAGTTACATATATAACACTCTAGTCGATCGATGTACTCGGTTGCAAACGCGTGTAATACACTGCCTTGAACCTTGAGAATTAAGGTTCTTCCCCTTGTTTCCCTTGACACTGTGAATTGTCAAGGTCTTTGTGTCTCTTACTGGTCACACCACTTCCTTTTAAGCCATTTAACGTCATTCTAGGGCACCCTAATGCTTGGTTGCTAAATTATCCATTTCAGCAAAAATAGAACACACTACCCCTAAGAGCATTAGGGTAATTCTACTACCTGGGGTATTGTACCATCCCTTAGGTCATTCTAATCATTTCACTAACCCTCTATTGATTTTAAGTCATTGACCTTTCATTCACACGAATGTTAGTTGATCACTCAAAGGGGTATTTTTGTCATTTTTTCAAAGCCTTATTGACATCCAATAGGTACAAAATTGAGCTCAAGAGTTCTACTTGACTGCATGAACTCAGTGTAAGTTTTCTGGCATGTGACGGGGTCGTGAACCCCTTGAACCGACCCAGGTTGACTTATCATAACCCTAGGGACAAAACGGCCAATTAACCACTCACTGGGATTTTTCCTCATTAAGTGGTTTTGGCTATATTTAGGATACCCATTAAACTCTCAATAAGAGTTTTCCCAATTTTTAAAATCACTCATAGGCCCCTGAACCAAAAACCCTAACTCGGGTAAGTAAAATATTAACCAATTGTTTAATGATAAGGGGTAAAAGGGTCATTTCATAGTCTATGGGATTTTTTCCATGTATGAAACTTGGTCAGAATATTTCCAAACCTCTCAAGGTCCATTGGTAATTATTCTAAATTTTTCTAACATCTACATCAACCTGAACCGGAGCACGAGACAAATAATTAAATATGCTACATTTCACCTCTAAGGGTGCAATGGTCATTTTATTGACATTGAGATTTCTCCCTATCCCGTATCTTGGTCCAGTTACTCCTCATGTTTTTTCAGACATTGTGTAATTTTCTTGAATTTTCTCCAAGTCCAAACCCTACTAAACCGGACCTGGTTCAATGGGAGTTTTTTTTATATAACCCAGGTCGGGTCTGCAGTTCCAGCCCGTAATCGGGCTGGACCCACAGATCCACCTTCGGGTCCTCTCCTTCGAAGACTCGCCCTATGGGCGGCGGCTAGACTGCACGTCTGGACACCGCCAGGCTGACCCTACAGCCTCAGGCAGAGTCACTGATTCAGGGCAACCAAGGCAGAGGCCCAGATGCCAGTTCCCCGCCCGGCGGCGCCCGAAAACACCCAACGATGCCTAGATCTTGGATCATCTATGTGTAATGTTGATCAGTGGTGTATCATCACCGGACAACGGCGACACCAATCCGAAAAGAGTTATGAGCAACTGGAGGGGGCATCGAATCAGAGGGCCAAAGGCGCACAACGGCGACTTGCTAGACCTCCTTGTCGATTCCTTGCAACTCAAAGGCCGGAGAGATAAAATGGGGGACGAGGGCTGCCATGAACCACCAGTTCGTGGCGACCAATGGCTGCCGTGAATCATCAGTTCGTGGCAACCGACAGAAATGGCAATCCAGTTTGAGGGTGCAGTTGTTGTCTTCATCTTCCCTTCTTAAGGTTACGGTCAAAAATCCGGCAACGACCCTCTGGCCGAAGAAGGGGAGATGGGGAAAATAAAATCAGTACTGCATCTACCCATCGATTCCACTTACCTGGGATGGGGAGTTTAGCCTGAACAGCAACCCAGCCGGCGGTGGAAAGTTGGTCAGCCGGTAGAATGAATCCGGCAGCAGTTCATTCTTATAACATCACATTATTAAATCAATGGGTTATAATGATCAAGCTAATTAAAACAAAACAACTTCACTCATCTTGTCTTGAGGATAATTAAGTGATCCTACCTCAAAGGCCGAGTTGTCATCGATCCACCGCTGCCAGAGCCTTGCTGGAGTCTCGCCGAAAAATTCTAAAAAGATCCCCCTTTCCATTAACCCTAATTAGCCTTTTAATAGGCATGAGATTAGGGTTCCTAATCCCCAAGGAGTTGGCCCAAAATCTCCTCAATTCGGCAACCAATTTCGAAATACTAATTGATTAGGCCCATATAGTGACTTAAATAGACAACTTGCGCTTCCAATTCGGGTAAACGGGCCCTGCATGATATGTTCAACTTTGAATGGTGGTATCTCCCTCATCCGAACTCTGATTTACGCATTCTTGCTGGAGTTCCAAATCTCAATCTGTCTACTTTCCATCCATGAAGGTTTCAGCCATTAATTCCAAACATTCAATAAGTTATTTCAATGAGAAGGTCAAGGGGTCCAACACCCTAATTTCCCGTAGTCAACTTCTGGAATTTAGAAAATTCCCGGACGTGACAAGGATCTTGTGTTAGCATCTAAATAAGGTTGCTGTTTGCTTGTGTCAATGTAAAGTCTTGGTTTTTTATGCATTGATTTTGTTCCATTGGAACTGCTGTGATTTTTTACCCTAGTTGGGGGTTTTCACGTAAATTGCTATGTTCATGTGTGGATTGATCAATGGTTGTTTGATTAATATTTTGAGAGTGAGATTGAGTGAATATTAGGTTTTAATCGTTTTCACTTAATAAAAAAATACATTCAAAGAGGCTACAACTCTTAATTCTTACTTGTCGAAACACTAGTTTTAAGAATAATCTAGTGATCTACTAGGTTGATAATGTAAGATCCCTCAATTTTTTTTCTTTAATTGTGTGAATTGTATGAATTTTTTTAGTTTATCGGTTTGATTTGATTTTGGGGTTGGGTTAGTGTGATTATTAATTTCTTAAAGTTTAATTTTATTTTTAAGAGTTTTACTGTCAAACTTGATTTACCCAATTTTCACTAATTTAATGGCATTTTCTCCTAATTTTTCCTTATAGGGGAGTAGACCCTATCGTGGACCCCACATCTATTTGGGAGAGTGTGCAACCTATTTTAGGCTTGAGCCTTCTATTTATTTGCCTAAGTGGGTTTTGTGTAATTAAAATTGTTTTTGAGTCAAAAAAACCATTAATTGGCCATTTAGGGCATTTTCCCCTTTTTTCCAGCCCAACAGTTCTTATTCCCAGCCCAAAACTTTTACTATATAAATAAAAATCTTAGCCATTTGCCAATGGGGAAGGGCTGTGTTAAGGAGGGAGGCTTGCTCTACCCCCATTTCTTAAAGGAGAAACCTTGATTAAGGTATAGTTTTACCCTTAATCACCCCCTAATCTTTCTATTTTTTGTCTTAATCACCTCTATCTTCATTTCTCCTATCTTGATTCTTGATTTTCTTTATCAAAATCTTGTTTTTTATTTTAATTTAGAACACTAATTAGGCATATTTCGTTTTCAACCTAAGGATGTCTTAGATCTATTTTCATCCAAGTCGAATTGAATCTAGTAGCTAATTTTAATTAGGTTTTACTAAAAATCATAATTTTTGGGTAGGATTTCTTGAGGTTGATGATCATTCAAGAGATTCAAAGGCTTGTTAGAGGTAAGGGGTTTTTACCTTAAATTATTTTTCTTCATTGGAATTCATGATTATATATTTATTTGAGTTCTTGTTTCATTTTGATGTATAATGGTGATTTGTTAAAAACATGTAATTTATGGTTATTTTGGTATGATTAAGTATGAAAATGATTAGATCCATCATGTTCTAAGCTTAGATTCTGATATATAATATTTTATGATGATTTTTTAATTTATATAGAATTTTAAAATGTTCGCAATTTGAATTTTGAGAGGTTGAAGACGAACTAGAAAGTGAACTATTCCAACCGTTCGAATAGCCTAACAAGCCATTTGAATGGCCAGACGTTCGAATGGCTTGTCAGACCGATCAAACGACAATATGACAATTTTGTGAATTAGGTTATTTTTATGGATTATTCTAATTCTCTATGATTATGATGAATGATGGTTACTTATAAATTACACTTAAATTGCATATGAACCTTATTTGGATTATGATTTAGCTTATGTATGAAAATGACTATACTTGTGTAGGTTTAGCATGATATTCTACTTGTCTTAAACTATATTTCAATGATTTCTTCGTATTTACTCCATGATTCCAATAGGTCATAACTATGATAAATTATGAATACTTTCACATGTCACATTGATTATAGGTGATTCATGTTCCACATGTTTTAGTTTAAGTATAAACACTACCATTTATGTATATTCTTGATTATGCTTATATGATTTTATTTGTCACAAATTAACCATGTTAAACGCACATATGGATTGATTAGAGAATACTTATTCATGCTTACATTCGTTAAATTTTTCTCATATATGTATCATGTTGCATGCATCATGACAATGATTTATAAGCGACGATTTCATGTGTTTAGCCGTGATTAAATGATTGGATGCAATTAGATGCCGTTATTTTTCAAATTAGCTACTCGGAGGTCTATCGAATTGGTTTTACGTCCCTTATAGATGGGGTTTGACATCCAATGGATAGGGTTTTCGTCCCTTATGAATGGTTCCTCCCTAGGTGAGAAGAGTAGAATGATATAATAAGTTTAACTTATGTATATTATGGACTTGAGAATCCATGCTAGTTTGTCTATGTGCACCGGCTTACCAAGGTGTACTTTCCCATTAGAAAACTTACCTAAATTGCTCTAGTTTTCCTTTTTTTAGGAATTTGGACCTTCCCCGTTCGGTATTTTCCTGGGTGAGCAGATTTGTGTATGCTTCGGCCAATTAAGCAGGGTTGTTTTCTCAATCGTGATGCAGGATGAAATGTGGCTCTATGCACTTGATTAGCAAGGTGAATGTGAATATTAAGACATGCTTATGCAGGATGTGAATACTATAATGAGATTAGATGATTGCACATGATGTGCATATTTGTTATGAACTATGACTGAACCTATGATCACAGGTTGCATGAATGTGTTTATGGAATATAATTTATCTCATGATGCATAGGTTAAGGAATAGATGTGATGCATGTTTAGATTGAGAATGCATGTGGTATTTCTATAAGTTTTCATTCCATTTCAAAACCCTTAATGAGCTAAGCTCACCCCTCTTTTGTTTGTGGTTTTTATTTTGGGGTTGTATGTTGTGCCATGCAGGTACTACGGATGGGCTCTATGTTGAGCATGAAGATGGACACGTTCATTGAGAGGGGCTAGTGATATTGGGTTGTGATTAGACTTGTCTTATGTTATGTTAAACTTATACTTGACTTTACATGATACTATGGTTAGCCAGTGTTGGCTCTATACTTGTGTAGCCTTTGTGGCTTGATCTTATGTTATTATTTAGATGATGTGGGTATTGTGTAGACTAAGATTATTAAGTAGTCTCTTTATTTTCTTCCTTTACTTGCTTTTGCACAAAGGGTACGTACGTGCACACTGTTGTTATAAGAACCAAGGATGGTTAAGTCTTCCGCAATTCTTTCTACTTCACTTCGTCGCACCGCGTCCCACTCTCTTAGACCAGGTTTTGGTTAGGAGGTGTGGTAGAGTGTGACATATTAGACATATATTAAACTTTCAATTGGTAGTTGAGGATTAATCATTGAAGATTTTGAATTTGCTACTTGATATCAATCAGATTTACCATGATATTGCTTTAGGACCTTGCTTAAATTTCCATAGTTTAATTTCTTGTGCTAGAATTCTTGTGATAGGGTTTGAATTTTGAATTGTGCTTAAGTTTTCCTATTTTCTCTTAGAAATACTTGATTAAAACTTGTTGATTTGTGAACTCTAGGTTGGTAATTTTTCTCTCATAATTCTCCTTGATTTAAGTGCTAAATTTGTGGTGCTTGAGTTGATTTTTGTTAATTCAATGGCTGGTTTGAATATTTCAATAAATGAACATGTGGTCTTAGGAAATCCTATGAATAGACCTCCTTCGTTTGATGGACAAAATTTCTAATAATGGAAGAATCATATGAGAGCATTTATATGAGCGCTTGATGGGAATGCCTGGAAAGCTATTGTTAATGGCTGGAGTCCTCCAACGACAAAAGATAAAGATGGAAACTTAATTCTAAAAGATGAAATTGAATGGGATGAGAATGAGAATGAGACTAGACTTGCTAATGAAAACAGTAATGCCCTTAGTGCGTTATCAATAATGTAGGAAAATCACAATATAGGTTGATCTCATCTACCAAAGTTGCTTGGGAAACTTTGATAAAATATAACAAGTGAATTGAGGCTGTAAAAGTGTCTAGGCTTCAAATGTTGACTCTAGATTTTGAAACTATAATAAAGAGTGAAGAAGAAATAATTTTTAAATATTATACTAAAATTTCAAACATAGTCAATATGTGTGAGTAACTAGGAGAGCCTATTCCTGAACACCTTGTTGTGAGAAAGTTGTTAAGGCCTTTATCCTCAAAATTTAAAATTAAGTTGGTTGTCATTAATAAATCAAAGAAAATTAACACATTAGACATAGAGGAGTTGGTTAAGAACCTTAGAATTTTTTAGATGCAAGAAGAGTGCTATGAGAATAAAAAGGAGATGATTGAAAAGTCTAAAGGAAAATTGAATTCCCTAAAATCATCTAGCAGAACTTCCAGGAAAACAAAGTTTTAAACACCTAAGACGAATTTGAAGAATCTAAAATTGATGAAGAACTAATGCTTTTATTAGCTAAGAACTTCAAGAAATTCATGAAGACTCGTAATTTTAGATTTGGGAATAATGGACAAAATTCTAAGAAGAAACAAGGGGAAAAGAAAGACGAGAGGCCAACTAAACAAGATAAGAAGAATTTGAAATACTTTGAATGTGGTAAGTTATGTTACTTTGCTACTGATTGTCCTAACTTGAATTTTGACAATTCTTCTAATGAGTAGCCCAAGAAGAAAATGGGGTTTGATTATAAGAAAAAGAGAAATGTGTTTTAAGCAACTTACTTTGATGAGAGCTCTTTTGAAGAAGAAGAACTGTGCAACTATACTATCTTCTATGTAAGTATGAAAGATGATGTTTTAGAGGAAGATTCTCATGAGTTCACTTCTAAAGAAGAAAACTTTGAGTCTAAGGTTGATTCTGATGAGTTTAAGGGATTCCTCCAATAACTCTTAGTTTTGACTAAGAGAACTAAAAGCCTTGAGAGAGTTGAAGAAGAAAGAAGATGAATTAGTCATGTCTTCTCAAGAGACTAATAGGTTAGTGAAGTTGAATAACAAACTAGAAAGAGAGGTCAATGACCTTAATCAAGACCTAAAGATTGAGAAAAAAAAATTTAGTACACACAATAGAGAAATCATGTCCTCTAAAGATAAATTAGATGGGTTCAATAGTGAGAACAAGAAGTTGGAGACTATATTTAGTATAGCTAAACAAACAAAATGAGGCTTAGGGCTTAGGATTTACTTGTCTACCCCTTAGCAAAACTTACTATCTTTGTGAAGGCAAAATAGAGTGTTGTTGTTACGTCTGAAACAAGACTATGAAGAAGTCAAATTCAGATTTGTTTTACTTGCCAATTGTAGTAGACAAGGTCGATCCACAGGGAAAGCCTTGTGTGACAAAGAAAACTATTACGAAGAGAACAGAAAAGAGAAGGAAGTTGAAATAGGGAATAAGAGACAATCAAAGATAAAGTGCTAAGGCATCGGAAATCTACTTGTAATAAATCTCTAATGTATATTTGATTCAAATGATAACTCAATTAAGATCAAATGAAAATTCGTCTCAATCGGAAAATTTATCTTTTAAAGAACTTTGAAATAGAACAATAGTAATTGATTGTTTACTATGTGAAAGTATTAAGTGTATAATCACAGGGAATTATAAGCATTCAGCGTGCCTTTCGTCAACGCTGAATCAAATAATTATATAGATTATAAACTCCTTAAATATAAAACATCAATTTAAAACTATAAAGAACTTACTTGAATCAAAGCATCCATTAAACATCAAGTACAAGCTTCATTCCTAGCCTTAGCTTGAGAGCTTTAGAAAGCCATTATAATAAAACTAAAAATAAAATTACAAAATGAGAGAAGAAAATAGGAGAAGAGAGCTCCAAAGAGGAGAGAGTAAGTCATCTATCACGTCCACCCCTCTATTTATAGCAATAGAAGGGGTTGCTTCAAAGAGGAAAGTGAAATCATATCTCTAGATTGCATCCTGATTTATTGCCTGATTGGTTGCTTCTTTGGCAATGATTAGATACTAAATAAATCAATGATTTATTTAGCAAATAAGTATCTTTGAATCTTCCTTTAGTTAACCAATCAGCCTCCTTGTCTTTCCTTATGTGTATCAATCATAATCAATGAAAATATTCTTCATGTGCTGGCCTCGGGTTAGTTTACTAGCTGTCTGATTGCATGCCAGATTCGACCCATTAATCTTTGGAATTTGGAATTTCTTCCTGAAATAACACTTGTAGCCACGGAAGTCTTCTTTCCAATGCCACCAGAATCATATCTATCCGAATTATACACAAAAAGATATGATCGAAATACTAAGGCTGTGTCAATCTGTCCGAATCAGCTTCTTTCCTAATTTAGTTCTCTTCATACAAATCTCAAATCAAACGGGTCCACAAGGTTGTGTTCGACCATTCCATGCATGTTTAGACCATTAGGGGCCCATTCTTGACTTTCAAATAGCTTTGGGTAGATGGGCTTTACTTCCTCTTCCACTTGGATCCTGTTAAAGCCTGTTTAGACATATAAACTCAATTAAGGTCCAACTAACTTATTCAAAACATAAAAAACCCAAATCAGCAATGAATTAACACAAAATAGGATTACAATTCAAAATATGAGAACATTTAATTAAACATTATTTCAGTGCATCAAGTGTAAATGAGCCTAAGATAATGCCCAACCCACCTAGACTAGAGTGAAAGGAGGAAGGATAGGTTTTAGCATTGTTGGTGTGTGTGATATTTTTCATAGCGAGACCCATGTAAGAAGAGAATGTTTTAAAAATACTCTTTCAAAATTAGGTCAAAGATGAATAAGAAGAAGTACCATACCTCCTCTACCCCTAAGCTACCCCACTAATTGTATGAGAAGAAGATGAAGAGAGTGTGGGTGAAGAAAGTTGATAAAGCATTGAATGATTAAGGTAATGCATGGAAGTCTACCTTAGGTTGTCTTAAGATTGGTTGCCTAGACAAACCTAAGGAGTCTCAAATTTCTAAATAAGAGATTGATTTGTGTCATGATCTAATTCTTTCTATCATTGAGACATTCATTTTTATTATTACATTTTACTTTGTTTTTTACATGGTTGTAGTTCATAGGTTTTGAATTAAAAATAAAAAGGAATATTATCAAAAACACACACAAAAAATTAGTGTAGATTTTGCTTGTTTTGCAATTGGCTTTGTTTTTTTATTTTTGATGAAGTTTAGCTCTTAAGACATTTGAGATAATTTTATTTTAAGCTGAAAAGCAACATGATTAATAATGAAATATACCTTAACCAAGAGAATGATATACCACAGAGAGTGAAGATCAATTTGATTTTCTTTTGTTTGAAGTTGCAATTCTCTAATTTCACAAAACATGTACATACCATGTTGAAACTCAAGTCACTTTTAAGTATGAACATCAACAGAGAATGCTTAAACATAAGTTGAGTTAGACATTTAGATTTATTAGAGTCTAGGTGATCAAATTAGAGGATCACTCGCTAGATTTCTATTTAGAATTTAAAGAAAATAAAATTTCATGTAATGTACTTCAATGTTTACCAGTCTTATGTACATTAATATCTCTTTAGATATTGGAATTGTCCTCCTAAAGATGATAAAAAAGTTAATGTACACATCTAGGGCTGGTCATGGACATCCGTTGTCTGATGTCCGGGTCGTGTCTGAGTTGTCCGTGTCCGGCTGATTATTTTTGTCCGCGAAAACTTGACAATGAGCCTCGAACAACCGTTTATTTGATGTCTGACTATGTTACAAATATGTTATACCCTCACGGCCTCACCTGTCACCTCATCACCGATGGCGATAGCTAATCCCAGTTCACTTCCTTACCCCATCACCCGATAGCCAATCCCAGTTCACTTCCTTAAATACCTCCAACTT